>RPFO01000231.1:415387-775387 GCA_009746045.1 Mesostigma viride
CGCGACTTCAGTTGTCCTTGTTGTTGCCCACTTTTATTACCGGTGTGAGCTTGACCAGCACAAATCTCGTTGTTGTTGATGTTGAGTTGAGTTGAGTTGTTGGACGTGCTAACAACTACTGTTCATCGAGGAGGGGCCAAAGTTTCAACTTCAATTTGTGAGCAAATAGATTATCCGTACCCAAGTAACAAAAGGCGTGGCGCGGTGCAGATCTGACCCTATAACGAATGGGTCAGCACTCAGCACTTGGCAGCCGGCAATTCCAGTCTGTCAAGTGCGTAGACTTGAGCTGGTAACAAATGCGCTGCAGAATGCCTGCAGCAGTAGGTACGCAACACGATGTAAAGGTGCTGAGCCGCTAGACGATGCATAAAGTTCACGGCAATCGAGCCAGCTGACTTTGTTTTGCGTGTTTTCTAATCCTACATTTTTCGATAGTGCGCTAGAGAAGTGAATCATGACGAAGAAGAAAGAGCCCCCGATTCCCCTGGGCTACAAGTTCAAGGACCATTTCACACGAGGTGGTGGCGTTTTGACCTTGGCTGGCAGTACGAGCGGTCGCCGGGCTTTGGGCACGGTCGTTACACACCAGGCGCAGGCAGGCAACGAGTTAGAAGGGGACGACACTGATAAGACGAATGGGGATGAGGGTGCCGTAGAGCAGGGCGATGCAGGTGGCTCAGCGCACCCACAGCGCGAAATTCATGGCGGTGATGTTCCGGAGCAGGCCATGTCGGAGCAGGTTGTTTCGACTCCGGCCTATGGGTGTATATGGTGCATGCAAACCCTAAGGCGGCATCGTGTGAGGTCACGCCAATAATGTATGGGTGAGCTAATGTGAGCTACATAGCCTACAAGTGATGACAACTATGTTTTGTAACCTCCTATTGTGACTAGGCATGCTTGTATGCATGCTAAGTTATCATTTTCGTATGTTTTATTAGGGAGCCCTGCGTATGCCAAGGCTATGTGAATCAGGATTCAGGGCACAAGCAGCCCACTAAGGCAAGGCTTCACAGTTTAGGATAAATTATATAACTGTATAAGAAATCCTATTGGGTTTTTATTTTTCTAAAAAAAAATTCGCCAACATCCGGGGGGGCTCCGCCCCCCCCGACCCCCCCCGGCCTCGGCCGCTTCGCGGCCTCGGCCGGACCCCCCCCCTTACCGGAGTTACCGGAACCCCCCCACCCCTTAGCAGAAACACTGGACAGAGGGAATGGAAGTACAGGAGCAGTTCAAGGACGAGGCAGGGAGGGACAGAGGGTTGCTGACTGTTTCCCCCTCATTATTGTACTAGCCCCCGTCCCCTGGTCACTAGCTTACTTTCAAAACAACTCTCCTCGCCGCCCTGGTGCTAGCTTACTTACAACCTTTGCTGCCCTCACTGCCCTCATGACTGGTATGTTTGGAATTGCCTCCTGAAATCCGCCTCCCCCCTACCGAGTACTATCCTCCTTCCTCCTTCCTTCTAAGTGAGTTCTAGGTCACCAACTACCCTTCCCCTGATTACTGGTTTATGGCCTCAACCACCTGCCTCCCCCCATCCCCCGTTTCCCTTCTTCCCCAAATCTTCTTCCCCCCTCGCCCCCCCCTTCTCCCCCCCCCTTCTTCCCCCGCCTTCTCCCTCCCTTCTTCCCCCCCCCTTCTTCCCCCCCCTTCTCCCCCCTTCTCCCCCCCTTCTCCCCCCCTTCTCCCCCCCTTCTCCCCCCCTTCTCCCCCCCTTCTCCCCCCCGTTCTCCCCCCCTTCTCCCCCCTTCTCCCCCCTTCTCCCCCCTTCTCCCCCCTTCTCCCCCCTTCTCCCCCCTTCTCCCCCCTTCTCCCCCCTTCTCCCCCCTTCTCCCCCCTTCTCCCCCCTTCTCCCCCCTTCTCCCCCCTTCTCCCCCCTTCTCCCCCCTTCTCCCCCCTTCTCCCCCCTTCTCCCCCCTTCTCCCCCCTTCTCCCCCCTTCTCCCCCCTTCTCCCCCCTTCTCCCCCCCTTCTCCCCCCCTTCTCTCCCCCCCTTCCCCCCCCTTCTCCCCCCGTTCTCCCCCCCCCCCCAGCTCAAGCGTGCATGGGCTGCGATGGGCACCACCGAGCAGCTCCGTTTCCTGTGGACGATCGCTGGGGGTGGCCAGAAGCTACGGCACGCGCTGCAGGACCCACGCATGCTTGATGGCCTCCAGAGTGATGACGCGGTGGATCGGTTGTACGCATCCCTGGCGGCCCTCTTTCCCTCCCTGGCGGTGCCCCTGATTCATGAGCGCGACCGGGTGGGTGGCCTTTCTGCTGGCATATGTGTTGGTGCGGTGCTGGTCGCTGCCATATGCGTCGCTGGGGTGCCGGTTGCTGCTATATGCGTCGCTGGGGTGCTGGTTGCTGCCATATGTGTTGCTGGGGTGCTGGTTGCTGGCATATTGCCTGCATATGTGTTGCCAGGGTGCTAGTTGCTGGGTGTGTGCTGCTGGATTGATCGTTGCTGGGGTGGCTGTTGCTGGCATGCACGGTTGTTTCTGGGGTGTATGCTGCTGGGGTGTTCTGGTGTGTGTGCTGCTGGGGTGTGTGTGGCATGTGTGTGTGTGTGGCTGGGGTGATGTTTGGTGGGGTGCTGGCCTGCTGGTTACTAAGTGCGCCGTCAACGGTTCCTTCTTGTTGATATTGGCAGCCGCGGTATCTGCATTGGCACAGCCTTCCGCGCTGACAGCCTGTATGGGCGGCCTTTTGTTTTCTGTGAATGGCTACAGTCGGTGTCGCGACAAAGGT
This sequence comes from Mesostigma viride, assembly GCA_009746045.1. Lineage (NCBI taxonomy): Eukaryota > Viridiplantae > Streptophyta > Mesostigmatophyceae > Mesostigmatales > Mesostigmataceae > Mesostigma > Mesostigma viride. The sequence goes on from RPFO01000231.1 coordinate 418,129, forward strand.
CTTTGTGCTGGCAGTCGCCTTTGGTGTTTTGGCGAAGTCTTTGTGATGGCAGCCACAATGCAGATTGTAGCAACGTGCCCTTTGCTGCGCTTCTCCCACCAATCATGACACGTTAAATCACCAACCGGTGCACTGCATTAAATTAACAAGCTCTGGCCATCGTTCCACAGATTCCTTTTTGTTCACGCCAGTAACCCAACGATGCTGTCTCTTCCATTCACGTCGTTGGTCGCCAGTTCTCTCCAGCTTGTTTCGTTAATCATGGCTCCTGTTCCCTCCATGCCAATATTAATCCCATACTGGGCCTGTATGCCATCATCTACCTCAAATGTCTACTTCTCTCCATGCTGCATGCATCCCCCCTGCCCCCCCCCCCCAGTACCTCGCCTGGTCCCTCAAGCGCAGCAAGGCGGTCAATGGGGCGAGCATCGTGGTGGGAGTGCTCGGGCGCGGCCACTTGCGCGGTGTCACGTACGCGCTGCGGCACGACCAGGACGGGCTGCGGTTCAAGGACCTCGTGGGGGTGGGGGACGGCACTAGCGGGCCAACATCCCTGCTGGCATCCCTGGTGGATAGTTTGAGGGTGGATGTCGCGTTCGCGGTCTTGTTGTGGCTCGCGTACACGGTGGTAAACAGCCTCACCGGGCATTAAATAGTAATGATCTTATTCAGAAGTCGATTCGCGATGCACAGTCTCGCAGCGCTTTGAAGGCAAACACATCGGTAATTGCCCGGGTCGGCAGTGGATTCTTTAATCTTGTAGATCATGACGCGGAGGGCATGTTGCCAGGCAGCGGGGGGGGGGGGGGTAGCATCAGGCAGCAAAAGCTAGTTGCAGAAGTCCAGAAGGAACCGTATCACATACTCATCCTCAACTGCAGGCAAGTTATCAGCACCGACAGCCGAATCAAAGCGAAGGCGATTGACGGCGTCATCAAATTCTGCCGCAGTGAAGGGAGGCACGTCATTAATATCTGCTAGCATGCTACGAAGGGCACCAACCATGTAATCCTCATCGGCAGTAGGGGGGCAAGGGAGATGGCTCGGACTGGCCCCAACTCCCATCGGCGTGCAGCCACCGCAGGTGGTAGCGGAGGGGGTGGCCGGGCCGCGCCGAGGACCGCCATGGTGGCATCCGTCCAAAGCTTGAGGCGGTGTGCGTAAGGTCCAGGGAGGTCAACACGGATACGAAAGCGACCGGCAAGCCGACATAGATGTAACGCCACATGCCCTTACCATCATTTTTGCGCTTGCACTCGTTGATGGCCACGATAAGCTTGGCAGTTGCCTCATCCTTGGCCGGCCTTTCGCATATGCAGCGTCAAGGGCGGCGCGCAAGGGAGGCTTGGCGGCTGGGTCGCGTGTGCGGGCAGCGAGGACAGCAGGGTGGTGGCGGAGGATTGCGGTAGGAATTCGAGGGGCTTGACGGGGAAGTTCACGAGCAGCAAGGGCAGCTTTGTCGGTGAATTTTTTGGAACACCTCGGGACAGGGGATGTCATCACGCAACTCATCAAGGCTGTTCTTAGCAGCAAGTTTGTGCAAGAAGGCAGGGCTCGCGCCTGGTTGGTAGCAGCTTTATCCGCAGCCGTCCATGTGCGCGAGTCTTTGGTGTTCAGGCGGAGAACGCTCCAATCGGGGGGGGGGGGGGGATTAATTAATTAATTAATTAAACTCGTGCTCCCGTTGGGGAGTCACGGAGCACCGGAGGGCTTTTCATCCCTGTATGTCAAGGAGAATGTGCACAACAGGAAGAAAGGGCAGAGACGGTCCCCTTTCTCCTTCATGCCAGAGGCATGCCACAGCTGCAATCGGACACGATAGACCATCCGGCAAGTTTTGTGGGTGCAATAAGACCCATGTGAGCATATCATCTTCATCATCCTGAACGACTCGAACACGCGGACAAGATAACGGCAGGCTCGAGCTACCATGGTCCGGATTCTCCCGATTTCTTGCATGCGCTGGTTGTCTCCTTGATATCATAACAAGGAGCGTGGGCAAGTAATCTGATCAGAGCCAGGACGTAGCATGGCTGTACAGGGGCTAAGCTAAGGCTATGGCTGGTTGTGTACCGTGTGTTAGCGGTGCACGTGACTAGGTATGGGGGCATAGCTAGGCAATCATTCTAGGCATGGCTGCCATGGCGGCAGTGACTACCAATGAATACAAGCTAGGGCTATTCTAGCCCGCAGGGGCCGTCCACATCTTGTGGTTGATCATCAGGTCCCCGCCCCTCCAGTACACCTTGGGCTTCTGGGGGTCCTGCTTGTGGCGGAGGTATTCAGGCCACAGGTCGCGTCGCTGCTGCTGCTGAGCGGGGGTCAGGTCGTCGTCCAGCGTCCAGGTGAGGTCGTGCAACCTCTTGCGACGAGAAAGGAACCGCCTGCCGCAATCCCTGAGAGCCACGTTGCTGTGGGCTTGGTCTGAGAAACACACACGTGCAGGTGGTTGCGCCCGTGTGGCCTACGTGCATACAGATGAGTAAGGACGCTATCTAAACAAGCTTTCAATCAAATCATGCAAATCTAGTGTGGTATATAGAGTGGTGAAATCATAGGTGGCTATGGGCATAGGTATACGCTTCTCTGCTGCTGCCTTAGAACGGCTAAGGGCGGCAAGGCGTAGGCGTACTTGGGGCTGAGTCTATAACGATCCAGCTACCAGCACATTCATACCCGGCACTCGACATGTTATATAGCTAGATAAATTAATCATGCTATAAGGCCTAGCTGAGGATAAACCGCGGCTCTGACAGTTAGTCCATTTAGTGCGATCTTTGCTTGCTATTGCGGTACGCGGATACGCGGCTATGCTGTCTTATTAAAGTGCACCTTATACTAGATTAGATCTTTAATTTGCACTGTCCGGTTCGGGATGCAACAGATGGCTGTACTAGCAAAAACCCAGAAGGCGTGAATGGGCTTCTAGCGCGGTGTGGCACTGTTTTTGACTGCCGCGACTTATCGTGGGTGGTCGCCAGCCTGCGCCACCCAACACTACTTGAATCCGTCAGTCTGAATTCACTGCGGATCTTGGTCACTGCCATTGTCTATAAACGGGCTCAAGGCAGCGGCCTGCAGTGCCGTTTAGTGGCCGGCCACCTGGCCACTGCAATATGGCTGTGGTCAGCCTTAGTTTGAACGGCTATGGCCGACTTCCTGGGTTGGATAATACGCCATACGGAGCCGCAAAAATACGGGAATATGTAACACGCGTACCGTTTACCTCCGCCGTATATTCGCGTATTTATTTTAGAATACGCGATGTGGACTTCGAATTTTTCGGGGGTACCAGAGGGCAGCGGGCACTGGCGCGGTTCTGACTGCTCAGTTCTGGGTGCGGCGTGTTCACTGCACATCCGAGATTTTTACTACTAGAAGTACATGCATACAGTTCTTTCCATCAAGCGCAAGCCTTGCAAAATGTATGGCCGGTAGGAGCTAGGATTAGGTATATAACGCATTAAAAATTATGTCAGTATGCCAGCTTATGCCAGCTGTGCTACTGACGGTGGTATAGGCTGCAAAATACATATAGCGACGACGAGGTGCGGTCGGGCCAGTGCGACAGTGTGCAGCCATTTTCAGTTTGCAGCCATGCCGAAGAAAGGGCCTGAAGTTTGGGATTACGTTGTCGAGAAGAAAGAAGCATTCACAGATCCTGTTAGTATGAAAACGGTGTATGTGACGAAGATGTTCTGCTCATTTTGCAAAAAGAACTTCTCCTCCAAGGCGGGGCCAATCAGCGCATTCGGAGCCCGTGCATACGTTGCCGGAATCGAAGGGGGAGGGATGTTACCCTGCGAGAACATTCCACAGAATATCCTGAACAGGTGTTTTCCATGTAGACGCACGCCCTATTCAACACTGGTCGCGTATTTTACACCCGCTTTTTTTACACCCCCACGTATTCTTCTATATTTTTAGGCCCCGCGTTTATACCCCGTACCCGTATTTGCCAACCTGGTCGGCTTCTTGTCATACTGACTGATTAGGGTTGCTGCGCTCTCTCATGACATGGCGACATATATCGCCGGCCGGGATGAGCAACCTTTTTTGCGTTCGTACGTACGTGCAAACCATTCACTGTTATTAGACCTATCTATCCTGGTGATGATATTGGCCTTGGACGGGATCATCCCCAAACAATAATGATTATTGTTTGCGTCGCCGATGCTAGGAAGTCGAGGCTAGAGGGTGCAACTGAAAGAGCCACTGCGCCTCTTCCGGACTCCTCGTGTGGCTCTTACCGCCAAATGACAATAACATACAACGCGCATGCCCTATGTAGGTAGCACACCAAGTTTAGTAGGCAGTTTTGGCTAGCACGGTGGGGTGCCTGCGGGTGAGTGCTTCAGCCGCCTACTACACTGAGCCGGTTTGCCGATGACTTGCATCCAAGTTTCGACCCGAAATACGACCTTCAGGGGGGGAATTCTTTACAGTCTGTACAGCAGCTCGATAGGCCTTAATTGACGAGAGCTATCAAAAGACACCCTGAAGTCCCGCATCAGCAGGGCGGGGGGTCGCAAGTTATGGTAACTTAATAAAGCCTTAAGTTGGGTTCACCCGAAGAAACCCTCGAACCCAATGACTGTAACCTTAATTAATATAAGAATCGTAACGCGCGGGGAATCATGACTGTTGTTGTTGTTGCCCACGCCGCACATGGACAGCAGAAATTTGGAAACAGCCGAGGGCCAGGACACTGAACAGCATGCCATCACAAACATATTATCTTATGTATGTTGACTTTGAGGGGGGTGGCCGGCATCTGCTTATTGACGTTTCGGTGAATGGCGCGGCCCTTGGCTCTTAGCCACGTGGCTGGGCCGGCCTCCCTCACGGCAGGTTACACGGCGGACCGGGCGGAGCGGGCCAAGCTCCTGGCCTGACGTTGGCTGGCCACAGGCGCACGTGCCGGATCTCTCGAGCACGCCACCGCCGTGCACACTGACGCGTCGGACCCGAAGCGGTGTCCAAATACTCACTCGCCCGCGGAGGAGGGTGCCCACGAACATCCACTGAGGCCCTGGCCTGGCAAGGGGGCCGGACGACGGGCGTCCCTCTCCAAGGCAGGCTGAAGACGCACCGTGTACAGTAAGTCTCACCAGGCTCGGCGGGACACTCCACGTAGATCGCATCAGAGGCCATGATGCCCAACGGAGGCGGGTAGGCCCATGCTGAACCCCACAGTATACGTGAAGCTGCCAGGGGTCGTTGTGGCGCCGGGCCCAGCGGTACAACACGCGCCGAACCAACACCTCACCCTGGAAAATATGGGGTCGGCCAGAATTGAGAATGACCATGTCAAAAGGAGGACGGTCAGTATCCAGGCAGGGGTAGGTTCCGATCCCGAGGCGCACGACACACCTGGCTGGGAGTAGCCGTAGGACATAGGCGTCAAAGAAATCTCCGGCGCCGCCCGATCGAGGAAGGTCGCACTAGCTGTCACGCGGCACGCCGTAACCGACATACCATATGGCCCACAACCGCTGCCGTCCGTAGACGTAGGCATGCAGTGAGCAACTGAGGGCGCGCGGTCCCTGTCGCCGCGGGCCAATTCCTGAAGCGTGTCTGCCCCGCGCTGGTGGTCAATGCAGATCAGCCTCAGTGACCCGAGGAGTTGTGCTCCCGAGTCGGGCATCTATCCGCCGGCCGGTAGTCGCCGGCCCGGACGCCTAGTTAGGTGGGCATCAAAGATTCGTGTCTAGATGCTAGTCGGTGCCTAAGCAAGGTACGGAAGCCAGTGCGCGCCGGGACAGTTGAGAATGACTTTGGAATTGTTTGGTTGCAATGGCTGCGGCTCCTTGGCCGCTGTTTATTGCTTTAATTTATACATTTACAGCCTCAACCTTCTAGAGATGCCTAGAAACCTTGTCCTGCACTGTCGTTACAAGTATGGCAATGCAGTATGCGTTGTGCACATGGAACCTTCTAGACACCGGGCAGACGCCAAACTTAAGTCTGCCATGGTTATATCTTAACAACCCGTGGCAAGACTGCAACAATTGTGGCAACCATTGTGCCCAGCGACATGAGACGCACCGGATTCATTGTCCGCATCTAGGTAATCAACATCACGTGCGGCAAACAGATATATTGCATAACAGAAAACCGGCATTGAATTATGCATACATTTATTTCAATGTGTCGTTCCGACAGTATTTTTCCGAGCCCTGCCCAGCATCATTTGTAATGCTTTACAACTCCAGCACTTTTCTTTTTCATGTGGCAAAGATGGCCAGCGTACTCTTATCAGTCATTAACGGCCGCGCGGGCCATGCCATCATGAATAGCAACTACTACACCGACATAGTCTCAGAGGGTAATGCCCGCTGAACATTATTATACAATAGATAATCACTCCCGGGGAAAACCTACCAAGGTTGAAAACCCGTGGCGCGGGGCCATTCATGGTTCAACGCAACTCACTAGTGCGAAGACTGACCCAGTGATAGCCTATTGTTAATCCACTCACGGTCCTAAATTTAGGACTTTGTCCTAAATTGTCCTAGAGGTCACTATAACCGAGGTACCGGGTAGGGGGGGTCACTATATGGTCCGTACCCCATGTCCACCGTACCCGGTATGATGTACCCGACCCGTGGTACCGGCACATGGTACCCGGATTCCGTACCCGGGTACCGGGTATAATGGCGGGAAAGTAGGTACCTCGACCAAAAATATAACCGATTTTGGAGCGAAAAAGTGGGTGCGGGAATGAAGTGAGGTGGATATGGCGACCTGACAATCGTGGCCGGCGTTTTCACGTGCGTTTATCATTTCGGGCGCCCAGTAGCAAAAACGAAAGGTTGTTAGTTATGCTTAAAGGCTGTGAATATTTTCTGCGCAAGTTTTTATGTGTAGCGCTGTATCACAGCGGCACAACACAAATGGGTCGCAGATCGCCTGCTCGCGGAGGGTCGATTTTGGCACAAACATGTTAGTGTATTAGCAATGGTGGTGCGAATCAAGCCAGGAAATTTTTGTGGACGATTTTTATTTTAGTCTGGAGTTCAGAAACGGAGTATTTGACATGGGAGCGCCTGGGCCGTGATATTCTTGCCCGATTTCCATTGTCGACCATGTTTTAGGGACGTTCAGGCTGGGCAGCGAGCGCACCTTATAGGTCTTCACTTTCGGTATTTCTTGGACCTAGAACGCAGCACAAGCGTGGTTTATATCATTGTCGAACCGGTCGGCCAGCTTTGGTGCGCTCAGCTCTCGGAAAGCTGACCTCGCTGCGGATTTCAGCGACTTTTTTGCAACCATCTGGAATGAGGCGACGTAAGTAGCAGGTAAGTGCCGGGTTGTCCTAGATCATGAGTGTAACTGGCAACGCTGTCGTGGTGTTTTGAGTCAGCCAGCTATGCCTAAAAAGAGGGGACGCTCTCTGTGCACATAACTGTCACACATAGTTGGTTTACGTCATACAATTTTTTACGTCTCTATCTTCGTCGTCCGCTGCAGCTAAAACACACATGCGTAAGAGCAGTTTTACTCATGTGTTAGTTATAAACCATTGTCCTATGGCCTGCAGTCGTTCAGGGTGTTCTCAGACAGTATATACAGTATGGTTTACGTGTTACATGCACGCTGAATTCGCTCACAAAGCGTTGCATGTTAGCACAACGTTGTTTTGTAACTTGATTTGGCTGCATTCATGTGTTAGTTGCAATGCAAATGCAATGTTTTTTCATCGCTGGGTGGTGGCCAGCATGTCCGTGATGTCAAAGAAGGTTTGGCATATGCTTAGAGAAAGTTTACCGCAAGGGGTGGGCCATGTTCAAGCCGGGCAACCTCAGCAACCATGCAACCCTATATTGCATTACCTGCACCATCTGTGACACCGTTAATCACGCGTATATATAGAGGCAGCCACAGCAGGGTATGGCCTTGTTATACGCTGCCCCGCCATCCCAAGGCCTCGTAGGGTCCCCTAGCGCTTGTAAGATGCTCAAGGGACCGTGTGGATAGCATGGTCATGCGTTGACAATAATTGGTCCTAATGGTCCTAAAACCCACATTTTGGCCAAATTCGCGCTTTGAGGTCTGGCAGGTGGCAGGGCCCATTCATGCACTAAATGTAATTATTTGACCCCAGGTTTTAGATGCCAACTAAAAAAGTGTGTTATCTGTCATGGGAACGAATGCCAGGGTCAAATTTTAATGTTTGCATGTATATATTTTAATTCAAAGTGGTCCTAAATTTAGGACTTTTTCTGGGAAGATTAACACTATTCATCGTGTGTCGCAGAAGCGGGTACTGTGCCTTAGCTGAGCTATACAGTTTAGCAAGGGCATCGGAGTAGTTCCTTTCGCCCGGCACATGCTGAATAGGCTATCACTGGGTCAGTATTCGCACTAGTTGAGTTGCGTTGAACCATGAATGGCCCCGCGCCACGGGTTTTCAGCCTTGGTAGGTTTTCCCCGGGAGTGATTATCTATTGTATAATAATGTTCAGTGGGCATTACCCTCTGAGACTATGTCGGTGTTGTAGTTGCTATTCATGATGGCATGGCCCGCGCGGCCGTTAATGACTGATAAGAGTACGCTGGCCATCTTTGCCACATGAAAAAGAAAAGTGCTGGAGTTGTAAAGCATAATTACAAATGATGCTGGGCAGGGCTCGGAACAATTGTGGCAACCATTCAATGTGCCCAGCGACATGAGTCGCACCGGATTCATTGTCCGCATCTAGGTAATCAACATCACGTGCGGCAAACAGATATATTGCATAACAGAAAACCGGGATTGAATAATGCATACATTTATTTCAATGTGTGGTTCCGACAGTATTTTTCCGAGCCCTGCATGCCCAGCATCATTTGTAATGCTTTACAACTGGGACGGTCAGAGAGCCGTCGCCCTCGGTAGCACAGATCCGCTGAGTACCGATAGTCTCGGGTTGGAGGCTCGAGCATGCACTATCGGGTAGCCTACCGGTAGTCTCGGGTTAGAGGCTCGAGCATGCCTTATCGGTTAGCGCCGCGCCGCTGAGCTACTCGCGGCCTGGCCAGCTGCAAGGGTTCAATAGCAATCAGTGGCGGCTGCGGGCTCAGCCAGTCCCACAATCGGTTCCCCAAACAACAAAACTCCTGTCTCCATCGCCGGCAGTGCTACCCAGCGGTGAAGGGCATTCAACTCGAGGAGAAGCGACCACCGTCGCCAGCAGACGAGGCCCCGCACTGGAGGCGCGAGCAGGATCAGGAACAGGGGCCGGCGCAGCGGATCGACGCAGAGGCGGCGCCTGTCGGCCGGGACCGGCAGACCCGCCAGAGATGGGGCCTCGGACGGAGCCGGCATGTCCGAAGGGCGAAGGCCACCACATGTCCATCGAAGGCTCCGCAGGTGGACGACCGCCGGGGTAGGACTGGTTACCGTCGAGGCTCCGGCAGTCAGGAACAGGTACACGCTGAGGCGGACCACCTTCCCACAGCGTCAGTAGGAAGACCGCTCGGGGTCACCGAAGAAACCCCGCGAAGGCGGAACAGGGGCCTGGTGGGTAGGCCCAGGCGCAGGAGCCGCCACAGCCAGCTCACCCGTAGCCGAAGGCTGGGCGCGCTGAGGCGCCGACGGGTCACGTGCCGGCGTGGCAGACGCACGCGGAGGCGCCGCAGCAGCAGTAGCAGCAGCAGCAGCAGGAGGAGGAGGAGGAGGATCGAGGAGGGGCGACAGCGGCCACAGGAGCATGGCCACAGGCACAGAGGAACCTATACGCCCGGAGGCGCCTGCGCAGCGGCAAAAGCCCCGAAGGCCGTAACTAGCGACTGGATCTGTGCCTGCATGGCGGACACAGTGGCGGCAAGGCTAGCCGCTGTCTGATCTACCGCCGGAGTGGTAGGAGAAGGTCCGGTCGACACTACGCCTAGCAGACGCTGGTGACGAGGGGACCGGGGAGGGTGCCGACCGACCCCGCTCAGACCCCAAGGAGGCTGAAACGGAGGCAGGGTCCTCCGGGGTGTACATAATGCACATCCACCGGCACGCCCTGAGGAGACTGATCGGCCGAAGGAAGAACCTGAGCCGACTGGGCCGCTATCTCCATAAACTCGACGGCCCTGAGGAGATCACAAGGGTCATCATCTAGCTCCGAACCCCCCTAGCTCGGCCGGAAGCCAGTGAAAAATATCCCAGAGGCGCGCGCGCTCATCAGGAGTGGAGAGGTATAGGAGAAAATGCGCGGCCGGGCCCTGCAGCACGGCCTGTATCTGTGCAAGCACAGGACAGCGGGAGCCATACCGCACCAGGACACCATGGCCAGCGTCATCAAAGCTATGTACGGCTAGATGTTGGCCCAAAGGGTCCGAGGCGTACCAGGCCAACGCCAAACAGCGCTGTCCGGACTAGGGCCGCCCGGTCGGCCGGCAGGGCCGAATGTACGCGGCCACCCGGGAAACAACTCCGCGAGACCCAACGGCCGGGAAGCACCTCGTGGAATAACTGAGGATCTGGAGTCAGATCGAGGAGCGGCCAGGGGCTCCTCATGAGGGGTAGGCGTCGCCATGAAGGCTGCGGGGGCCGGGGGGGAGGGGGACAACCAACTGACCCGCGGACAGAAGAAATAACATAAGGCAAGGAGGACAAGCAACTAGAAATTATGCAGGTTTTTATACTCCTGCAGGAGGCGACTATATACATCCACCCATGCAGCTCTGACTCAGCATACCATACTCTATCTACCTCACCTCTAGAATACATCCATTTACATAGCCTTAAACTGGCGCTGCACACCGCGGCCACGTTTTACATCCCTGTGCCGGGCCACAATGCACTCTACCTCATCCTCTACCTCGCCAGTATCAGGATTATGTTCCAAAGGGGCCGGCAGGAGCTAGCTAGTTGTCTACCGGCAAACGTGCTCTGATGATAGAGCTTAAGCTGACTCCTATTATGGAAAGAACGAGAGTGTGTCTGCCAGGAGGAGGGAATATCTATTTCATATAAGAAGTTTCCTACTCTAGAAAGCACATGCACGGAAGGGACCGAGGAAGGCAGGCCTAAGCTTAACCTTCAACTCGAACTTGTGAGCAAATTGGCCAACACGGGGGCCTTCTACCAACACAAGGTCTCCTATACTTCTATCTCAGGGGCTCTTCTATCTAAAGAGGCACGCAACCTATAGAGAGATACTTGGCTTGCGTATTATGATGATAACCAGCAATGTTATTATCGTGCGCATTCTTCATCTTATCTATAACAGTTCACGAACGCCATCCATGCACGGTATCACGAGACACATCATCCTTGTCCCGAAGGGGACTATATAGCCAAGAGAGAGGACGTAGGGGTAAGAGGTTGTCTACCAGCCAGTATCTAAGAAGAAGGGGGTATAGCCGTGGGCCGCCTGAGGACAGTTGTTAAGGTGCATGAGAACTCCACAAGACACAAATAGTCCTCCCACCAGTCACTACCAGAACCGTCCACGTAACTATGCCTAAGGGCTTCTTCTACTACCCTATTTAATCTTTCTACCAGGTGAGAGGAAGAGGACACTAGGAGCTCAGCTGAGAATTGATTGAGAATTTTTGAGAATTGCTGAGAATTGGCTGAGAATATCTGAGAATATCTGAGAATATCTGAGAATATCTGAGAATTTCTGAGAATTTCTGAGAATTTCTGAGAATATGCTGAGAATATGATGAGAATATCTGAGAATATCTGAGAATTGGCTGAGAATAGCTGAGAATTTCTGAGAATTTCTGAGAATAAGGGGTATGAATAGTGCACAGGCTGAGAATATTGAGAAAACTGAGAATATTGAGAAAACTGAGAATATTGAGAAAACTGAGAATAACAAGCGACTGAGAATACGGAGAAAATGCAAACCATAGACCTTATGCTAGCAGCGGCAATCTGCCAGCATAAGAATCCAGCATTGTTGCAAACAATGCTAGGAGGACAAATTCTTTTATTATCAAAATAGTATGCCATATTGATGATGACAAATATTCACTGCATTTGCTGACCACCCCGCATTTGCTAGCTGGGCCCATGTATGTAATGGCGCCTCCCATTTCCCATCGGACCATGCTGAATTTCTCATCCAATGAATCTGCTACGTTGGAAACATGGCTGTGTTTTTTGGCATTCTACACGAGCCAATCGACCCTGGCATGCAGCGCCCCGGCAACCCATGGCAGTTATCCGAAATGCGACTACGAGTCCTTGCTCCAGGTGCGTTGGCGCTTCGCCGGTGTGCCGCTTTTCTGCTCCACAAACATATACGAAAATCCGGGAAATACAAGGGATGAAAATCATACAGTTCATACATTAGAAAGCAAGCAGTAGCAGCAGCAGCCGTAACTTTAAAAATCAAGAGATGTTCCAATGATACGTTATGGATGGGTGACATGGCTGTGAACAGCCTACGCAAAAATTCATGATATGCATGCATAATACACGACATGGGCAAACATATCTTGAGCTCCTTACTCGTCAATGATTCCCACTTTGTTGGCGTTCAGAGCTTCTGCACCACAAAAACATCACATCCAGAAGGCTAGCATGAAGAAACGAGGAGCTAACCTATGTACCTGTGCACAAAACCCCTACCTTGCTTCCTTGACAATTCCTTGCCTACATAAATGTGGTGGGGTGGCATGCATAAATGGATGTGGTGGGGTGCCCCAATGAAAAATAATACCCATTCACTTCCCCACTGAAAAGTAAGGAACAATAACCTTACCTGCCTGCCCCCGGCCATATCAATCAAAGAATTAAATGAAAGATGCCTGCCGCCCCTAAAAAAAAAAAAAAAGATGCCTGCCCACGACACCCAAAAAAAATTTACCCCCTGCAACCGCTCCCTTTGTATGATTGATGGAATAAATGATTAATGCCTCTGCATGCCCTCATTGGAACAGGTATAGCAGATGTCACAAAGAATGCAACAACAAATTTCCCTTGCACACACATTCTTATGTAAACTAAAAAACAACACGAGTACTGTAACCGAAACCAAAATACCTTGAGTGGTGAGGACACCCCGGAATTAAGAGCCCACACTGGCATCATCACTGTCTGAGTCATCACCAGCATGGCGCCCCATGGCTCTCTCTTGGCGCGTCCAGTCAACCTGCAAAGAAATGGAAACAAGATATCGGAAAACCATTTGATGATGGCGCTGAATACACAACTCTCACACAACATACTAGCACATTCATAAATTCATTTCATGCAGATCAACGACGATAAAAAAACAAAAAAACTCTGACAACCGCAACTCTGTGAGCACCTACCGATGTTGCTGTCATCGTGTGACTTGACATCGAGGCATCAACATTCCTTTGCCGCTGAACAAGGGCCTTTTGCCTCATTAACAACGCCTAGTACAGCCTTGCCAATTCCACCTCCGTTTCCGTCAGGGCTGGCGGCTCTGGTGGTTCAGCATCACAGAAAGCAGGCTGCCGCATTGCAGGAAGTGGCGATGTGAAGTTGCACGGCAGCGCCCCCCCCCCCCGAGGCAACGGCCCCATCGCCACCCTGGTCCTCAGAAAACCCCATCCTCTCCGCTGTGGCCTTGGCCTTGCAGGCCTCCGCCTCCGCTTTGGCCTTGGCCTCCGCCTCCGCTTTGGCGTTGGCCTCCGCCTCCGCCTCCGCTTTGGCCTTGGCCTCCGCCTCCGCCTCCGCTTCGGCCTTGGCCTACGCCTCCGCCTCCGCTTTGGCCTTGGCCTCCGCCTCCGCTTTGGCCTTGGCCTCCGCCTCCACTTTGGCCTTGGCCTCCGCCTGCGCTTTGGCCTTGGCCTCCGCCTGCGCTTTGGCCTTGGCCTCCGCCTGCGCTTTGGCCTTGGCCTCCGCCTGCGCTTTGGCCTTGGCCTCCGCCTGAGCTTTGGCCTTGGCCTCCGCCTGAGCTTTGGCCTTGGCCTCCGGCTCCGCTTTGGCCTTGGCCTCCGGCTCCGCTTTGGCCTTGGCTTGACCTCTGCTCCCCCCTCCGTCTCAGCCTCCCTCCCGTCCTCCGCCTCCTCCCCCTCACTGTCCCCACCCTCCTCCTCGTCTGCCATCCTCTTCTTCTTCTTTTCTTGCTTCTTTATAGCTGACGCTCTTCCTCTGCCTTGACCTGGCACTTGGCGTACCACTGGCGGCGCTTGACTTTGCCGTAGTTGACGAGGTCATCCTGGACAACATTGTCCAGGACCACCCAGGCATGCAGCTCCTTGCTATCTCCACCCTGCGGCAAACTGTCCAGGGGAGCATTGTAGACAGCTGTCTGCCCGGAATAATCCACAAACTTGATTTCCCACGGACTTTTTCTTTTCCGTGGATTGTGCGCTTGTATCTTGCCGATCTCCCAAATGATCGAGCTTGGCTTGTCCGGCAGAACCAGAAGGTAGCGCTGGGCCACAAAAAGGCCAACCTCTGGTTGTGCCGGTGGATCCCGCACCATGGCCTTGGTAGAAAGCGCACCAAGAAAATGTTGCAGGCCCAGGTCAAGAGGGGGGGAGCCTTCTGCCTGCTTGGCTGCCTTCTTGCCCCTTTTCTGGGCCGCCAGGTTGCCTGCCTTGTCGCCCGCCACCTCGCCCGCCACCTCACTCGCCTTGCCGTCTGCCTTCTTTCCCCCCGTCCCGGCCACCTTCTTTTCCGCCATCTCCCCCGCTGTCTCGCCCATCTTCTTTCGCACCTTGTCACCCTCACCCCCCTCCTTGCGGGCAGAATTTTCCACCTTCTTCACGGCCGGTACAAAAGCAGCCTTGGCAGATGGACCATCTTGGACTGCAATGAGGCACTCCTTCGCTTTGCTAGCAGCAAAGGCTGCTGGCGGGAGTGGTGGCGTGATGAAAATAGTGGGCCCCGCGGCTGATTTCTGCATCAACGGCTGAGCTGGGGGCCCTGCGGTGGCCGCTGCAGCCCTCCGCATTTTCGCCTCCGCCAGCTCGCGCTCGAGCCTTTCGATGTGGTCGTCCTGCGTCGTTTGGATGTCCATCGGCTTGATATCTCGTCGGTCTGCACAAGAGAGCATTGTTACGAAATGAAGGGGAGTTAATTAATGCTTCAGCGAGTACACTGAGGGGCCGGGTACACTGACGCATTGGTACGTAGTTTCATTAAATAATTATGACACTGGCGGCGCTGGCCACCTGCAAACGATAAATAAAACAAAAGATTTTCGAATAGCTAAATTTACCTTGGCGGCATTCTCGAAAGCGACGATGTTCGTCAGGGAACTCAGAGGCTGCCGGCTGCTGCCGGTGGGCGAGTCGGCATTGACTGTGCTGACGCGCTCTTTCGCTTGCTTTTTCCTCATCTTCCGTGGGGGCCGACCCGCGGCCTCATTGTCGCCATCGTCACTAGGACTCTTCAAATCCTTGTCCTTGTGGTTTGAGAGGTATCGGGACCACTGCGTCTCAATGTACTGGGCGGCTGTCTCCTGTTTTGGTTCGAGGGGCGGTTGTTTCCGATTTCCTGTCTTGAACTTTTCTAGACTGACTGCATAAGTAGCCTGAAACTCTTGCTCTGCCAGCGCCGCAGCCCAAGGACAAATTACGAGCAAATGGGCAACGCAGGCCTGGAAATGCTCCTCGTCCTGGTATTTTCTAGCAATCCCCGGCGCGAGATAACGCTCGCTCAGGACGGCGATCTGCTTGCGCAGCGTTGACTGATATTGTTGGGGACTGAGGCAAAGTATGGGCTGCCCCTCCTCCCAGAACTTGTTGTGCAAGAATCGCTTCTTCAACTCGTCGGAAGCTACCTGGACAGGCTGCGGATGATGTTTGCCCATCCTGGAATCACCATCTCACGAGCACAGCATCAGAATCACCATCTCACAATCAAATCTCCTGTGAATTTCAGAGCTTCCTGTTAACTTCCGGTGGAGGAGCAAGACGCGATGGAGGTTTTCAAACACCGCGCCTTTCCAAGTTCTTGTCCGTTTGCAGTTGCCTTGGCTGTTGGCAGTTGGCGCGGCCACTGCCAACAGCAGGCGCAACGTGCAAGGAATCTTGCACTGCGAAAATCGGACGGCCAAAAAAAGCTCACCGCGCCGGAAATTAGAAATTGCGCCAAAAGTGGTCCCTGGGCACATGCAGCGGCTGACGCAATTGCCTGGAGGGAATCGGATTCGGAGCCTTTGGTACCTTTGCAACCGTCAGTCACTCATGCAAGGTCACTATCTTACAGCGCGTGCTATCCAACGTTTACTTATTCCCACGCCTGTTTCGTAACTGTGAAGAAATCATTATGATTGGAAAAAACTAAGAATATCGTGACTGACATCTCACGTCTCTCCTTAGTTGGTCCAAGTTTGTTTCAGCACACCGGAATGACTAATTAGTCTAAATCAGCTGCTATCTACAGTGCTGTAAGCGGAACCACCCACACTAATTTATCTAAATTCGTGCAGTACGGAAGCGCTTCTTTGCTATCGACCAAAACTCTATTGCGCGACGCAAAAAAAAGCTGGACGTTCAGAGATTGATCTTTTTGGATCCTAGTCGTTGTATTTTGCCGGCAGGAATCTCATTCCATTCACCAGAGTGAAACACATCGCGGCGGTGCCAGGCTCGCCACATACAGTATGCGGCTGCCTTGTTTTAAAACAAATTTTATTGTTAAAAAAAATCGGATCTCTTACCTTAGCAACGGCCACACGACACTGCGCCGTTTGGACCTTCGCACGCGGTTTGGACCTTCTCACGCAACCGGGACAACAACCACACGGTGTATCTACCTTACAATTTGGGAGACCTGCGCTAAGGACAGCCATAGCGACAGTGCTGGAGGGCCTGCATCGTCTGGAGTCGAGACGATGCAGGCCCTGATCCGGTCCACAGTTTTATAGTGGATCTTTCCAATGATGATTGACCATCTTCCTTCTGGAATGTAGGTAGGTCGGGCAGCCATCATGACGTAGGATGGGAGGGCCTGCATCATCTTGACTTGATGCAGGCCCTCTGACACGGTTCCAGCCTTGTTGTTTTATCGGTTCCAGATGGCGAGCATGATGCACGGGTCTGTCCATGACTACATGATGGGTGGCATGCCTGCCGATGGCGGGCCTGAGCAGGAGGCCCGTGAGTTTGCCCGCAATTTCGAGGAAACTGTGCAAAGCATTCGTACGGACACACGGCCCTCTATCCCGGGTCGTCTAAGATGGCCCTCTCGACGTCTTTGGAACTCCTGTCTCTGCTTGGCAAGAACAGCGCATCCGCCGTGTTTGCCGATGAGCTCTTTAAGTTTTTCTCCGACATACTACCACCGGGCAATTACCAGTTTCCAGAGTCGGTGGCCAAGGCAAAGTCTGTGATGAATAATTTAGGGCTGGGTTACCAAGTGTACGATGCGTGCCCATGCGACGAGTATCTGTATAAAGACAAGACTGTAAAGCAATGCCCCGTTTGCAAGCTGAACCGGTATGAGACCTATGAAGACCGGAGTGGAGAGACGGTTGTGACCACCAGACCGCATCGGCAGGTTCGCAAGTTTTCCCTGAAGGACCGGATCAGGGGCCTTTTCAGAATACCGGTGATGGCCAAAGCATTTAGGTACGCGGCGGAGAACCGAAGCAAGGAGCCTGACCACCCGCAGAAGAAGATCCACGGGATTAAAGGTCAGTTTGGCGCTGTCGTTTCCGCTTTTTTAATGTCCCTTTTTTAAAAAAAAATTCCCTTGAAAGCTTGTTCTTGTGCACCGCTGCTGTTGATCCTCAAGGTATGCTGATTTGTGGCTCTGGCTCGTGCAGCAAGGTACCTGGACTAAGTTTTGCATGCATGTTTGCTTTTTCCCTTGGTTTGAACTGTTTTCTTGTGCCTCCCTGAGACTGTGCAGATACAAGTGCCTGGCAGCGGCTTTTGCCGACCTGTTCCCCGAGCTTGCATCTGATCCAAGAAATCTGTTCATCGGATGCTGCTTCGATGGAGTGTGCCCGAGATACTGGTTAGACACCTATTCGTGCTGGCCGTGTATGGTTTGTTTTTTCAATCTGCCCGAGTGGGCGCACATAAATAAACATTTCTGCCCGATGGTCCTCCTGGTGGGGGCACACCGAGGGCGAGCCCCAAAAAAGATGCGCATCTTCTTGGACCTATTCGTAGACGAGCTAATAGAGCTTTTCAAAGGGTTTTATATATGTGATGTACTTGACGACGCCAAGGGGGAATTCCAAACTGCATTCATACGTGTGGTGCTGCTGATGACCATGCATTACTATCCCGCATTTTCAAAGCTGATCAACATGCCGGATGCAGGGTATGACGGGTGTTTAAAACATGGCCCAAACTAGTGGAAGGGGACGTATTTTTCAAACGGCAAGATTGTATTCCTGGGCAATGACCGCATGCTCCCTGACACTGACCCACGTCGTGTTACCACGCAGCCCGTCGACCCGGGTGACATGACTTATGCTGAATATCTGAACCATGCATTGTGAGGACAACGAGCGCCTACCTGAGGCCTTTTCGCGGCTTCCGTACTGGCCAGCCCTGCCATGCCGGAATGCCATTGACGAGTTCCACCTGGCTTCGAATTTCTTCCTTCGCCTCGGGAATTGCACGAGTGGTAAGATATTTGGTTTTTGTCATTGTTAAACTGGATGGTATTTTTAGTCTTGGAAGTTTGCTGCACGCATGCCACCTTATGGCCAAAAGGAACTTACTAAACTTTTTTTATGTGTTTTTATGGTTGCGTATTTGGGTGCACATGCAGGTGAAGCTGCCACCAGGTCGGTACGGCATCGCCTCAAGGAGCTCAATCTGAGCCCTGACTTGTGGATGACCAAGGAGGAGACCACAACGGTCGCTGCTGATGGAACGGAGAAGACCACAGTCAAGTACAAGGGCAGTCAGCCAGTTTTTCAGCTGTCCAAGAGCGAGAAGAACGAGATCTGTGGTGAGTTGTGCGGCTGAGCATGGTTATGATTTCATAGTCCATGCTGCTTATAAAAGTTTATTTCAACAGAATGCTTATTCCAAGTGCTCGTTCATTAAAAGACTTTTCCATTTCAATGCATGTCCTTGTAGCTACTTAATCCTTGTTTATTAAATGGATCAAAATATCTGAAACTAACTCTCATTTTTCCTGTTGTTAGCTGTTTATAGTTGGTTGCATGTTTAAGGGTTTTCCATTAAAAGATGTGGCTTAAATCTCACAGTTTGTGTTGCTATTTTATGTGGGCATGTTCTTTTATGCAGATCTTGAGAGGCACATCAACATGTCCTTGCCAGACTGCTTCACGGGAAACATCGTTGGGCTGCTGGCGCAGGGAAAGCCAGAGCACAAGGCGAAAACACATGACAAGATTGTTTATTTTTGCAAGTATTTGCCCGTGTTGCTGCGCGGTCGTTTGCATCCGCGCGCCCGGATGGCGTTCCTAGAAGCAAGTGCAGCCTGGGACTGTGCCTTTAGCGGTCGGGTATTAACGCAGGGGGAGTTGGATGAAGTTGGTAAAATGATGGTGCGGGCTGTGGTTGCAATGGAGCGGGTGATGCCCGCAAGTGAAATGTCGAGATCAATATTGCATGCTGCTACACATCTGGCAGCGCAGATATCAGAGCTAGGACTTGCTGATGGGAGGAACATGGCCTGGGGTGAGCGTGAGATGCAGGCCGTCACCGCGGGCCATATGTCAAATCTAAATGTCGAAAAATCAATCCAGCGATCCTTCAACGACATGGAGGAGCTGATGTACCTATCATATTTCATGCATGAGCAAACCGGGGTAAGTAATTTCTCACTGTATATGATTGTTTTGATTGTGTTTTTTTTTTTGTTCGGTTGAGTCGTTTGCAGTTTTGCTTGTTTTTTTCTTTTCATGCATCCTTTCTGATAGCATGTCTTCTTTTTCCCTCCATGTCTGGGTGCATCTGATGTCACATTGTGCAGATTAAGAGCAAGTACTACATTTGGGATGTTTTGACCACCGACCCCTCGCGCATGGTTGAGCTGGGCTGCCGCCGCCGCCAAAATCATTACCGCTTTTCTTCAGGCGAGCTTGAGGAGGTGCGGGCGCTGTTGGTGGGGGATGCGCTGCAGCGCGCGACTTACACCGATCCGGAGAAGAATGGTGACCAGGAGTACTGGTAAGCTCGCCCCTGGTTTTGTACATTTTATGGATATTTGCTAGTTAAAGTTTATCAGGCTTTGCAGATGCGGACTCCATACGTTGTTTTTTGCATAGTAGTCCAGCTGTTTGAGTGTTTTGGTGATGACAAGCTTTGCATTTTCGGCCCTCAAACTTAATTGTTGACCATGGTAACGCTGTTGTGGTGTACCTGCTATATCTATTGTGCTTGCATGCATGTTCTGCATGCAGGGCGCACTACTGCAAGGAGTTGGGTTACGTGCAGCATTGGGCTGCATTGAACAAGGCGCCTCCGTGGTGCCTGAGCGCATCAAGGCAGCTGTGGCAGGCGTGCGAGACAAAGCGGATGAATTCGACAAAGTGCGTATGTATGGGTTCAACTATCGCACGGAGCACGCTGATGGCACGCAAGCTCGGCGGCACCAAAATTCTGGCATCGCGTACCACCAGCCTGACGGCGCGTTGCAGTTTGGGCACATAACACACATTTTGCAAAGTTACTGCCCTAGCAGCGCCCATGCCAGAATGGGGATCGCAGTTGGTGCTGAGGGTCGAGCTTTTCGACCCTGGTCATGTCGCTCACCTTCCTAGTGAGAGGTTGATTGTGATCAGCAGTGCCGACGCCCCACGTAGCCCCAAGTTGGTTTTGCCAACATCGGTCAGTTCAGTGGGGTATGTGGTCGACAAGTCGTTTGCGCCTGAAATGGTGGTGATTCCAGCCAAGCTGCCGTGGAACATGGTCAATGACGCGCAGGGCCCTTTGAGTAATGTTGTGACGCGCTCCCTCGAGGCTGATTGGGATCCTCTGCCTGTGCTTGATATCCCTGATGATGAAGTGCCGGCGGAGACTGTCGAGAAGACGACGACGAAGAAGAAGAAGAAGAAGGCGGGTCAAACCAAAGCACCCAAGCCACCCCTTGGCAAGGGCAAGGCACCTGCAGCGCCAAGGGCTTGGCCAGGCACAAAGCGCAAGGGGACTGATGCCCCGGAGGCAGGTCCAAGTTCTGCTCCGGCAACGGTGCCACCACAAATATCTGTGGGAACGCGGTCGAGTGGGAGACTGCGTGCTGATGTGAACTACAGGGAGACAGATGATGAGAATACTGATGAGGATGATGGGTATCAAACCAGTGATGAGTCTGAGGAAGACTTTTGATTTTTGGCATACGGCTGCACACAACGCTATTGTTTCAGTGGTTATTTTTGTACCTGCCAAGCATATTTGCGGCGTGCCAAATCAGAATATAATTTTAATAAAGTTTGCAATGCTCGTTTCGCTGTGATGGTTTTCTTGGGACTTGTGTTTTTCTCCGTTTTTTGGGTCCTTGTGTTTTTCTCAGTTTTTTGGGTCCTTGTGATATTCTCAGTTTTCTCGGGTCGTTGGGTTTCCCTGAGAATATTGGACCTGAGAATATTGAGAATATATTCTCAGCTTTTTTCAGTCATTCTCAGGCAAATTCTCAGTTATTCTCACAAAACTGAGAATATTGAGAAAAAACTGAGAATTATTCTCATTTATTCTCATTTATTCTCTGACATTTATTCTCAGTTATTCTCAACATTCTCAGAAAACTGACAAAAAATTCTCAGATATTCTCAATATTCTCAGTTTTTTGTTGATTTTTGAGAATATTGAGAATTTTTTGAGAATAATCTGAGAATAAATTCTCAGCCGAGTTCCTAGTAGTGGAGTGGTAGGCATGGTACCAAAAATAACCTTAGTACCGATGGCAGCAAAGAATTGTTGCCAGAACTCAGAAGTAAATAATTTATCTTTATCAGAAATAAACTGCCTACTCATACCATGGTACCTATTATTAATTAATGAATTATCAACATCACTCCGTTGGGAGTCAATGGAGCACATATCCCGGAGAAGGGGCATATATGGCTTTTAATACATTCTAGGCTACGTCCTGCAAGAGTGGAATGTAAGCAGCACTTGCTCTAGGTGCCGCAAGGGCACCGGCACCCCCGGTACCTATTATATACGTTATATAAATATAGACGAGCACAATTACGTGCAGTGAGGTCTAAAGGGCAGGGTACTAAATGACAACGTCGTGTGAGGCGATCTATGAACACCAGGATCTGGGCATTGCCAATAGCATTCTCCCTACTAAAGGGACCCACAAAATCCATCATAATAGAATCCCAAGGCATTATAGGATCAGGGAGGGTAGGAGGCTCTGCTATCTGACCCACATATTTACTAGGTTTCATTTCCTGGCATGATTGACAAGTCCTAACATATTCATCCACGTCACTGAGGAGGAAGGGCCAGAAGTATGAACGGGTTACTAAATCCCGCACACGCTTTCCACCCTGGTGAGCAGCTAAATCATGTAACTCAAACAACAAGGACGAACGGCAGATAGAGGGGACATATAAACGCCATTGCGGAGGATCATCTTTTTACAGCACATACAAGAAACCACCCACGAACTTGCAAGGATATACTTCCCAAATTGTTGCGGGTGTGAGGATATTGCGGCTAAGGCCTCCGGCTCAGTGGCCGTAAACCTACTAATAAGACGCTTTAAGTCAGAAGTAGGGGTAGCTACTGAGGCATCTATGGAGGGTTTGAACAAGTCACCCATAATAGCTTTGCCAAAAAGGAGAGGTGGACCAGTAGGAACTACACTGTCGTACAACTTCCCCCGCCGCTCTATAGTAGAAACATGGCTAAGAGGCACAGGAATGTTATTGATCAAGGAGACAACCAGCGCAGGCCAGAAATCGGGAGAATCCGGACCATGGTAGCTCGAGCCCGTGCCGTTATCTTGTCCGCGTGTTCGAGTCGTTCAGGATGATGAGTATGAATGGTGATGGAAATGTGTTATATCCATTTCTGGCCTTGCTTTGCTTTGCATGCATCACCACAGCAGCTGTGCCCCTGCTCTACCCCCTTTTGCCAGCTAGGGTGGGTGGGTGGGAGGCAAAAGAAACAAGATATGCTTCCCTACTAGGATGGAAGCCCACCTTTTATAGCAACCACCTGTCCAGCCAACCCCTAGCTACCTGGGTGGCTGGGGTACAGGTGCCAGCACAAAAAATATTTTTTCTGAAAATTATTTTTTTTCTTCTTGTGCTATACGGCGTTGCATTCTCCGCTCAGCAGGTTAGTCATAGATAAAATGAGCATAGCTCACCAAATCCATTTCTGGCCTTGCTTTGCTTTGCATGCAATGATCACCACAAAACATCAAATTTATTACAATATATGTGTGTTAGCTCTATACAGTGGAATAACACAGACATGTCTACCAGATGGCAACACGGCCATCTGTATGCTATAGGGTGAGCACACTATGTGAATTTGCAGGGCCAGCCCACAGCAGCTGTGCCCCTGCTCTACCCACATCTCCTTACATGGCTAACAGCCGAAAAAATACGTAGGACATGCAAAAAAAGAAGACTTAAAATACCTAGCTATGGGGGTACTTTGTCCCAACCCAGGTTCACCCTCGGGTTAGTTAAACCATTTCCCCCCTGACCTTCCACACAAGGGTGAGGTCAGTTGATAGCTTAAAGACGAGAGATGAAAACTGGAAGACGTCAAAACTCGATGCCACCAAAGTGGTGCCGAAAAGCCGCTGGGTCAAAACCCAGGGCCTGAGCCCAGAGGGCGGGCGGGATGTCTCGCCCCGGCCAGGAGGCTGCGGTGGAGGCCAATGTAGCGCGTGACCGAGAGGGCCGAAGCCCACCGGCCGCGCAGCTGAATGGCCTCCGGCGACTCGCCAGCGATGGCGTCGTGCGTCGCCCGGCCCCCATGCGGCCGGAGGCTGTGAAAGGAAAACATCCCCGGGATGCCCATGCGGGCCTGCACAGCCACCCACTGCTGCCTAGCCTGGCTGTACATCAAACCCCGAAAAAGAAGTGCATCCGGGGGCTGGCCAGCCGTCAGGCGTTGCAGGAGCCACAAAGAAAGTGGATCCCGGGCGAGGACGTGCTGGGCCGCCCCGGCCCTGCGCAGTCTTGGGGTTGCGCAACACAAGGGCACCGACCGTGGGTCCTGGCTCAAGAAGGGGGTGGCCAGAATGAGCCACATCCCGAACCCGAAGCCCTAGCTAGCGCCTCGCTAATGCGTAAATACTGCTGGAAAGCAATAATAATCAACGCACTCAAATGCACCTGTCGACGTGAAACTAGCAACACTAGAAGGGCAGTGAAATAGCAAAGGCGCCAGGGCATAGTGAAAATAGGCTGAGGGCTCAACAGCCGGAACAAGCCGCTGCCAACCTGCTAGCAGGCGGTCCGCCCGGTACCCAATTCTGAACAATGTCGGGGTAGTACAGGTGCAGACAGGCCTTGGCGTGCTGGCATAAAGTGCGCCCCCGCCCCCTAGCTCTGGCATGGTATAGACAGCAGAAATCCACTATCAGAAAATGGCTTCCGCGTCAGCTGGGTCGACGGGGCCAGGTGGCGCCCACGCCACGTAGACAGCCACCGCGCGCTGGTACGCTGGCAAGGTATAGACACAGGGTTGACTGTGCCCTCCAAACGTGCCAAGTCCCGAGGGTGTCGCGCCCCCTCAGGCCCAGGGTTGGGATGCACATCACCACACCAGGTCAAGTCAGGAATCCAAGCGCCACGCCGACTGGCCTTGTCAGCTGGGTTGACAGACTGTGGTCGGTAGCCACCCAGACCCAGTGGCTCTGCATGTCGCCAGCCAGTGACAGAGCGCAGTAGCGCCGAACCAGCTGGTTGAGGCGGTAGGAAGATGACCGCCCTCTGACAAACGCCCCCACCACAGCACTAGAGTCCACGAGCCGGACGATTTGCTTACCTCGACACGCCTTGGTCCGGCACGACCACTCGACCCCCTGCGTCGCAGCAATTAATGGCCTCCTTGACGTTGATGTGGTTAGGCTGCCCCCGCCACCTGTAGGACAGTGCCGTACGCCAATGGCCACTATCCAGCAGGCTGTAGTCCCCCTCCTCCATGCGCTCCAGGTCCCAGTCCTCCCCAGATGTTAAGGCTGTCGTGACTCCGCCACCCCCGCGCTTCGCGCCGGGTCGCCAGCCGGGCACAATCGGCCCCAGGCAGGTCCCTGTAGTCCACCCCACCACCGGAACTGCATGCTCGCATCACTTGCGATGACCCGGTCAGAAAGGGGCCGGGCCCTGGCAGCCCTCAAAAAGGGGGCCAGGTCGATCGCCGCCTGACGCTCCTGGCGGGCCCCCGCAGGAAGGCGCCAGCGGCGCCCAGGCAGGGAGGCGTTCATGGCTGCTAGAAGCCGATACGTCTCAGACCACACCGCGAGAACATGGGGCGGCACAGCAGCTAGATGCATCCACACCCACTTCCCAAGCGACTTAGCTGAGGGATCTGAACCGAACCGACATCACGCGGAAGCACGAAGGACGCACGAGGAATCCAGCGCCCGTTTCCCGTAAGTATCCGGAGAAAGGGTCTGCATATAGGCGAAGGGCGTCTAAATAGCACAGCATGCAAGGCAAAAAGGTGTAGTCTCACGAGACGCTAGTCGTCCTACAATCCAACTAACTGTCAACCGCCAACCGATCTAAATTACAAACAGAATTCTCAAGAGACAAAGGCGCAGGTAGAAAAAGGAAACACTATCTACGTGAGGATTTCCGCTGTGAGCAGGTCTAACTTCTAAACGCGAGCGTGTCCCGAATCGGGCAGCACGTCTCCGTTAGCTTGTCGGCGACCCACCCATTATTACCTGACAAGGATGTGCCGTCTTCGCTACCCTGCATGACCGCGGAAGGTCAAAGGCATAAAGGGGTTCTGCTGCAAAGGATCGTCGTCGTCGTATCTACCTTAACCCATAGTCCGGGAATGTGTTTTTGGCATTTTTTGACCCCTGAAAATGAAAAAAATCATAACTCATAGACCACAACTCCAAATACCCCCAACCAAGGTGCTAGGAATATCTACACTTTAAGGGCTTTCAGAATATGCAATAATATCATGAGTTTATAAAGTGGTTTGCAAGATATTTAATGTCAAAGTTGGCCAAAAGACGATCATTTTCAGGCAAGGGAAATCCCCTTAGTAGTTTACCCCTGCAGGGAGGGTTCTAAAAAATTATTCTGGGGTTGGACAATGTCAATAGATAGTGCCACCATGCTTTCCTTGGGTCAGACCGCACAGATAGCCCAACTGACCTATATAATCCGCTCACTTACGTGTGTGGGTTACGCGCGCGTATGCAGCTATCCATGAATTGCCACACACTTATGCATTGTATACAGCCACATAGGACTGTCAAAAGTGCTGGAAAACAAAGAAGTTGCTAAACCAGCACCAACGGAATGGCATCCTCCAAAGAAACACCACAAACTGAGCAGATTTGGGGCTAATAGCACTCATACAGCAGGCATGGAAACCTGCTGCAAGAGGCACTGATACACTCGTGAAACAAGGATGCATAAACGACAGATTCCCGTGCAAACGACGTGCAAACACGTTGCCGTACCTGGCTCGATCACGACCTTTCCGGGTTCTGCTGGCCGGGACCCTCATATCTCACACGGGCTAATGCTTTCCAGGCATAGGCCGCCATAGCCTGATAATGCATGCATCCACCATGATTACCAGGTTGATGTTCTGTGCAAAGATGACCTATAAACGCATCCGAATTCACAGGGACGCTGCTGCGGATGTCCAGTACCAAAACTGGGTGCTCGGGCTGGCGAAGCCTGCCCGGCCATAAGAAGAAAATCGAAATATGACGTGCAATAACTCATCTGGTACTGGCGACCAAGAAATCAGTAATTACCTACCTGTATTTTCCCAATGCTATACATCTGGCCACCCCTGACCTACGAAAATCACGCATCATCATTCTGAGCAACATTCTGAACCGTTACAAGCCGCGAGACGCAAATTTCCATGACAACGGCACGCTGGCAGCCATATCTAGTTACGCGCGCGCGAGTGAAAATTTCCCGCCAAAGTCACGTGATACTTTCTCAATACACGTTGTAATTACCTGGCTATGGCGAATATTAAGGGGACGGGACACCCCCGAATTTTTTGGCGCCAAAAAATTCGCGCCGGAGCCGAAGGTCACAAATTTCACGTGCACGGTGCGCGCACCCCTTGCGGAAGTGGCCATGGCGACTGCGTTCAGGCGAAACTACCACACTAGGGCAGGCGAAATGCAAAAATTTTACTCGAATCTAGAAGGAGATGAGTTTATGATGTTAGTTTTTGGCGGAAATCAGCTGGTTTACAATTTCGCTGTTGTTTTTTTATGCCATCGGCATGGGGGGTAATCTGAATTTTTTGGTCGCGCGGAATGAAATAGAATTCATGATAGCGGCTGTAAAATAGCGGTTTTGGGGGCTGTTCTGACCTTGAAGCAGGCATTAATATCGGTTGCATCGAATTCTAAACCGAGCTGGTGCTTTTTGCCAGATTTTCGGCCATTATCGGTAAGTAATTGTTCAGACCTGCGCAGTGCGTGTCTGACCTGTCCATGGAAGAACGGCTGTTGTTGCGCGCCTGGGCGAGGGATTTACGGGGGCAAGGTACAGATTTGTCGCGAACGTTATCTGCTATCGGTGCTTTCTTCTATGAGCTCATCGTTCGAGGTTTTTTGCGTTCTTTTTGGGCAGTTTCCGCCAGCTAGCTCGCCGTCGCTTGCCGTTGTGTTGTCGAATACCTGGCAGCTTTAGATTGTTTTCGTTGATGTCGTGATCAGGGCCGCTTCAGTCGCAGCCTATAGCTCTTCGGGAAGGTATAAGGCATTTCATAAAACGTGTTCTGGCAAGGATGTTGTGCGTATGGACGCTTCTTGTTGTTTGAGAGTGACGCACCCTCTCCTCACAGGCCGCAGCGGCATCACAGCGCTCATGCGGTGAAGGGCCGCCAATGGTTTCTTTGCATTTTATCGTGCAGGGATGGAAGTGTTATAGTGATGATGATGTTGGAGATATTGCATTTGTGTGACTGCATGTAGATAGCTGGCACCAATGGTTGTTTGAGCTTTCCTTTGTTATGATGATGTGACAAGACTACAATGTGCTGAGCCAACCATGGTTGACATGCATGACTGCATGCAAGCTATATATACCATGTTCTTACTTGGTTCCTTGCCCTCCATAGTCCCAGTTTGTCATCCATGCCGGGGAGGACAGTTTAGGAGGTGTTGTTGTGTTGATTAGCTTGGTTGGCATCAACCTTACACTCTAACCTGGGAGAAACATAGGAAATGCCGCTTAGGCATGTTAGGGCTACCATCGTCAAGGCTATGCACATATTTACAAGGCTGGCCATGCTGGAGGGATGATGAAGACATATGAGGTGCGTGGCCACCCCTTTGTACTTTGTAAACATACTCTGCATGGTTTTGGTGCATGTTGGATGGCATATTAAGTGGCACTGTGGGGTTACTAACTTACTGAGTGGTCCTTAGCGCCTTGTCATGTGGTCATATAGGAAACCCATCAACTTGAGCAGTTCTTGTCGCAATGACCCCCCACATTGAGCATGCGTTGCCGTCAGCGTGCAAGAGTTGATTATGTGTGCTTTGGTCAGTTTGCAGATGTCTTTGATGAAGAAGGAGGTGCTAGTGTGGCTAAATGGTTACTCTAATTTCCTTGTAGCGTCTACATGGGTGGCCGTCTTGGAATGGTTGTAACTTGGGCAGTTCTTGTCAGAATGGCGTCAAACCTTGAACATAGGAGGTACCATATGTGCAGAGAATGGTAGTATGTGGTTTGGCCAGTTTTCATGAGGCTTAGATGTATAAAGGGGTGTTAGTGTGGTTAAATACTAGCTAAAGCCTCCCTTAGCTTCGTCACAGGTGGCAATCTAGGAATATCCATCAAATAGGGCTGCGCTTGTCAGAATGACCTGAAAATTTGGGGCTGCATGTCCCCCAACCTCTAGTATTTGGGAATATATGATTTGGCCCTATTCCATGTGTTTATGATTTGATAATTTTTTTTTTCATTAAAAAAGTACCCTTTTTGCGGGAAAATCCATCAATGTGTGTAAACATGATTATTTTGTGCTCAAAATTAGGTAGCATTTCTCAAAAGTCAGGGAACTATATGGGAATATATGATTTGGTCCCAATATGTTTGCCCACTGCCCTAGGAAAAATGTGACTAGAATAGCGTCTTTTTCTATTTTTAGCGCGTTACCGGTGCCCTGTGGGGGCTAGTACCCCCCCCAAGTGGCTGGAAAATTTTTTTTTTTATCATATTAATGGTCCCCAATCATCATTGGATTTTTAGCACATGCATAGGTATGGTTTCCAGAAAAGTGCCCTTTAGGGGTGTCCCCTCCCCTTAACCCCAAACCTATGCATCACCTTCGTCCCTAAGTGTTCCCAGACCCACCGGACAACTTCCCTCCGTCACGGGTGGCGTGGCGCTCCTGGAATTGAGCGCCGCGCCACCGGGGGTCAAACAGTTCGATATATCGAACTGTTTCCGGAGTCCGACTACTATGGGACCTCCGAGTCCGTTGTTACGCCGTGGCCCTACCTCCGAGTCCGTTGTTACGCCGTGGCCCTACTATACCACCTCCTCTACCACGACCTAAACCACGTCACAAGGACCCACGTCTACTTCTACCTAAATGTGTAAACTAGTGAGGTCGCCGGTTGCTGAGGAGCTGCTCTGTGCGAAAGTCGGACGCGACGAATCAGATCTCAATGCTGATTTACATATGTATAACTTACATATGTATGCCATCAACCGGTTATGCCGTGACCAATTCAATTCAGGATTACTAAGGAAACACCTAACCAGCCATGACCCAAGCTAATATGTGTTACAATTCATAACACACGCCGAGTGCCAACACGAGGGGTCATAGAACGTGCATAAATGACCACCAACGGTCAGGCATGCTCGGGCCGACCTGGCCCTTAGTAGCTCGCACACAGGAACCACGCTGGTCCACTACATCTACACGAAGGATAAGGACCACTAATAAAGTAGGCAGCGCGGCGCAGATGCACCGATACACCAAACTACAGTACCATGTGCACAATTATCACGTCATAGGCCAAGTGAACACCGGCCACATATACTCATAACTACACGTAGGCATAGGAAAGCTCACGGTCATAAACACAGGCTGTACTGACTAGCTGAGGCCACTGAAACGTAAGTCCTATACATTTACGGCCGTAACTATAGCAGGTTGTTACGCGACGTAACAATTGTGTTTCAAGAGTTGCTTCAGTCTTCCACCGACGCACCGGCTTGCGACCTGACGCACGCCCGTAGACGAATATGATGGGCCGACGGGCGGGGCCTCTGTCGACGACGGACGACCACGACGACCGTTGCGGATGACGAGCCCGCATCCGTCGACAATTCAGTTCCCTTATACGGGTACATCGACGCATTCATCGGGCAAGAAGCCCGGCTACTAGATCGGTCTATTATAACAGCTGCCCCCGTCCGTTGACGGCCAGCCGGCCGGCAGCAGGCCGGGCGAGTCGCATCGTCCTCACCGCGTTCAATTGCGGGCGGAACCAAATTGAAAGGCACCTATTCATGCTGCGCATACTAAACATCTATAGAGTCACACCTGTGAAACCTCTCCCTCTGGGTGGACTCCCTCTTCGATTTGCCCTTTTTCAAAGACCGCCCTGGGCGAGGTGGGGGCAGGGCGTACTGACCCCTTGGTGGGTGGCCCGGGGGCGTGGGGTGCGGGGGACGAATCCGCCATGAGCGCCGCATCATTGATCCGTCATGGACGGCCCTTGCTCACTGAGGGTGGGGGTGGGGGGGCGACCTCCGTGTGGGTGGGGGGGCGCGGGGGGCGGGGGATCCCGCCGCAGATGGCGTCCCGTTGAGGGGGGGGGGGGGGGGTTGGGACCTCGGGGCGGGGCGTCTTCAGTACTACTGAGGCGGGGAGGCCTCCGGGTGGGTGGGGAGGGCGGACTGCGGTGCTTCAGGCCGGGCCCAGACGGCGTGTCGTTATTTGTCTCCCGACTTTTTCCTTTTTTCTTTGACGTTTAGCGGGCCCCCGGCCTTTTTTTTCCGGTGAAACGGGTGTTAGTTTATTTCCATATAACCGTTAAGGTGACCCAGGTATGCCAAAAATGCTTAGTCAGTTGTGCCTAAATTGGGCCCCCGGCCTTAACAGTGAGCTTCAGTTGACTGGCATCGAGTTGCCGCCATCTGTCGTTAGCCGTGAGACGGATCGAACTGAAACTCGACTAGTAGATGACTGTTACGATCGGCTTCAGTAGTGTTTGCGCCTTCTTTGGGGGGGATGCGAAGAAACAAAGATACTCAGCGGGGACATGTACGGTTGCATCATTGGATACACCCGGCCCGCGTCACGTTGCGGGTACAACAGCTTGGTGTGTCCTAGCAAACGATGTTCCGCGGGGATGACTGTTGTAAATTCTGTAAATTCTAGAGAACTTTTATCTAAACTTTAAGGGGCAACGGATCTCCATGGTTAAGCAGTCACCAGTCAAGAGCTGTAAAGGGAGTACAATGTAACGAGTAAGCACCAATCGCATGCATGATGACTGCACGCGTTGTCCGCTTGGCACCTGCCAGTGTACTGTTATGCGAGCGGCAGGGGACGCTCGGTCATATGTAGATTTCTCGGACCGGGCATGGCATGGGTTTGGGCGTGTTCGACATCGCTTCTGCGATTTCTTTTCCCCTTCGCATTAATAAGTTCACCATATATCGCGCCCTCCTCGCTTTGAGCACACGCTTGCAGCTGCCCGGCCAGTTCCCCGTGACCTGACCGCTGTTTCTTGCGCGATCAGCCAGCTGAAAATGGTTGAGACGTCGACCAAGGTTGGGGCAATGCTGGGGCTCGGGCTACAATTTTACTCGAACGCTGTTCGGAAGCTGCCGCTGATGCGCAGTAAGTTCTTGCCAGCGAGTGCGCCTGTTTTTTAATACTCATTTTGCATATCTGCTTACCAGGGGGGGGGGGGGTAAATGTTAAAGCTAGCTTATCCTTATATTTTTTCCAACGGCCTTGCCCACATGTCGCAACGAGCAGATCCATGGGAGCATGTTCTGCTGATGGGCGCTGGAGCAGCCGTTGCCGGGTGGACTGTTGAATGGAACGAGCGCCTGGAAGCTGACGTAGCCAAGCGGATAAAACTTAACGCGGAAGCCAACAGCAATGCAAAATAGATTTGTGAGTAACGTTCTGGGCTCCCTTAGCTCTCTGCTGCACGCCGGCGTAGTCCTTAGCTTACCCCCGGGCGGAGTTGCTTCACACTCTGCTAATTATTTTTTCCTGTGCGCGGCGGTGGACGAAAGTGTTGGCAAGCTGGCTTCTGAAACTCCATCTCTCAGGCCGCTTCTGGTGTGAAGCGGGCAGGGGAGGAGGGGCGGAGGGAAGCTGATGGCGGGATTGATTGGGGTTGGGGGAAAAGTGGGATGGGAAGGGTTGGGGGGGAAGGGAGGGAGGGATCCTTTGACAGAGCGATCCTGACGTCCTGATGTACTGTTAGCTTGGGTCTGCACACAGGTGTACCCTACTATGTTACAGCGTACCATACCCTGCCTGGTGGGCTCTTGCCATACTCTGGTTCCAAGGTAGTGACATGTGGTGGTGGCATGTGCTTGATATTACCAACAGTTTGCACCCACTCCTCGATGTGTTCGTGCTTCGACCAGCACATTGTGCCATGATCACAATTTTTATGTCCATTGCTACACATATCCACCTCCATTCATTTCCATCATCCTGAACGACTCGACCAACGCGGATAAGATGACAGCAGGCTCGCGCTACCATGGTCTGGATTCTTTCAGATTCCTGGCCTCCGCTGGTTGTCTCTTTGATATTGTGCCATTGATCTTGTGGCTTATGGGGAGGCTCCTGGAGGCTGTTAGTCTCCAGTAGAGGCTGTTATGGGCTATTGGAAGCTCTTAGGGGCGATTGGGGGCTGTTGGAGGCCATTTGTGGCGATTTCGTGTTATTTGGAGGCTGTCTTTCGCCTTTGGTGGTCAGTGACCTTGCAGCTCGGGGCACGTACCTGCAGGAACTCCAACACAAATTGGACCGTGCATTCTGGGCCTGACTCAGCATCTGAACATGTGGTTCTTTCCTTCTCCCGTCCTGTCCCGTCCACTTGCCGCCTGCTTGTTTTCCTTTGTTCGGTCCTTTTGTTACTTGGTCTGCTTCTTGGCTGGTCAATTCGTCAATTGGCTTGCTTCCTGCCCTTGCATTTGTCTGTCTCTGTCTCTCTCTCTCTCTCTCTCTCTCTCTGTGTGTGTGTGTGTGTGTGTGTGTGTGTGTGTGTGTGTGTGTTTTCGGGGGTGGCTCCAACTGTGTTGGAAGCTTTGAATCCCTGGACAGTCAACCAGCCGGGCTGTCCACCTGCTGTTGCGAGCAGGGGGTGATGGAACCACAGGGCCAGAATGGATTCTGATAACAAGCCGTCGGAACTGAGTCTTCTCGTCAAGGCTTTTTCTAAGGCTCCTGTCAAGGCTGTGTATGCTTCACAAAGGCCATGTGCTGTGTATGCCCATGCTTGCGGTGCTCTCGGCTGGAGGCAACAAGCTTATGTCCCTTTGCAGCCTTGGGCATAATTATGACACTCCCCTACGCAGCCCGCCACCATGCTGGAGGCTAGCAGAGGGCATGGGCTGCTCATTCCCTTCTATCCATGGCAAAGACCGTCCATCGCGGCATCGCTCGCGTGTGATGCCAAGGGACACAGACATGAGGGTTAAAGGTCCGCGGTGCCCCCAGCGGGACTGCGTGACAAATCATTCGATCAAGGGAGACAGCCAGCTACTGGAAGCGTGATAAGCTAGCTGCTAGTGGTAGAATGGGAGAGAGTATCTGTGCCTGGTCGCCACCTGGACCACTTCATTATCATTAATTACTAGTATGTCTAGACACAATCGGGGACTCATGTGGGCGGCGGTGCAGCACTTGCCGTTTTTTTTTTCTGTTCCACGTCACGCCTGTTCCTGTCATGGGCAGAGGTCGTCGGACTAACCTGAGCTATCGACGAGATAATCAACGGAATATAGGTCGCGCAATGTAGGTGGCGGGTTGGATGATACGAAGGCTGGAGAGTCTTGCAAGACAAATGTGACACTGCAGGTTAAGCAGGCAGGAAGGGGCCTGGGTGCAGTAGAAAAAGGAAGGGGTGTACCACTGATGTAACGTGATCGGAAGGGAGCTGCTTGTGGAGGTCGATGCTTGTTGGGTTTGGCCTTGCCCGCCGGATCTGCTCGCGAAAAGGAGAAAGGGTCGCATATCTGGGGCTGTTGTAGTTCAGCCAAGCCGGCTAATTCTTCCCTATGCTCTTGTAACATGTAATTGCATGCGTGCTCTCTGGGGTAAGATGTAGAGTGTTTAATCTAACATATTTCTGTGCTTTCATTTGGGAGCAAGTGCATATGCGTTCGCAGTGAAGTGCTCTGCACAAACAGTCCTTTCAATTTCCAAGTAACCCAACACTCACTAGAAGTCGGGGTAAAATTGGCTCTTTTTGTCAAATGGTCAAATTGTCGGAGGGCGGGGGGCGATATTAATTAAGAGGTACCTTGAAATTAAAGAGCCACGAGCCACGAGGTAGCCATGGCTGACGGTGGAGCTAATAATAACATTCACTTTTTGGCACCAAATTCGGCCGTGAATATCACAATCGCTTCGTCTTTCTAAGACGCACACGCTGATATATTCTCCCGAAGCTATCATGCAATATTATGGCGAGCAAACGCTCCTTCGCGCAACGCAGCTTGGCGGCTGCGCTAAGCCCTGAAAATATGTCTGCAGCTTCGCCCTCCGGCCCAGCAGGGAGCGGCGCCACTAGCCAAGCACTAGCTAGTGGTCGTCCCGCCTCCCGGGCTCGCCTCGCCTGCAGCGTCGCCTGAACCCAAGCGCAGTCGCCCTGCCGAGCTGACCTGGGAAGCGCTCGACTTTGACGCCAGCCAGCCCGGCTTTTTTGACAAGATCACCGAAGACGGCCTCCTAGGCTACGTGTTTTGGGGATCACACGCCTCGCTTATTGAACTGTGCAAGCAGCTCTTCCATGCAGGGTCGCCTCGTCGATGCCTCCCTTCGGAGGCGCCCATGATACGAATACATCCTCACCGCCCCCCGCCCCCGACTGCAGCAATGCGCCCTCTTCTCCCTCCTTGGACGCTCCATCGATGAGCTCTGGCCCCCCAAGCCCCTCACCACCACCTTGACCGAATCCTCCATCCGCTCACTCCTTAAGGAGGTACTCGAGCAGCACGTCCACGGCCCCCCTCGCTGCAGATGTGGCAGCAGTGGGTGGCACGCTGGCTGCCGAGCTCCCCACCATCTCTACCGCCACCTCCACCGCCACCTCCACCCTCCTTGCCTCCTCCACCGCCACCACCCCCACCACCGCCGACATCACCGACAGCCCAGCTCCGCAACGCCATCGCCATCGAGTGCCTGCAAAACACCGCAGGCCAGGCGGTGAAGGACATTGCCGCCATGCCAGCCCCCACTGGTCCGGCAGGCGATGCTCGGCCCCCAGACAGGTCTGGGCGGACATGCTGAAGCACCACACCACCTCCACCACCTCCACCATCGCGGCACAGCTCAAGCAACACACGCTTGACCTCCACGAGGAGGCCGACCTCACCAAGCGCAGCAACAATGTCATCGTCAAGCACTTCGACCAGCCGGCAGGTGAGACCTCGGAGTCTCTCGCCATCGCGTTTAAGCGCGACATTCTTACCCCCATGCAACTCACTGGTGAGCTGCAGATGTCGGCTCATCCGCCTTCCCCGCGCGCGGGGTAAGGCTGGCCCGCCCCCCCTTCTCCTCACCTTTGAGTACATGGCGGATAAGCTGTCGTTTCTAAAATGCCGCAAGAAGCTCTCGGGGACTTCCTACACGCTGGACGACGACTTGACCCTGGCACAGCAACAGCGGCGACGGGAGCTATGGCCGACCTACCTGCAGCTTCGGCAGAGCGCAGGGGGGAAACCGGTATATACTGGAGGGGGGAGGTCATCCACGTCGACCACAGGCCATGGCACTATGCAGGCGCCCCCTGTGCACAACCCGAGCAACCTCAGTCTAGGGATATATATATTAAATAAATATTTTTTCGTGGGTGCCTTTAAGTAAGTAAGTAAGTACTTGCGTGTCATGCGCAAAGGCATGCCACGGAGTACTATGCTAATCTCATTGAAAAAATAATTACACCGAAAAGTTGGGTGCCTTAACTCTGCTGTAAGTAATTATATTTTTAAATATACATTAAAAAATATAAATACTTACATCAGACGTGCTGCTGCATGGAAGGCTTCCGTAAGCATGGAATTCGGAGTGTGGGTGCGAAGATGGATGGAGCCCAGATCTCGGTGTCGACCGGTGCGCCCAAGGAGGGAGCAGAGGATGCATGATGCGCTGGATTTGGGGGCGGGCGCAGGCCCGAACAGAAAGTTGGGGCGCATTCGGGTGCCGTCGGGGTGGATGAGGCGATTGATGTCGAAGAGATGGAGGCCCAGGTCGTAAAGCGAGGCGTAATCCCCAAAGAAGATGAAATGCATGGCATCTACTGGATCTAATTAATTAATTAATTAATCTACTGGAGCCATGGCGGTTCAGTCGTAATCGTCAACCTTGAAAGGTTGGGGCCGGAAGCGCGGTTCAGATGCCGGGCGTGGTTCTGCTGGGCGACTGCGTTTAGGATCTGGCGATGCCGAGGGCGAGGCCGCAGGAGCCGAGTGCACTACCAGTTAACGCTTGGGTATAGCAGCCTCGCTGCCTGGCAGGCCGAGCGGAACTGCAGCCGGAGCTGCAGGCGAATTTTCTTGGCTCATCGTCGCAGCCACCAGGCTGCGTTGCGTAGTCGAGCGTTTGATCGTCATAATATTGCGTTTAGTTTCGGAAAAATATACAGTGTATATCAGCGTGTGCGTCTTAGAAAGACGAAGCGATACAGTAGTGATATTCTGCAGCGGATGACTGTAGGTGTCAGTACGTTGGCGTTGCCCTAGGATCCGGAGAGGTCCGTCCTATCGTCAGCAAAATTGGTGCGAGAGGTCCCCAGTTCGATTCCGGCCTGGATTCATTTGCAGATCGCGTTTTTCCGCGTTTTCCGCTGACCGGCACTGAACGCAAATGGTTTTCACCTTTACGGCGTGCCAAATCAGAATATTCACGGCCGAATTTGGTGCCCAAACGTGAAAGTTATGAGCTCCGCCGTCAGCCATGGCTACCGCGAGGGAGATACGGTGATCCACGTCGGCCTAGCTCGCAGCTGGGGAGTAAGCTACCCTTAACAACTTGACGCGTTATTGTATATTATATGGCCGGCAAATGGCTTCAGTCACGCTGTAGTCGTTCAAAGGCGTTCGCCACATTTGAACCCATCATAAATGCGACCCAACAACTAATGGCCGACAAGCGAGAAGGCGGGTGGCAAGCTCTCAAACCAGCAACACTTAGCACTGTTTACGATTACTCATAAATGAATGCGCACGCCCTATGTAGCACACCAAGTTAGGCAGGTTTGGCTAGCACTACAGTGCTGTAGTGGGGCTTCACCTGCCGGCTACAGCCGGTTTGATCCAAGTTTCGACCCAAAATACGACCTTGGGGATGAATTCTTTAGTGCAGTTCGATCGGCCTTGATGAGAGCTATCAAAAGACACCCTAAAGTCCATCAGCAGGGCGGGGGGTTGCAAGTTATGGTTCACGCCTTAAGTTGGGTTCACGCCTTAAGTTGGGTTGAGTTGTAAAGCATTACCGGCAAATGATGCTGGGCAGGGCTCGGAAAAATACTGTCGGAACGACACATTGAAATAAACGTATGCATTATTCTGTCCCGGTCTTCTGTTATGCAATATATCAGTTTGCTGCACGTGATGTTGATTACCCGGATGCGGTCGACAATAAATCCGGCGCGACTCATGTCGCTGGCCACAATGGTTGCCAAAATGGTTGCAGTCTTGCCACAGGTTGTTAAGATATAACCATGGCAGACCTTACGACCGCAGTCTTTT
Organism: Mesostigma viride; assembly: GCA_009746045.1. Taxonomy (NCBI): domain Eukaryota; kingdom Viridiplantae; phylum Streptophyta; class Mesostigmatophyceae; order Mesostigmatales; family Mesostigmataceae; genus Mesostigma; species Mesostigma viride. The sequence continues at coordinate 456,081 of RPFO01000231.1, forward strand.
ACGACCGTGCAGGGCGACATCAAGGTCCTGGCGGAGGCGTCTGCAGCTACGACGGCACAACTGCTGGAGCTGAAGAAAGCCATGGCAACCCCCGCCAAAACTACCACGTTCGCCGACGTCACAGGCAAGAACTTGACCGCCATAGTTCAACAGGCGGCCAAGTCTGCCGCTACCGCTGCGGTATCCCAGAATGCAGTGCAACAACGCCAACGCACTATAGTAATCAAGAACTTCCAGACACTGAGGCGCGGATGCAAAAGCAAATGAGACAGCCAGCACACTTGCCAAGGAGCTGCGCGGCCCAGCGTTTCTGGGTGTGATGCAGCTCCAGAACCGTGTCGTCATTGAACGCGCCATTCGGCTACCAGGCCCTACATATGGGCTTGGTCGTCGTCACCATGGCATCCATGCACGATAAACGCCTCCTGCATGCTGGGAGCACGTCGCCTGCTCCACACAACCGACTACAGCCTCGACGAGGATCACTACACGCCGGCATAACTGAAGGCGAGGAGCGCGGTGTGAAACAGCACCAGCGTCCATGAGGCAAGGAAGCACGAGACAAAGGGTAAGCGCATGCGTCTGCTTCAGGATGGCTCGATCCTTTGCAGCATTCTTTAACGGTGTTCAGATTAACACCCCGGGAGCAGAGTCTCGTGCGGTGTCTAGCAAGAAGGGCGCTGCCTCGGGTGGTGCCAGTAGGTAGACAACCTTCCTCGTCGGCTTGCGGCTAAAAGGCTTCGGGGACAGCCTCTAAACAGTCCCCCCCCGCTCCACCCCCATGCCTCGACCTAGCTAGCCGTCGGGTGATAGACATGGTGGTGCCGGTATTTCGGGCTAGAAAGACATCTGTCAACTGTCAGATTTGTAAACTAAAACGCTTGCTAGATTACCTACGCCTGACGGCGTTGCGCAATCAGCCCCCCCCGAATACCCCGAGCAGGCGGCAGGCTCGCATCCTACGCCTGCAGGACAAAATCCATGCGATGAAAAGCACTATTCCCTTCGTTTCCCTTCCGTTCGTTCCATCCCCACCGTCACTTTCCGCTGCACCCACCCCCATCACCCGTCGCCGTTCTCCCCTGTTGGGCCAGCACGGGCATCCTTGGCCCTTGCAACCTTTAATTAACGTACGTACATTGCTAGCAGAATCATGGCGACCATAGCTACCGGGTAGACGGGAGCTTGTTGCCTTTTGCATCGCCCATCGTGTGTCTATTCTAGGCGTGCAGGAGCATCGTCGCACGGTGCCATTTGGCACGGTGCGCACTGATCGCAGCTGGCAGGCGGTTGGCGTTTTTACTTCGCTGGCAGTGGGACGCCAGGCCAAGGTGGTGTTGCATGGCCTTTTGTGTTCGCCGCTGGCAGCTGCTAGCCTCAGCACGCTACAGTTTCTAACCCGGCCACATGCACCTTATGGTGGCACATTTCACCTCCGTTGAGGGGCGGCCTAAACACCATCTCACGGTCGGTTGGGGTGGGTTACGCACCCCATAGCCTGGTCTACCTGAGTTGGAACGCCAGAAGTTCTTCGAGGACTTGCATAGCCTTGAGGGGGGCCACCCCGGCCCGCCACTTCTTGGTTATGCTGCTCGACGCCAACGCCAGGCTACCCGTGGGCACTGCTGGCAGTCGCTTTGCGCCTGCCGGCACGACTGCTAACGACAACACCCCCCTGTTTTCTGCCTTTTCCCGAGATAGCGGGATGGTTGCTGTCAACTGCCACTTCCAACGTCCCTCACAGGACTTCGTCACTTTTCGGGGCCCTATAACGACCGTCAGGCCTGTCTGGACTACGTGGTGGTACGGCAGCCCAGGTACACTTCGGTTCTGGATGCCCGAGCGTTCGACACGCCCACGGTGTGTTCTGACCACCGGTTGGTGCACGCGACCATTAGGCTCCGGTTCCATGTCCCCGAGCGCCGCAACCCAAGTGGCCCGCCCCGACTGGTCTGCTCTACGCCCGGTCCGAGGGGATCCTGAGGACTGGACGGACGCCGAGCGCGCTCGGGGAACCGGTGCCGACTGGAGTATACCTGGCTGCCCTGAACGCCCGGGCGGACGTCGACAAGCTGAACAAGGGTGCTCCCAACGCCGCCATTTTTGCGGGCTTTGCGGCCCGCGCCCCGCTGCTGGCGGCCCGGCCGGCACCTGCCGGTCATGCCCCGCCGCCGCCCCGGCCCGCTCTACCGCCAGGACCCCAAGGTCTTGGCCGCCCGGCACCGCCTCAAGCGTAACCGGGACCCGCTGCAGAAACCGGTGCTCAAGGCCGCCCTCGTGGAGGCCTACGAGCACGCTCAGGACGCAGAGGCGGCCCAGTGCATCGCAGATGCCAAGGCCTGCCAAGCTCGCAACCAGGGCAAGGGCATGTGGTACCACCTGACCGGACCGCCTCGGCGGCCGGCGGCAGCGTACCCCGGTGGAGCACTGTCACGGGGGACGGCACGGCGCCTGTCATGCAGCCTTGACCGCGCTATAGTTGGCCCACAATGTTTCCTTGACAGGTGGGGCTCGCGCCCCCCCCCCCGCCGCTTCACCCCGAGACGGCCGCCCGTCTCAGTGTTGCAGGACCCCCCCCACCGCCGGCGCCCCCCTCCTCGGCCGCGGACTACCAAGTCCCCGCCTTGCAGGAGGGCTGCCTTGCCACCAACGACGTCGTCCACTCCTTCACTTTGAAGGAATTGGACGGCGCCCTTGCTCGCCTGCGGTACGACGCGGCGGTCGGTGCCGACCACCTTTCTGCTGAGCTGCTGAAGACCCCTGACCTGGCGGTTAGGGATCTTCTGCTGGCGTTCTGCAACCGTGTCCTGCTCTCTGCATGATGAGCCTCGGCCTGCTGAGTGGCAGACAGCCATCCGCGCCATGCTGTACAAGAAGGGCTCTGCTGCTGACCCCGGTAACTATCGGGGTGTCTGCCTCCAGAGCGCCGCGCTGAAGGTCTTCATGCGCATGATGCTGCACAGGCTCCGCGCCGCGCTGGACCCACACCTGCATGGGTGAGTCTCAGATGGGTTTCCGTCGTGGTCGTAACACTGTCATGGCTGTCTTTGTCGCGCGCCGGTTGATGGAGGAGGTGCGTCGCCTTTGCATGCCCTGATGGTTTGCCGCTGGTCTTCATCTTTGTCGACTACATCAAGGCCTTTGACACGGTCCTCTTGGAGGCTCTTTGGGCCATCCTAGGCTCTGGACCGGGTACCACTCAGGTCAGCGTTTATTGCTGCCATTCGTCGACTGTATGAGGGCTCACAGGCCGTAGTGCGGACTGCGGATTCAATCAAGGCACCACCGCACCATTCCCCCTTCACCACCACGGGGTGTGGCAAGGTTGTGTCCTAGCTGTCCCCATATATCTGTTCATTTATTGTCGTGGATCACGTCATGCGCCGGGCACGTGCGCGCTTTACTGCTCTTAATTAATCTCCAACCAACGTACCCCACCGCCCTGGCCTCCAAGCCCAGACAGTCCAGCCAGGTCTGAATGTGCTCGGGGCACGCGATGAGGGTGGTGTCGTCTGCATAATTAATCAGGTCGGCCAGACGGTAGCCAGTGCCAACCCCGCCGTGCTCGCACTGTCCAAGCCGGGCTCGAACCCCTTAATGTCAAAACTGAGGCGATGGTGATTGGGGCCTCCAGTCGCCCACCGCTGCCGCGCCTGCTCGACGGGACGGAGGTCCCGTTCCGTGACCGCTTCAAACTGTTGGGGAGTATGCTCCCTGAAACCGCCGACGATGTGGACATGATTCCGCATCGGCCTAGTGGCCTGGGCCAGGCTCCGTTCGCTCAACACCTCGAAGGGCCTGGGCGAGCACCGCAAGCGCATGCTTTTTGAAGGTCCTCGCCCTCACGGTGCTTACGTGTGGCGGGTGGTCCCACGCGGAATGGGGTAGATTTTTGCAAGAAAAAAACGCTAATTTCAATCGTCCGAAAACCGGACATTGCGCCGAAATTCTTGCCGAAAATTTGGCAGCCGAGCGAATTTTTCGCCCGACGGACTTTGCGCCGAAATTTTTTGTCTGCCGTGCTTCGAACTCAACCGACTCCTGCTGTTGCGTGCACTTTGTCCGATGCCGGCAGGCCACGCACGAATTTTGCGACCGAAATATGACGACTAGACAAGTTTATCGACGACCTACATCGATCTATTGCCACTTTTGAAGTCCTTGGCTTGCTAGCAGCTTTTGATTATCAATGCCGGGAACAAAATTGCCGAAATTTTTTATTGAATCAGTACATATATGTGCACATGTCCGTAATTTTATCATTCGCAATTTTGACATTGTCGGAGTATTTGACAACTTAGGCATTGCGCCTAGAAAAAGGTGCCCCATCCGTCGATGTCAAAATCGCCGAAGGAGTACACTCCCTGGTACTGGTCTCCCCTGTAGTTGGGAGGCTCGCCTGTATACATTTTGGTGTTCCACTTGGCCCCGCCGTTCTCCGCAGCAGCCAGGAACTCCTGCTGGGCCTCGGCCCTCAGGCGCATCATTGATACATTGGGAGAGCCCGGAATTTCCGTGCTCTCCACCACCACTCTCGCCTGATTGTCAGGCACGCATTGGTAAGCAGGGTTCAAATCTGAATCGGGTGGCACCAGATCGATCATGCCATTGCCGAACGCAATGACACCTGCACCCCACTGTGCAGAAGGTCCGAGCAACTCTACATCAATTCTGATGTTTGCAGCGTGCTCATTTTTGTCGACCATCACATAGGTATGCTGAGAACCGAAAATATTGCTCTGCTCCATTTGTGACAGTGTTAAATTTCGGCAAGGTTGGCTGCTTGCAATCGACAGGAAATTGGTGACCCCGACAGCCAGACGCGCAAGGGTTATAACTGCAGGTAGAACCCAAAATTTGTCGATAAGGAGTAATGGAAGGGCACGACCACCAGTCACTAGTATTCGCTTCACCGGACACCTTTTTCAGCTTCCGGATAAAATTCAGCAAGAGCAGCGGCGATTAGATACTAAATATTGCGTTATTGGTTCGTACCGTACCCAGACAAAAATTGTACTAGTGACGCAATTGTACTAGGCGGAATGACAACTGCGCCCGGCAAATAAGTATTTATTGCTCCAACCCCACACCTAACTTGTTCCGGAGCTGTTCGAAGCGAAGAGCAATGGAAGGGATCGGACCCGAGCCAGATTTGAGTGCGGAACATGATGGCTGGCCTACCTCACTCCGAACATTAAGGTGGACCCGGGTTCGAATCCTGTCAGTGCTATTCGCTTCGAACAGTTCCGGAACGATTTTTTTTGTGGGGGTGGAGCAATAAATTCTCGACATGCAGAAACAAATGTCGAATAGATTGTGCAAAAAAATATCGAAATCCTTATCATTATTTAAATATACAGCATAAAATTATGTTGCAGTAAAAAATAACTGTTAATTGAAGGCCGCAAAAAATTATCAACTACCCTTAAACTTGACCACAGAAAGATCTCGAAAAATATATACAATATATGCGGCCACCTTTTTACACCCTACTGAAGCCCCACTCTAAAGATATAATACGAGCCGAAACTAGGGCGTCGTCTACCCGCAGCGAGACCCCAATTTCTTGTTTAAGTCGGTGCCGGCCCCTCCGGGGCTTCATCCTTGATCACCAGCGCAGTAAGCCACTTGTCGAGCTCCTTGCTCATCCTGATGTCGGCACACATTCCGTCGCTGCGCACGCGTGCTTCTAGCCGGAGAGCCGGAGCGACGCAGAGATAGCAATTCACAAGCTCGGGCTGGCGTGACGGTGGCCAATCCTCAACGTTGAGCGTGAAATGCAGGGGGTCATGCTTATCCCGCTTCCAAATCCGAACGGGAAGAATGCCGTTCCCGGCGAGGAACAGCTCCTTCTCCCGTCCGTTCCGGCCCTCGACCCACCTCTCGAAGTTCTCGTCTAACACGATCGGCCCGGCTTCGCTTACAACCTCAGCCAACCAGAACGGGTGGATGGGATCGTGATCCGTGTCCTTGTCCGATGGAACTGCCACATAGTCGTGGAGTCTCATCTGCCGGCCCATCGCCTCCCGCTTGTCCTTCAGCTGCTCCCCCCGCGTCACCATGCGAACCGGAGGGTTGGGCTGGCTCGGTGGCAGCAAACGGACAGTTTTCATCGAGCTTCCTGCATCATTGAACTCGATGATAAACGACCACTCGCTTAGACATCCCTCAAACCGCCCAGCCAAACAGGGCGGACAGTAGCAGGAATAGCGCCTAATCATCAAAAGGCCAGGGTCGGACTTGTCCAGTCGCCACCAATGCGCCTTCTTGATGCCAGGCACCTCCTCAACCTCCGCGCGTCGGCCGGACTCGACGTCCTGTCATCAAATAGTTAGGACAAAAAGAATACCGTTCAAATTAGCAAAATTGACCAAAAACCAATAAAACAGGGTATAGCTGCAGAGAGACCCCTTAAAAAAAAAATTAACGACAAGACATCAAGTGATCAAAATTCGACACAGGGTATAGCTGCAGAGAGACCCCATTCGAATCATAATAACAACGTACGACAAGATATCAAGTGATCGAAATTCGACACAGGGTATAGCTGCAGAGAGACCCCATTCGAATCATAATAACAACGTACGACAAGATATCAAGTGATCGAAATTCGACACAGGGTATAGCTGCAGAGAGACCCCTTCATACCGAAAGAACAAGCGAAATTTCATACCTAAAAGAAAAGCAACCCATGGACAGTATATAGGGTCTCTCTGCAGAGATACCTTTATTGGGTTTGAATTTTTATAGAACAGCGGCAGTTGACGTCTTAAAACCTGAAATAACACAAAATTCCGTACCGGGGGTAAAAGGAAGAAGTGGCGAGTGACGTTCTCGGCCCGCGCGCGGGCCGACTCCCTGCTCGATGTCTTGCCGCCCTGCCAGTTCTGGTTCAAGTAGGCGACTAGCTGGTGGGTCTCAAGTATGTGCTGGTTTTCGGGAATCCTCTGCATTTCCCTCAAGACGCACTTGCACTTCGCTCCTTGACCATCCACCTCCCCCTTCCCATGCTGCTCCCCCATGTAGTGGAACTCAAAGGCCTGCAGGTCGGGATCCCCCATGAGCAGACCGTTAATCTGGTTAATCACGTACCTGGACTTAAACTGCACCGCGCAGTTGTCCGAGCACATGTACAGGTTTCGCACCTCTACCCCTACTTCTACCCGCAGGGTTTCCAGAATCTTGCGAAGAGCGTATACGAGTGCGCGCTCGCCCCGCTTGATACTGGAATCCCCCAGGAAAAAGAAGACGCGCTTTTCCAGCTCGCCGTTGAGCCGATAACGCACGATCATGGGCATCAGGATGTGGCTGCGCTTGTGGAAGTACTGCGACTGCAGTTGGACGTAGCTGCTGTTCTCGTAGTTCTCGGCCCAGTCGCCGTGCACGAGCACGTCCCCCTCTCTCAGATTCTTCTCCCGATCCTTGATTGTATCCGCCTGCGACCAGGCCGTAAAGCAGTGCACGGTGAACTTGTCCCACCTCTTAAGAATCTCGTCCCGCAGCTCAGCTGGGGTGGACCTCATTTGGACTTGCTCGGGCCGCTTCACCTTCTTCGCCGCCCTGCCATCGGTCTCGCCCTGTTTCGCAAAGGTCCGCAGACAGTTTCGATTTGCAATAAAATCGCATTTCGATCAGATAACTGCAACTCACAAAGGGTCTCGCTGCAGCTATAGGTCACAAAAAAAAAAGTCAACAACATTTAACGGAGAAATAAATCGAAACCTACTCACCCTCACCCCTCGGGTCACAGTCTGCTCCACCATCTCGAACTTGAACCAATTCAGAATCTCCGTGGAATTCTTGTCCCGATCACACTGCACCCAGTTATTATGGATGCCGCATGATTCCTCAGGACAGAACCCCTCCACACACGCCATCTTCAGTATGCGGTGAACCCTCTCCGTCCTCGGCACCCCATCTTCGTCCTCCACCAGCCTCTCAGAAATGTCGAGGTCTTCCAGGTCCCGTCCCCGCCATTCATCTTCCCCCTCCCCCTCTTCCATCCCCCCGCCCATTCCGCCCCCTTCACGCAGCCCGTTATCCCTGCCGTCAGTCTCGGCGGACACCGGGCAGTGAAAGTGCTTGATCCAGTCCGTCGAGTGAATGGCTTTCCACATTCCGCAAGTACCGTCCGGCTGTCTGTACTTGGAGCATCCCGCACACTCCGCGCCACACTTGCAGTTCTTGCCGTGGTTCGCATTGCAGTGCTTGGTCCACGCCCCCATGGCCGACTGCATGGTGACGTGCTTCTCACACGCGCACAGGTTCCTCTCCTTCCACTTGCCCTTGATGCAATCGGGCGCGTATTTGCAGAAGGTCGTGTAGCCCACGTGAATGCCCACGTCCTTATCATACTGGTCACTCCTTTTGTTCCAGTACGCATGCTTTTCGAGAAAGTGATTGTACATGTCCTCCTTGGAGGTCATGTAATAGCGCGCTCCCTCAACGGCGACGAGCACCCCGCGATTGCCATGACCCTCCCTGCTGTAAGTGCGCTTGACATCCTTCATCTGGGAGGAGGCGCGCGACTCATCATCGTGCATCCACGCGTCCACTATCGCGTCAATCACGAATTGCGGCAAAGGGCGCCCCTTGCGAGCCTGCGCGTGTCTGAGGTAGTCCAACTTCTGCTGCCTTCGTATCGCGCGAATTCCGCGAATCTTCTTGGCGTCCATCCCCGTCAGGTTCTCCAACTCCGCGGCCGAAAACTCCTTCTCCAAGTCGTCACCACAGTAAAGCGTGGACATCAGCACCATCCTGACGTCTCTGTCTGCGTCGCTTTTGGTCAGACCATCAAAAAAGCCGTTAATCCGAGCCACCCAGAACCTGTTCAGTTCTGCCATCCGCTCCTGATTGTAAAGCTTTTTCGCCTCCTCATGATACTTCCCGTGACCTAGTTCAGCGGCCCTAGAGTTAAAGCCAGCAATCATCTGGTCGAAAGCCGGCCCCCGCCCCTCGGGTTTTGTCATCGCCTGAGCCGCTTCAAACGCCTGGTCAGCGAAATATTCCCCAATAACCCTCTTTGATTTCGAGTATTCTCCCGGCCGCTTGACTTCCTTGGCTTCAGGCTGCGCTGGATTCTGGTTCTCATCTCCGAAAACCCTTTTTGCGCCAGTTGACTGCTTCGTCCCGGTGTTCAACTTAATTGCACTGAATCCTGGACGACCGGACGCAAGGGCGAAAACTCCCACCCGTTCGCGTGCTGCATGCCATGACGACCGGCACAACGAAATCCATGCAAATCGAGTATCGTTGGGAAAAGCGACAATTACAGACAAAGTTCGAAAGTGTATCATTTTTTACCACGATTGGGGTCTAGCTGCAGCTAGACCCTTAGAGGGGCTTTTTCCGTTAGACGAAAAGATTACCTGATGTGGTGAACTTAGCATACCCCGACCAAGATTGGGGTCTCGCTGCAGCTAGACCCTTCATTGCGGCGTGCGATTGTTAAATCACAGACTTCTGATTCATTAATTTTATAGCAACCATAAAGAGGGTCTAGCTGCAGCGAGACCCTTGAATTTAAGCTATTGCTTGTGGTTATAAATGGTCTAGCTGCAGAGAGACCCCAATAAGGACGAAAAGATTTCAGGTTTTCCTCACCTTCGCGGCTCATTCTCTTATTAGTTCTCCCAGAACACTCAGATACCTGCATGGCGAGAATAACAAAAATAACACAGTAGCATTGATAAAATTGTTTATCAGAAAATATATATACTAATTACAGTATATTTTGCAAAAGATTTTATAATATATTGTGAATAGCATGGTTAAATTCCACATACTTTAATAATATGGTATGTTAAAGTATATAGAATCATTATTTAGTAAATCATTTACAAGAAAAAGTGGTATAGACTATTATTATTATATAGTTCGGCAATCTATGATAGTAAGACATACCGGATGTCAGGTTTATCAGCGGCCTCCAGGGCTATAGCGTCTCGCTGCAGCGTGACCGTTTGGTGCTATGACTGATTTCAGTAGATGTGCAGAAAAAAATTTATTTCCATGACCACACCAGGAATCGAACCCAGAACCTCATTGTACATTTCTGCATGGTAACGATGTCAGCCAAACATCCGAATGTTCCCAGGTAAATGGGCTGGAGGTCGTCTCTTTTTATACCTGCGGCCACAAGCACGGGTGACGGCATATTGGATGTCGTCCAATCCGCTAGCTTGGTTCCAAAAGATGGGATCGAGCTTTTGCACCAGCGCCGCGCTTCCAGTTTTCAGTTCCGTGGGGAGGAACGAGGATGCCACGTTTCCAATTTTTTCAATACCGTTCAGCCCTGTGACGCCGCGTCCGGTTTGCGAATTGCGACCGTCCCATCGCCCATCGAAAAAGAAGCGCAGCCGCAGAGAGACCCCATAGCTAATAGTAACCAGCTGCAACCGTTTGCATGCTACCTGCTTTTTTACAACATCGCTTTGCTACCTGTGCATAACGAAAGGAAATCGGTCTTCAAGCAATTAAGGCAATCGGTCTTCATTTTCCCGCATAAAGAAAAAAGGTGAGCTTTTGCCGCATCGTGGATGGTAGGCTGACAAAGTTTGTTCTATCAAAAACGGCAACTAAACAGCGCATGCACGCCGACGACACAGTTAGCCAGCTGGGCGAAGACATGTCCTTGCTGCCATCGCAAGAAACTCTATGTTGCAGCAAGAGTGATAAAAATGTCTGGCTTCCTTCTTTTCGTTGCTAGCTAAACCCTGCAGACATCTCGGTAGAGTCAGCTAAGCCGATCCTAATCCACATCTGGCATCCATCCCTTTAGTCTAGTTGCCATGGAGCGTTTCTTGGTCTCGCACATGTCGATCATGGTGGTGCTAGGCTTTCACTTGGGTCACCCTTTCCATGTTTGCTATGCCTTTGGTCTGGTTAGGTTATAGGTGTAGATGTGCACATACTGCATTTGCTGCGTTTCTAATCGGTGCTCCTGTTTGATGCTTTTTTTCCCCTTCATATCGTTTCGACGTTTGCATGCTACCTGCCGGATTATAACATCGGACGTTGCTACCTACCTGCATAACGATAGTTTGCAAGAAATCTTCATTTTGCCGAAACACAAAAAAAGGTGATCTTTTGCCGCAACGTGGATGGTAGGCTGACTAAAATTGTGCTGCTACGTATCAATACATGTGGGGGGTGCTGCTACGTATCAATACATGTGGGGGGGTGCTGCTACGTATCAATACACGTGGGGGGGTGCTGCTACGTATCAATACATGTGGGGGGGTGCTGCTACGTATCAATACATGTGGGGGGGTGCTGCTACGTATCAATACATGTGGGGGGGGTGCTACGTATCAATACATGTGGGGGGGTGCTGCTACGTATCAATACATGTGGGGGGGGATGCTACGTATCAATACATGTGGGGGGTGCTGCTACGTATCAATACATGTGGGGGGGTGCTGCTACGTATCAATACATGTGGGGGGGTGCTACGTATCAATACATGTGGGGGGGTGCTGCTACGTATCAATACATGTGGGGGGGTGCTGCTACGTATCAATACATGTGGGGGGTGCTGCTACGTATCAATACATGTGGGGGGGCTGCTACGTATCAATACATGTGGGGGGTGCTGCTACGTATCAATACATGTGGGGGGTGCTGCTACGTATCAATACATGTGGGGGGGTGCTGCTACGTATCAATACATGTGGGGGGGTGCTGCTACGTATCAATACATGTGGGGGGTGCTGCTACGTATCAATACATGTGGGGGGGTGCTGCTACGTATCAATACATGTGGGGGGTGCTGCTACGTATCAATACATGTGGGGGGGTGCTGCTACGTATCAATACATGTGGGGGGGGTGCTACGTATCAATACATGTGGGGGGGTGCTGCTACGTATCAATACATGTGGGGGGGTGCTACGTATCAATACATGTGGGGGGGTGCTGCTACGTATCAATACATGTGGGGGGGTGCTGCTACGTATCAATACATGTGGGGGGGTGCTGCTACGTATCAATACACGTGGGGGGGTGCTGCTACGTATCAATACATGTGGGGGGGTGCTGCTACGTATCAATACATGTGGGGGGGTGCTGCTACGTATCAATACATGTGGGGGGGGATGCTACGTATTAATACATGTGGGGGGTGATGCTACGTATCAATACATGTGGGGGGGGATGCTACGTATTAATACATGTGGGGGGGTGATGCTACGTATCAATACATGTGGGGGGGGATGCTACGTATCAATACATGTGGGGGGTGATGCTACGTATCATTTATTTATTCATGCCATCACCCCCACATTTAATGATTAATGCCAGCACCCCCCAACATTCATTTATTCATGCCATCACACCCCCACATTCTTTTATTCATGGCAGCACCCCCCCACATTTATTTATTCATGCCATCACCCCCCACATTTAATGATTAATGCCAGCACCCCCCAACATTCATTTATTCATGCCATCACACCCCCACATTCTTTTATTCATGGCAGCACCCCCCACATTTATTTATTCATGCCATCACCCCCCACATTTAATATTAATGCCAGCACCCCCCAACATTCATTTATTCATGCCATCACACCCCCACATTCTTTTATTCATGGCAGCACCCCCCACATTTATTTATTCATGCCATCACCCCCCCACATTTAATTATTAATGCCAGCACCCCCCAACATTCATTTATTCATGCCATCACACCCCCACATTCTTTTATTCATGGCAGCACCCCCCACATTTATTTATTCATGCCATCACCCCCCACATTTAATTATTAATGCCAGCACCCCCCAACATTCATTTATTCATGCCATCACACCCCCACATTCTTTTATTCATGGCAGCACCCCCCCACATTTATTTATTCATGCCATCACCCCCCACATTTAATTATTAATGCCAGCACCCCCCAACATTCATTTATTCATGCCATCACACCCCCACATTCTTTTATTCATGGCAGCACCCCCCCACATTTATTTATTCATGCCATCACCCCCCACATTTAATTATTAATGCCAGCACCCCCCAACATTCATTTATTCATGCCATCACACCCCCACATTCTTTTATTCATGGCAGCACCCCCCCACATTTATTTATTCATGCCATCCCCCCCACATTTAATTATTAATGCCAGCACCCCCCCACATGCATTTATACATAGCATCCCCCCCCACATGTATTTATACGTAGCTTCCCCCCCCACATGTATTTATACGTGGTCGTAAGGGTCTCGCTGCGGGTAGACCCTCGGAATTTTGTTTTTGTATTGACGTAAGGGTCTCGCTGCAGCGAGACCCCAAGGAATGTCAATTTTTCATGTTTTCATGATGGGGGGTCTTTCTTTTCTCACCCTTAAAATGATTTGTTTTTGTATCGGTGTTAGGGTCTCGCTGCAGCGAGACCCCTACGAATGTCGACTTTTAATGTTTGCAAGATGGGAGGGGGCTTTCTTCGCTCACCCTAAAAATTATTTGTTTTTGTTTGACGTTAGGGTCTCGCTGCAGCGAGACCCCAAGGAATGTATACTTTTTTATGTTTGCATGATGGGAGGTTGCTTGTTTTCGCTCACCCTAAAAATGATTTGTTTTTGCTTGAAGTGAGGGTCTCGCTGCAGCGAGACGCCAAAGTTTTGCATTAAACTAAATGTCCCTTTTAGAATCCACGAAAGGGTCTAGCTGCAGCGAGACCCTCCCCATCGTTTTTCTGCCGGCGATTCAGATTCTGAATGACATTTGTGAAACTTGCTTTTTTGATATTGTTCTGCAGATGTCGTCCTCCTATTCCGATTCTGTCAAGGCCACTCCCGTTTCACCCAAGATGACGTCGAACACCTCGCCGGACCGAACGGCAACGGAGGCGTTTCCTCCGTTGCAGTTCGGTCCCGTAAATGCTCTTGCGAGGTCCCCCCCACCGAGTCCCCTCGCCCTCCAAGTCCAACTTGCCCCCCAGCGAGTTGGACAGAATTATACCCCCCAACTCTCTCGCTGCTGCGTCTCGCGCTCCGTCCCGCTCTCCGCCCCGTAAGTCTCCATCGCCGCCCCCCAAGTCGGCCGGAGCTACTGCGTCCCGCTCGCCGCCCCGCAAGTCCCCCAAGTCCCCCGCAACTGCGACCCGTTCGCCGAACCGCAAGTCCCCCTCTCCGCCCAAAGTTCCCCCCGCTACCGCGTCCCGCTCTCCTTCTCGCAAGTCCCCCTCGCCGTCAACCAAGAACCCCGCAACTGCGTCCCGCTCGCCGTCCCGCTCTCCTTCCCCCAAGTCCCGCTCGCCGCCACCCAAGTCCCCCGCTTCTGCGTCCCGCTCGCCGTCCCCCAAGCATTCCAGTTCTAAGCGTAAGCCTGCGGCCGAGTGGGTAGAGGAAGACGACCGCACCAAAGAGCTCAGGAAGCTGAGGAAGTCTATCAGTGAGCTTGTTGAGGAGGACGAGCGCGATCAGACTAACGGGAGGCCTGAAGACCCGGAATCGCCGGTTCGGGAGTCGCGTCAGAAGCGGTTGTCCGATTTGTTAGCAATGGCCGCAAGCTTTGCTGACGAATACGCGGCTCTCGACAAGAAGGACAAGGAGAAGGAGAAGGCGGAGAGGGAGGCCATCGAGAAGGCGGAGAGGGAGAGGGTGGAGAGGGAGGAGAAGGAGAGGCTGGAGAAGGCGGAGAGGGAGGAGGAGGAGAGGGAGTACAAGGAGAAAAAGGCTGCCCAGGAGAAGGAGCACAGGATCCTGGTGGCGAAGCAGAAGGAGGAGGCGAAGAAGAAGACGGAGGCGGCAGCGAAGGAATTCTTGCGGAGGAGGCCGCTCTTTTTTTGCAGATGCGACAGGAGAGGATGAAGGCGGAAGAGGCCGCGAGGAAGATGGAGGAGGAGGCTGCGAGGAAGGAGGAGGAGGCTGCGAAGGCAGTTGAGGGGGAGAAGGACGAGAACGGGAGCCCACCCCTTCTTCACGAAGGATTTTCAGTCGATTATCAGGTATGTTTATTAATGTGAGACGTACATTTTTCAGATGGCTTGAACGGCGTGTGTGTATCGTAGAAAGGGTGGGATTTTATGTCATACATTGATCGTAAGGGTCTAGCTGCGGAGAGACGTTGACCTAGGAGTTAAGGTTGTTGACGACGACGATGTGTGGCCTTTTTTTTACTCTTGTTGTCTGCAGCCCTCCACGGTGGCCATTCTGAAACAGTACCTGGCTCAGGCTGAGTCTGAGTCTGGGGTGAGTCGTAAAGCCGAAAAGGGCTTGAGAGGCTTGATCCGCTTTCTTTCGGCCGAGATAGCGTTTGCAGAGAAGTCCGGTGTCGTCGTGGACCGTCCGGAGTCGGCACACATAATTTGGAAGAACGACCGCTGGGCCGCTTGCATTGTTCGAAGCCACACAGCGAGCCATTCATGGGAAGAGGGTCGTTGGTGACGACATGTATGAGGTTTTGAAGATCGCGCAGTCGTGCATCCTTAATCTGAAGGAGGATGTCGGACGTTACTTTCCCCGTCGTGCTTTAATATGGTCGACGCTCTTTGATGAGGTTGAAAAGTTCGAGGTCCACATTGGCTTCACATGCATCGAGGCTTCCTATATGGAAACCTTGAAAACCACTGCGTTGCATCAGCTCTTTAAACTCATGACTGGAGATATGAGAGCGGATTCGAGGGCTTCACTGTCGGAAGATGAAGTGTTTGATATTGTCAGGCAAGGATTTGTTGACACGTCCAACAGTGACTTTATCGTAATTGTGCCGGGAAGAATGAATGACGTAGGAGGATTGGAGGAGCGCGCACATGAAGTGATCGCGCATTTGGACATGGCAAGAGACCACTTACTGCAATCTTTTGTTAAGTGGCGGACTGACTTTCTTGTCAGCCCGGACGCCAGCCTTTCGCGGGAAGCGGTCGCTTTCTTTTTGGATTGGGCTGGACAGGTGATCCAAAGTTTCCGGCACCGGGAGGACTTCCATGTTATTCAGACATATAAGCCATACCGGGAATCGTCCAGGAATGGTTGGATCAAATCTCGTTGGTTGATTGTCTCCAGAGTATCCGAACCAAGACAGACACGGAGTGGTCTGATTTAGAGGCGGGAGGCCATTGGCAGTCCCTCGAGTTGTTCTTCGAGGCGGAATTGAGGCGGCAACTGGAAAAGGAGAGAGCCCATCAAGTGCCGATATGGCCTTTGGGGAAGATTTTGAGGAGGTGGAAGTTCTACGTTTCGGTACGTTAACTTGCCGATATCGTTTATCGATTTGGGTTGTTTCCATTCCCTGAATAGGGCTCTATATGCTGACCAACCTTCATGGTTTGTCCTGTCATATCATGCAGGGGGGCTCCATGCCAGGGGACGTATCGGAGGATTTACCTAATTTGTCAGACTTGGTTGATAAGGTGGGTGCTTGTCCGTCGAGTTTCCACGAGCATCTTACATGGGGTCTAGCTGCAGGTAGACCCTCACCCTTTTATTGAGACTGACATGTTCGGCTAATTTCAACGGTGCCCCCAACCAATCTGTTGTCTTTTTTCAGGGGGCGGCTGCGGCGATGGCTGTTGACAGTGCTGGTATTTGGTCTGGACTCGAGATGGAAATGGTAAGCATTAAACGATATCCGGATGTCTGCATTTCGCCTGAAGTTTTAGTGAGCGCATTATGCGAAATATACAAATATCGACTAATTTTGATTTCCAATGAGCTGTCGTATTCGGTGTTGACAGGCGGGGGGTTTGGCCTCAGCAGGCGCTGCCGGAGAGGAAGAAAACGCTGGAGGAGATGAGGATGGGGGGGATGAAAACGCTGGAGGAGATGAGGATGGGGGAGACGCTGAGGGAGAAGTGGCTGTGCAGGTACGTTCATCCGCCGCGAGTTCGTGTGATTTTTTTCGTGCTGAGGGGTATCTCCGCAGAGAGACGATGGTGCAACAATCGAACTGAGGTCAAGTCCCTTCTTGTTCGTTTTTTTTTGTCATGCAGGCGGGGGCTGTCGCTGGGGGTACTGCGGGGGGGAAGGCGGCGAAGCCTCCATTGACTGAGCATGAAAGGGAAAAGCTGGATTCCCGCAAGAAGGTTGCGAAGGATCATATTATTGCTGTTGGCCTGATCATGCTTAAGTCTCCGCCCGATGGCGTCGATTCGGAGGGACCTGCGGGGTCCGAGTTTCGCAAGTACCTGACACGACTTGAGGCGGAAGTCGATGCCGATTTCGATACGGAGGTGTTGGGTGACGCTACCTTTAAGAGTGAATTGGCATATGAATTCGCAAATCTGGTGAAGTCGAAAGCCACCAAGAATTTCAAGTGGCAGCCTAAGGAGTACTCAGAGGCAAAGGTTGACAAGATCGAGAAATTCATGAAGGCTGATTTTCGTCGTCGGGCCGCTGAGGGAAAAAGGGCGCTGAATGCGGTGGCAAAGGCCAACAGTAAGAAGAACGCGGAGGCGAAGGCGGCGGAGAAGGAGGCGAAGAAGGCGGAGAAGGAGAAGGCTAAGGAGGCCAAGAAGCAGCAGAAAACTGGACAGGTACGATTGTTGTGAAAATTTAGACCTCTCGCTGCGGGTAGACGCTGACCGGCTGCGGGACTTGGTGTTTAGTGTCAGTAAGGTATTATTCCAACAGAACTTTGTTCGTCCCTGAACAGGATGTCGTGGTCGGCCTAAAGATTACTGACTTGAGCAAATCCTGCGGTCCTTTTCGATTTTTTACTTCAGGATGACGGGGGGGACGAAGACGCCACGGTGGAGAAGAAGTTACCTGGTCATGACGCCGTGTTCGCGCTGGTGAAGGATATGCTCAAGTACTGCTCGAGTAGGCGGATGGCGGACGTCGATGACCTGCCAAACTGGCCCGAGTTCTCCCCCTTTCTTGAGCTGCTCCGGTCACTCAACAAGCTTTTTAAGGAGGGGGTGCTCACGAGCAGTGGGAACCCGGACACCGACCCTATCATTGAAAGCTGGAAGCCTTCGAAAAAGGTCGACTCGAACAAGGAGGTCAGGGACCAGAACATCCGGAAGGCCAATACTCTCAGGGAAACGCGTTGGATTCGGCCGGCCGATTTTAAGCAGACCGGATGTTTCAGTATGCGGATCCAGACGGTCAACGCGCTTATTTTGCCAGAGGCTTTGAGGCAGCGGCGTTTAAACCTTGAAACCATTAAGGAGAACGGCCGCATTCTCCTCAATGCGCGGGACAACGCCTTGCACTTCAAGGTTGTTGTCCCGGTCTGGCAGTTCCCTTTCCAGGCGCTTGCCGAATCTCAACCTGACCTGTTCGACAAGCAAATCTTGTGCATGCCGGATTTCGTCAAGTGGCTGAAGCATCACCACGGCGCCAAGATTGACGCGGAGGATGTGGGGTCCAGGTACTTCCGGCCCCTTTCGGATACTGAAGTCGACGTGTGGCTTAACACGGAGTCCACCACCTCTTTCCTCGCGAGAGGACTTGAGTGGCGTACCTACGCCAGGGTGGACGAGGTGGAAGCAGTTTTGCCTCAGGAGATCGAGGGCAGTCGGCAAGTTTTCAACCTGCTGTGCAATACTGCGATGAAGTCCTACGATCCGAAATTTTTTGAGGAACGGGACCGGTACCGTATCTGGTTCTCCGGTACGCGGTGGTGGATGGGAACCACTACTTTAAGGGGTTAAAGTCGTTTCTCAGGGGGCCGGATGGCGGGTGGGGAGAGGTTCGGGCAATGATGTGCGAGGGTGGGGCGGAGTCCAATTTCGCAAATACTCCTAAGGAGGCGGAGCACGCCTTCCAGGACCTGTTGCGGAAATTCCGTGGTGGTTACATGGGTACGAACGTCATTCTTCTCAAGGGTGGCGACCTGCTCCCGTCGTGGAGTGAGCTGCGAAATCTACCTAAGGCAAAAGAAGATGTAAGCTATCTATTTTGGCAGGGTCTAGCTGCGGGTAGACCCTCGGAATTTTCGTGGTTGTTTTTTGTGTGCGCTTCAAGTTTTTTGCGAGGGTCTCGCTGCAGCTAGACCCTCTCCTTTTTTTTGTTGGAATTTTCGTTGCGTATTGTCGGCCGTTTCTTTTTCGAATTTTGTTAGGGTCTATCCGCAGCTATACCCCTCGCCTTTTATGACTGAGTTTTGTCGTTGCTCGCTCGATGTTAATTGATGTCGCAGGCGGTGCTGACCGGCAAGCTGGAGAAGCTGTTCGACATCGCCAAGGGGGCGAATTCGGAGGACTTAGCCGTGGCGGATCGTACGCTGGGCCAGGCGTTGCTTGACGTGTGGAACTACAACAAGCTATATCTATACGGCAAAGTCACGCGTGGGAAGGGCCACTATATTGCGGATGGCCACTACACCAATCTGCTCACGTACATCCTCCCGGCTATGCGGCAAGCGGGGGGAAGGGAAGGGAATGTGGAGCCGGCAGCGGTGGATGTACACGAGGAGGAAGCAGAAGGAAAGAAAAAGCCGGCCCACAGCATTGCTTCAGTGCATTCCGCTTACAGTCGCACGCTGGCCAACACGTTTCTCCGTCTGACACAGGAGCAGACTGATGATCCTGCCTCAACGAAACCCGCGCCTGAGGAGGTGATGATGCAAAGGTGCAAATTCGCCAATGCAGAGGGGGAGAAGAAAGGCCAGAAGGTCTCTTGGACTTCTTTCAGGAACTTGGCCAGCCTTCCTATGATGGACGCCGTGATCGATTGCATCATGAGCTGCCAGGTTGGACCGGAAAAGCTCACCAAGTTGGTGGAGATCGCCAAGGATGTGCTGGAGTGCCTGCGGCTGACCATTTGCGCCAGATTCAAGGAGGATGAGACGCTGGAAGCGCAATGCAAGGACGCAAATGGCAAGGAGTTTGTGGCGTCTCATATTTTCGAACTCGTCTTCAATCTCCATCCTCTCGCTCGGCCGGTCGGCAGGAAGGAGATTGTGGCCAGATACCGGGAATTTTGGGATGTGGCCGTCATCATAACGAGGAACATCGCCTACCTTCTTAAAGCCAAAAAACACGCCGCACATCTGAGGATTCCGAGAAAGGATATCAGTAATGGCAAGATCGACTTTCAGGAGATTCTGCTAAAAGAGAGCGAGGACAAGACGGTGGGTTTGGCACTTTTGGCTCCGGAAGCGTTCAGGAAGTACGCTCCAAAAGTTGGATTACTCGAAGGGGGGTGAAGGAGGCGGCGATGAAGGGGCCGGTGAAGGGGCTGGAGAAGGGGAAGGGGAAGGGGAAGGAGACGGAGGCGAAGAAGGAGGAGGAGGAGTGGGACGTGAAGTATGAGTGGCAGAGTGTGGACTGGGGCCGTCGCCGGGTCTGGTTTTGCTGTCAGGCTAGACGGTGATGATGATGACAAGTCGCTCGTCAAGCAGGTGGCAGGCGAGGTTGCCTCAGCTTCAGCCCGCCCCTTTCCCTTGGGCAGGTCCCTTCCGTGCCTGAGCCTGCTGAACTTGGCGAACATTTGGGGTGATAAGTGGAGTAACTTTCAGAGAGGGTGGTGGGCGTTCGGTCCTTGCCCGACAGCTTCGGACATTCCCCAACCGGGCGGGATGTACGATAATGTGCTGAAGGCTTGCGCCCACGACTTTTTCTCCAGGTTCGAACCGATGGTGATCGTGTTTGGTACCGAGACGGAGATTAAGGGGTTTCAAGAGATAGTGGAAAGGATCGGGAAAGGGAGTGAATTGTGGGAGCGGCTTGAACAGGGGGAAGGTGATGGGGGGCCTAGGCTCGGAAGGGCGAAGAAGCGAAAAGCTTCCCACGAAGCTGGGGGATCGTCCGCCGTGGTGGAGAGGGATGACCAACAGTTGTTGGAGGGAGGGGATGGAGGGGATGGAGGTCCGGCAGGAGGGTCTAACCGCGGAGAGACCCCCGTCGAGGTCAGAACGCAGCAGGCCGAACAGAGGACGGGGCCTGAAGGTGATTCGGATCCGCCTGCGGCGAAGAAGCCCGCTTCTCAAGTGACTCGACGGGCAGTCGTGTCACTTGTTGAGGATGATGGAGGTGGGCCTTCCAAGCCTGCCGCGTCGCAGCCCGTTTTTCAGGTTCCGAAGAAGCAGCTTCGGGTTCCCCCGGCGACTCTGCCCACCCCGGCGCCTCTGCCCAGTTCTCAGGTACCGAAGAAGCAGCTTCGGGTTCCCCCGCCGACTCTGGCCATTTCTCAGGTACCGAAGAAGCAGCTTCGTAAGCCAGTTGTGGCAGTGGCTGATTCGGACGACGATGCTGAGGAGGAGGAGGAGGAGGAGGACGACGATGCTGAGGAGGAGGAGGGGGAGGAGGAGGAGGAGGAGGAGGAGGAGCAGCACGTTGCTACCAAGAAATCCGCCAAGGGTGGGAAGGCTGCGGAGCACGTTGCTTCCAAGAAATCGGCCAAGGTGGGGAAGCCTCCCAAGCCTGCCCTGCCTCAGAAACGGCGTCGAAAAGCAGTTGTGCTTTCAGATTCGGACGATGAGGAGGAGAAGGAGGAGGAGGATGGCGGCGGAGAGGAGGAGGACGGGGGAAAGGAGCGCGTTGCTTCCAAGAAGTTACCCAAGACCGCGAAGACTGCCAAGGTTGCCGAGCCCGCCAAACCCGCCCCGGCGCCTGCCCCCCACCCCCAGACGGGGTCTACCTGCGAGCAGAGGTCGAAGGAAAAGGCCAAAAAGGGTAAGAAAAAATCTGCGAGTGAATTCTGGTATGTAGAGTGTTTTGATTTTTCACGGTTGGCAGTCCGATTTCTACTAACTCGATTTTAGTCATGCGTTGATGGCATGATCGGTTTGCTCGCAGGTAATGAGGATGTGGAGCAGTTACTTCGCTTGGCTAATGTGGCGGTGGGCTTCGGACCAGCGGCTGTACATGCTGACACTTCCGGACGGGAGGAGCCTAAGGGGGCGGAAGACAGTCAGGCGGGCGATGAGGATGATGACAAGCCCACGTTGGAAATGAGACTTATGGACGGGGAAATGGGGTTCGGAGCACCAGAGGCCTTTTGGTGTGATGGGTGGACTTTAGCCATTATGCAAGCAGGGAACAAGGATACGGCTACGCCAATGTATGCCAAGCTAGAAGACGTCATGCTTTATGGGCAGGTGTCTGGATACGACACCAAGTGGAGGGACGTCGCATTTAAGTTTTTCGCTGAGGGGGAGAAGGGAGGGAAGTTGAAGAACAAGTTGTGGTGGATGCCGCTGGACTACGCGATGAAGGTGGTAAAGCTGACGGATGGCAAGAGCTGGAAGGATGTGGAAGTCTGGGCGCCTGCAAAGGAGATCGATAAGAAGAGGAGGAACTCGAAAACGGAACAGCAGATCGCGGAAGCGAAATTACGGAAGAGGCCCTCGAAAGTGTGAGGGAAAGTTAGCACTTGGACATGCGCTGGCAATGCTCGTCCTATGGTTAATACAAAGGTTAGGATGATGTCGAGTCTCTCCACGTAAAATTTACATGAATTACTAACTTTCAAGCCTCTCGATGTGGAATGTACGCTCAAATTGACGTGAATTAAGCATTATGACACCAAATTAGCTCGAAAATACGCGATCGGACGCCAAATTCGCGCGAAAAAAAGATATCGGACGATTGAAACTAGCGTTTTTTTCTTGCAAAATGCGCCAAAAATGACCCCATTCCGCGTGGGACCACCCTGGCGCCGAGGCGTGGACACTCGATCACGGACACACTGGCAGCTAAGCTAGACGGCACGGTTTACAGGATGCTCCGACAGGTCCTGAATGTAGGGTTTTCCCAGCGTAGGTCATTAGAGTCTTTGTATCAGGGTATGCCTCGTATTTCGGACGAGATTAGGCAGCGTAGGATATCATTTGTAGGTCGACATCTTGCTCGCACCAGCCAGGTCGACACTACCCAAGGTTGGTCTGGCCGGCTCCCAGCAGCTTGGCCAACCAGGGCGGCATATCTTCACCTGGCCTGGCCCAAAGGACATTCCCAGGAAGCTAGGTAAACCTGCCATGAACTACACCCAGATGTTGCTGGCCGACCTAGTCGGGTCCCAGCCCAGTTCGAACACCGCATCCACTCCCTCTCCCTTCTTTGTTGGACTGCCATGCAGAACAAGAAGCGGTGGCAGAAGATTGTCCAGCCAGGCTCACACGCCAGCCCTAGCTGTGGGCAAGCCCCCCCAAGAGGAAGGAGCGTTTTGCTGAGTAGTGTAGTTAGTCAATTTTCTAGACTACTTGATAGCTTAGAATTAGGATTAGGTCGATTAAGCGGCTTCTCCCACCTCCACTCTCCCAAGGAGATCACGTGCTGCATGATCTCCCAACCGAGGCGTGTTATAATTTAATTTTTAATTTTTAATGGCAGACTTAAGTTAATTAGCGTCTGGTGTCTAGAAGGTTCCATGTGCACAACGCATACTGCATTGCCATACACGCATTGCCATACGTGGGTTGTACTTGTAACGACATTGCAGGATAAAAAAAATAAAAATAAATTAAATTGTAATGCAATGACATGCCTCCGTGGGGAGATAATGTAGCACATATTCCTTGATGGGGGGTGGAGGTGGAGGAAGCCGCGTAATCGAACTAACCTAACTCTAAGCTATCTAGTACGTCTATAAAATCCTAACTACACTACACTACTCAGCAAAACGCCCCCTCCTCTGAGGGGAGGTGGCTTGCCCACAGGGGCTGGCGTGTGAGCCTGGACAATCTTCTGCCACCGCTTCTTGTTCTGCATGGCAGTCCAACAAAGAAGGGAGAGGGAGTGGATGCGGTGTTCAAACTGAGCTCGGACCACTAGGTCGGCCAGCAACATCTGGGTGTAGTTCATGGCAGGTTTACCTAGCTTCCTGGGAATGTCCTTGGGGCCAGGCCAGGTCAAGATATGCCGCCCTGGTTGGCCAAGCCGCTGCGGGCCGGCCAGACCAAGGGCGGTGTCGACCTGGCTGGTGCGAGCAAGATGTCCTACAAATGCTATCCTGGCGCTGCCTAATCTCGTCCGAAATACGAGGCATACCCTGATACAAAGACTCTAATGACCTACGCTGGGAAAACCCTACATTGAGGACCTGTCGTCCGGAGCATCCTGTAAACCGTGCCGTCCGGAGCTTAGCTGCCAGCCGTGTGTCCGTGAGTCTCCACGCCTCGGCGCCACACGTAAGCACCGTGAGGACGAGGACCTTGAAGAGCATGCGCTTGCGGTGCTCGCCCACGGGCCCTTCGAGCGCCAGTAGGTGTTGAGCGAACGGAGCCTGGCCCAGGCCAGGCCGATACGGATGTCCACATCGTCGGCGGTGTCAGGGAGCATGCTCCCCAGCAGTTTGAAGCGGTCACGGAACGGGACATGAGCGCCAGTAGGTGTTGAGCGAACGGAGCCTGGCCCAGGCCAGGCCGATACGGATGTCCTGACATCGTCGGCGGTGTCAGGGAGCATGCTCCCCAGCAGTTTGAAGCGGTCACGCGGAACGGGACCTCCGTCCCGTCGAGCAGGCGCGGCAGCGGTGGGCGGCTGCTGGAGGCCCCATTCACCATCGCCTCAGTTTTGACACTAATCTCCACCCCACCGCCCTGGCCTCCAAGCCCAGACAGTCCAGCCAGGTCTGAATCTGCTCGGGGCACGCGATGAGGGTGGTGTCGTCCGCATAAATCAGGTCGGCCAGGCGGTAGCCGGCCCACGCCAACCCCGCCGTGCTCGCACTCGTTAAGGATGTCCAAGCCGGGCTCGAACCGCCGAGCAGTACTTAAAGCGCTCACGTGCCCGGCGCATGACGTGATCCACGACAATAATGAACAGGTATGGGGACAGGACACAACCTTGCCATGTGCACCCCGTGATGAAGGGGGAATGGTGGGGTGGTGCCTTGGCAGGCACCAGTCCGCAGTCCACACTACGGCCTGTGAGCCCTCATACAGTCGACGAATGGCAGCAGTAAACGCTGGAGGTACCCGATCCAGAGCTAGGATGGCCCAAAGAGCCTCCCAGAGGACCGTGTCAAAGGCCTTGATGTAGTCGACAAAAATGAAGACCAGCGGCAAACCATCAGGGCATGCAAAGGCGACGCACCTCCTCCATCAACCGGCGCGCGACAAATACAGCCATGACAGTGTTACGACCTCGGCGAAAACCCATCTGAGACTCACCCAGGTGTGGGTCCAGTGCGGCGCGGAGCCTGTGCAGCATCATGCGCATGAAGACCTTCAGCGCGGCGCTCTGGAGGCAGACACCCCGATAGTTACCAGGGTCAGCAGCAGAGCCCTTCTTGTACAGCATGACGCGGATGGCCGTCTGCCACTCAGCAGGCCGAGGCTCGTTAGAGAGCAGAACACGGTTGCAGAACGCCAGCAGAAGATCCCTAACCGCCAGGTCAGGGGTCTTCAGCAGCTCAGCAGAAAGGTGGTCGGCACCGACCGCCGCGTCGTACCGCAGGCGGGCAAGGGCGCCGTCCAATTCCTTCAAAGTGAAGGGGTGGGACGACGTCGTTGGTGGCAAGGCAGCCCTCCTGCAAGGCGGGGACTTGGTAGTCCGCGGCCGAGGAGGGGGGCGCCGGCGGCGGGGGGGGTCCTGCAACACTGAGACGGGCGGCCGTCTCGGGGTGAAGCGGCGGGGGGGGGGCGCGAGCCCCCCCTGTCAAGGAAACATTGTGGGCCAACCAGCGGTCAAGGCTGACAGGCGCCGTGCCGTCCCCCGTGACAGTGCTCCACCGGGGTACGCTGCCGCCGGCCGCCGAGGCGGTCGAGGTGGTACCACATGTCCTTGCCCTGGTTGCGAGCTTGGCAGGCCTTGGCATCTGCGATGCACTGGGCCGCCTCTGCGTCCTGAGCGTGCTCGTAGGCCTCCACGAGGGCGGCCTTGAGCACCGGTTTCTGCAGCGGGTCCCGGTTACGCTTGAGGCGGTGCCGGGCGGCCAAGACCTTGGGGTCCTGGCGGTAGAGCGAGCCGGGGCGGCGGCGGGGCATGACCGGCAGGTGCCGGGCCGCCAGCAACGGGGCGCGGGCCGCAAAGCCCGCAAAAATGGCGGCGTTGGGAGCACCCTTGTTCAGCTTGTCGACGTCCGCCCGGGCGTCCAGGGCCGACAGGTACTCCAGTCGGCACGGGTTTCGCTCGCGCTCGGCGTCCGTCCAGTCCTCAGGATCTCCCCGGACCGGGCGTAGAGCAGACCAGTCAGGGCGGGCCACAGGGTTGCGGCGCTCGGGGGCATGGAACCGGAGCCGAATGGTCGCGCGCACCAACCGGTGGCCAGAGCACACCGTGGGCGTGTCGAACACTCGGGTGTCCAGAACCGAAGTGCACGTGGGCTGCCATACCACCACGTAGTCCAGGCAGGCCTGACGCCCGTTAGGGCCCTGAAAAGTGAGCAAGTCCTGTGAGGGACAGGATAAGGTTTCTAGGCATCTGTAGAAGGTTGGCGCTGTAAATGTATAAATTAAAGCAATAAACAGCGGCCAAGGAGCCGCAGCCATTGCAACCCAACCATTCCAAAGTCATTCGCAACTGGTTGACCCGAAGAAACCCTCGAACCCAACTTAAGGCGTGAATGGACTGCAAGCTAACTCTAAGCAAATAATCTAAGCTACAAAAATCCTAGCTACGCTACTAAGCAAAGCGCCCCTTCCTCCTGGACCATAAACTAAAATTAAGACAACTAGCGCAGGCCGGAATTCTGGAGAGTCCGGACCATAAGTATGTAAGTAAGTACTTGCGTGTCATGCGCAAAGGCATGCCACGGAGTACTATGCTAATCTCATTAGAAAAATAATTACACAATTAAACAAATATCGTCTGCATCATCCCCGTCCAGGACCATGGTAGCTCCAGCCGCTTGTCAAGTCGTTCAGGATGATGGAAACACATGAGTGAAGGTGGAAATGCTATCCGCATACGAACTCATTCAGGTGGATGGAAGTAAGTACGTTAGTATGTGAGTGAACATGCACTGAAGGCATGCCACTGAGTACCCGGTGAGGTACTTTTCTGCGTGATACGCGGATCGTGGCTGGAAACGAGATGGTGATCGGATAGCAAATAGTTTATGTGTGAGTTATGTCATGCTCAACAGGTAGACAATCCATAGTTAGATACAAGGTAGACAATTAGTTCTTTAAATTACCCAAATTTTTACACTTCACCACACGCAATCGACATTCATGCAGCACTGCTGCATATGAAGTGCTGCATATATACAGGGGGTGTCAGGTCATCATGCCTATGCTGGTCTCCCAAATATTTAAGCGAGACAACTACAAATCTTCCAGGAATAATTTTCTCACTTAAATTATGGTTGAAGGAAAAGGCTTCCGCCAACCGAATGACGCGATGACCCCATGAGAGGGACGCATTGCTAGGGTACCAAAGAGGGGGAAAATTTTAGGGACCCAAAAAAGGACCAACGCAGGATCCTGCAAACTACCAAGTAAAATTAAGAAGAGGCATACCCCCATCGGTGTGGAACACTCACTAGTCAAGCTGACCATATCTAAATATATCAAAACCACATCTATCTATCTACATATATATATATATATATATCAAAACTCAGTATGTGCCTAGTACGCACAGGCAGGGTGGTACACCTCCGGCAATATGGATGTACCAATCCGGCAATAATGGATTCTCCCGATTTCTGGCCTGCGCTGGTTGTCTCATTGATAACAACTCAAAAAGTGGGCCGTGGAGGACAATCGCTGACGGGGAACTCTTGACTACACTAAGGAACCATCCGCTTTTTTAAAAGAAAGAAGAAGGGGATTTAGAGAAAAAGAAGGCCACTATATGCCTTGAAAAGGTCACTATAACAGACAAGCTGTGGTGACCACTGCACTCTCCACCTCAGCTACAACTGTACAAGTGCCCACTCCACGGAAAAGCTGTCACCTCCTTCCGGTCGAGCCTTGCTGCCATGGATCCATCATTCCAGGGCCACGGCCTCCCTGGCTGGCTGCGTGCCAGGTGCAAACACCCGGCGCGAGGATTGGGAGTCCTCGCTCTTGGTCCGCTCCGAAAATAGACGGTCGTGCTTGCGTTTCCGCTTGGCACGGTCCGCATCCTCGCCAGCTGGCAGGCCGGTGTCCATCTCAGCACGACAGCCTGGTACCGCCTCTTGTGATGGGCCCCTGGTATCCTCCTCCCGCGCCGCACCCTTGCCACTGGCATCCGTGCTGTGCCGGGTCCCGCTGCCAGCGCCAGCGCCAGGACCACTGCCCCGCTCCTCCTCCGACAAATGACTGGCTGACAGCTGGCTCATGAGCGACCCAAAGCCCCGCTCCCCGAACCGCGCAAACTCACGGCCTTCCTCCAGAATGCCCATGTCTGCAGCAGGGAGGAGCCGTACAATCAGAAAACAGGAAGAGGAGTCAGCTCATAGCTTTCACCGGACGTTGGAAACGCGGTGGAAAGGCAGGGCGGCAAGCGTAGGCACACAGAGCGCGTCGCACTTACCTGCTTCGTTGTTCACGTCATACGCGGCGTCCCCAGAGGACAGACGCTCCACCATAGCGAGCAGGTGAGATTCCAGAGACTGGACCTCTCCAAATCCCTTGGGGGGAGGGAGGTAATTGTAGGCGTGAATGTTCTCTGGCACGTGCAAAAGCCCGCCGGCCCTGCTAACGGTCTCCGCGATCTTCTTCTTCCGATCTCGTCTTCCATCCCAAGAGACGGTTAGGAACACCGGGTCCGCAATGGACAATGACAGCTTGTCTCCCACGTGCAAACGCACGGAGCTTGACGGCTCGATGAAAATCAAATTGGCTGGGTCCGCGGCCTTAATCATGCACATGGTGTTTGTGCCGATATTCTTCACCTGCAGCGAAGGTTTCTTGTCGGCAGGTGACGCAGCCACAACTAACTGGTTGCGGCTAATGCTCAGATCAAATAGCTGGGAGGACGCATTCCGTCCTATAACGCGTGTTGCCCCTCGCGGTACCACAAACTTAGTCCCATCGTTGAAGAGTCCCAAAAGCTCCATCGAAAAACAGCGCCTACAGACTGCGAGCACGGGCGATTGCCATCATTCTCTCGCAGAGAAACCAAGAGGCGGCTTGTCTTCAGCTATCGCGGCGCCTGACAAGCAGCATGACGCCTCCTGAAATTCGTGTTGGTTTTATGGTCGCTGGCAGACACTAGGCGACCACCGTTTTATCTGCGGTTCCGCTTACAGCACTGTAGATAGCAGCTGATGTGAACATGCGACCACCGTTTTCATTACAATGAAGCCAGTAGTGTTGTCACGGAAATACGTGTAATGCCATGGACACATTTTGATCAGAGGGTCAATAAAGAGATCTTCTGTGTCAGAATAACCGACAGCGGCTGAAGTTTGCATAACGGGGGGGCGGGTGGCTTGGAGCCTGGAGGCCCCGTGAACTGCCGCCAGGAATCTGGTACGGAATTACTTGACATGACGCCACACGCATGCATCCTTTAATGATTATTCGGGTGGACTAAGCAACTTCGTAGCTAGAGGATTCTCTGGACTAGTAAGCGTGGATGTCAGCTTGTCAGAGCATCCAAATCGGACTCCTGGTAAACCACCTGATTTAGTTCAGAGAGTTTATGTAGTTTCTTAGGACGGCTACTACCTATTGGAGTTCTCCTACAATGTTACTTGGGGAAAATGCTGACACGACCGTCCTTATGCGTGTGCCCACCGAATGCCATGCATCGGGCGCAGCCTTGGGCACGTGGGCAATGTTGACACTTGCGGGCTCGGATGCTCCCGCAATTACTGCAGTCGCCATCATGGGCACTTTGCTAACGCTACTGCATTACCAGCCCGAATCGTAACCGATTGTTCACGATGGTTTTTAATATGTTTAGATACAGCAGATCGTATAATGTGTCAACCCAACGATCCTGCCCTTCCCAAAGGTGGCCATGATACCGTCCTACACCCCCAGCCCCACGTTTAAGATTGGGGTCCGACCAATCCAGGGCTCACTATCTTAAATAAATAATAATACTGTGATTCGATTCTACTAATTTATAATACATTATAGTAATATTCTACTACAAGTAGATGTCATATCCAGGGTCTCATAATCTTAAACCTGGGAATCTAAACGTGGGGCTGGGGGGGATACTCACGTTGTGCCATTATACAGTACAGTGTCATGGGCTCTCAGGAATGGATCTGGCCTTTCTAGTGCATTCATTCACTGCCGAACTCTGCCAAAGGCCCAAATCAGATGATCACATGCATAGCTTAATAACGGATTTGTGCCCGTGGCGCTGATATTCCCTGGAACCGCATAGCATTTCTGTGTCCACATCGATGACAGTCGTGACACCGTGTCAACGCTTCGCCAAGTTCATGTCGTGAGATTAATGATTTTTTATTTGTGGCACATTTCTTTGCGTGGCGAGGATATAATTATGCTGACGACTTTGACGACGTTGCTTGCGCCCCTGGTTCAAATGTTGCGCATCTATTCTCCAAGGTTCTTACAGCAGGTCATGGGCTTATCGACTCTGTTTGCGTTCGTCTTGCGACAGTGCCTCGCACGACGCCTGCAACGTGTTCCAGCCTGCAACACGCACGAGGGATGTGCGTCGCGAAGGGGGAATGTACCAGTTACTACTGTTGGTAGCTGCGCCAGTTGAGGAACGGCCGGGCAGTTTGCGTTTCCTTCCGAATTTGTTTACTTTAAGGCGATATCGGCAATACGGTACCGGCCTTCCCTTCGCTGTCGAGAAGTTTTGCCTCGCACTGTCCGAAACAACCATGCGTTGCTTTTTCAGATGCAGGGTACATCGTACATCGCCGGCCTGATACTGCGTTACGTTGCAGTAATGGATGGGAGGCTGGGTGATGAGGTTGTCTCGTTATTCTGGCTAGCGCCCGTGCTCGTCTATCAGGGCAGCAAATTGTCCATGAAACGAAGCAGAGGCCCGTTCTGATAAGTCAGTGGTGGCATACTAATGTTGTGAGTGTAAGTACTTACTTATATACCATGCAGCTTGCATGATTCCACTGGTGCTAGCAGCGGGTCACGCGGAAAACTTGGTCTATGCATGCACATGGTCGGCATTCTAGCATCAAGCCGCATGTCCTTTATCTTATTTAAAAGTGAGACACCTTTCTTGAGACCTGAGTGAGACTTCTATTATGGCACAGACTACCCTCCACGCAGAAGGGCATTATTACCATGGTGCATACCAGTTTATTGATCATGTGAATTCCCAAAATCAAAAGTGTCGCCGCCAACTGTCTCTGGTGAAAAATAGTTAATAATCGGCGAAGCTAATAATCGGCGAATCTTCCCCCTTAGCACCAGAGAAGTCAGCTCACGGCGCTGCAGACCACGGCGAAGGCATCTGAGGCGCATGCTGCACTCCTCTCCCGCCTCAACCAGGTGGAGGGGAAGTGCGGCGCGCTCATGAAGAAGCTTGAAGCCATCCGGGACTATCCGTACTCCGCGCCCGCATGATTGACAAGGTGAAATGGGCTGCCATCTGCGATAAGCACCTTCCTGAGGGGTATGATCCTGTTTTCTCCCCACGGGCCCCGCGGCCCGTTGCTAGCCAGCGTAGAAGTCCGCAGGTGGAGGTTATTGGCCCTGAGGATAGCCGCTACACTACCGCCTCGTCTGCCATTACCGTAGAGGACAGCTCGGATGAGGATTACATCCCCATCTAGTGCTTAATGGTTGGGGAATGATGCAGACGATATTTGTTAAACTTTTGTGTAATTATTTTTTCTAATGAGATTAGCATAGTACTCCGTGGCATGCCTTTGCGCATGACACGCAAGTACTTACTTACTTACTTGAAGCCATCACCGCCCACACCGAGGCCCTGGCCACACAGGTCCCAAAGATAGCGGAGCAGACGGCCACCATCGCATCCCAGCCCCCCTGGCAGGATGTTGGCGACCTCCCGCCGCTCTCCTATGCGGACCTGCTGCGGTCACCTACGCCTCAACCACCGACGCCATCGCCACGAAGCTCCAGGAGGACCACCGCCAGGCCAACCAACGGGAGGCCACCGACCGCGCTCGCCGCGAGTGCCGAGTGGTGCCGCGTCGTTTCCCCCAGAAGCCAGGTGAGACGTCAACCTCCCTTGCCGACGAGCTTAAGGACCAGCTCCTTACCCTCATGGGCCTGGTAGGTGAGGTAGAACTGCGTGGGTGCCACCGCCTTCCCCACTCACGGGACCAGGCGGCTCCCCCACCAGTCCTGCTCACCTTCCCCTCCCGTGAGGACAAGCAGCGGTTCCTCTCTCGTCGCAAGAGGTTGCACGACCTCACCTGGACGCTGAACGACGACCTGACCCCCGCTCAGCAGCAGCAGCGACGCGACCTGTGGCCGGAATACCTCCGCCACAAGCAGGACCCCCAGAAGCCCAAGGTGTACTGGAGGGGCGGGGACCTGATGATCAACCACAAGATGTGGATGCCCCCTGCGGGCTAGAATAGCTTGCATCAGTAATAGCCCTAGCTTGTATCCATTGGTAGTCACTGCCGCTATGGCAGCCATGCATGCTTAGAATGTTTGCCTAGCTGTGCCAACATGCCTAGTCACGTGCACCGCTAACGCACCGTACACTACCAGCCATAGCCTTAGCCTAGTCCTTGTACAGCCGTGCTACGTCCTGGCTATCAGTGCCCAGATTTTTGGCGCCAAAAAATTCGGGGGTGTCCCGTCCCCTTAATAATGCCCACGCTCCTTGTTATGACATGCTCACACGAGTCTTATTGCACCCACAGATCCTGCCGGATCGTTTAGCGTGTCCGATTGCAGCTGTGGCATGCCTCTAGCATGAAGGAGAAAGGGGGTCTCTGCCCTTCCTTCCCGGTTGTGCACATAGTAGTACATACATATGCTACCCCGATATTCACAGTCTCAGACAGCAAAATATGGTGTTGTTCTTAGTCAGTTACATCGTTTTTCTCGTCTTTGTTCTTATCGTGTCGATTTCATCACGACTCTTGTTGAACTCTTGCATCGTTTGTTGGTCAAAGACTATGACCGAGACATTATGCTCCGTCAAGTCCGGTGTTTTTTGCAACGTCACCCACATTTGTTCGGTGCTGCCCCTTGGCACAAGCTCTACAAACAGGTCGTGGACCGGCTGGATCGCATAGTATCTCCGCACATCTGAACCCTGTGATGCCAGATCTCCTTTGCGGCCGTTCCGAGCTTGGCACTGGATTCGTTGTCCACATCGTCGCGTCGCTGCAGCAACACGATGTTTTCTGGCATACGCGGGCTTTTGGTTCCTGCCGCACATTTGAAAGTACTGTCGTCCGGCTTTTTGCCTTTGCACCGTGTGCAGTTCTTGGGCGTTTGGAATCATGGCATGGCTAACGTGATGACTGACTAGCTAGACCTTTTCGGTGGTTTTCCATTTGCGGGTATTTCCTCGTAAATGGTGGGAGAGCGATCGCAGCAATGGTGCTCACCACTAGACACTCCCGGCCAGTTAGGCTCGAAACACACGCCCTGATCAAGCATGCTGTTTCCGGCCCCACCGTCTAGGTCATCTAGTCGCTCTACACGTAAGCCAGCCATAATTTCAATGCACACGGCTACACATTTCCATCACCATTCATCTTCATCATCCTGAACGACTCGAACACGCGGACAAGATAACGGCAGGCTCGAGCTACCATGGTCTGGATTCTCCCGATTTCTGGCCTGCGCTGGTTGTCTCCTTGATACATACAGGGATTAAAAGCACTACGGTGCTCCGCGACTCCCCAACGGGAGCACGAGTTTCATTAATTAATTAATTAGCACCCGTGGCAGCATTTTTATTTCAGTCATTCACGCCTTACGTTGGTTGGCTTAAGTTGGGTTCACGGCTTAAGTTGCCGGGTCGCAGTTGGCTGCATGGCGAACCCAACTTAAGGCTGCTGGCTGTACTAGCGAATCCCAACTTAAGGCGTGCACTGGCTTCTAGCGCGGTGTGGCACTGTTTTTGACTGCCGCGACTTGTCGGTGGTCGCCAGACCGCACCAACCAAACCTATATTTCACTGCGGCTCTTGGTCAGTTGGTTGCCGGCTGATTCAGTCATCATTGTATTGTACATATGGGCAAACCGACGGCTTGCTGTTCAACGAGTTAGATAATTAAGGGGACTCGCACGTCCAAAAGCCTGAAAAACAGACTTTAGTGAGTATCAGTTCCAATGCACATGGGAACCATCTAGTGATGATTGGGTACCATAAATATGATGTTTGGACATTCATACCACCACTTGTTGGGGGTACTACCCCCAACCACGCACCGGTGGCGAGCTAAAAATAGAAAAAGACGCTATTTATGAGATATTTTGCCCAAGACAAACCACTTGTCTAAATGACCTGCCCATACATACCTGCAAAGTTCCCCCACTTTTTTAAAAGCTGGGCTATTTACAAGGCCAAAATGGTCACATTTGTTTGAGTTATTAATTTTCCCGCAAAATGGGTACTTTTTTGAGCCAAAAAAAATAAATCAAATCATTAACACATCAGATTGGGTCATCCATACATGCGATATTCCACTGAGTGGGGGGAAACACAACCCCAAAGTTTGAGCTCATTCTGACAAGCGTAGCTCAAGTTATTGATTTTCCTGTGATGCCACCTGGGTAGACGCTAAAAGAGAATTGAGCTAGTGCTGAGCCAAAATGACATCTGTTTTGCTACCCTAGACACCCAAAAACATGCCCACTTTGATCACGGAGTGTGAGGAGGATG
Source organism: Mesostigma viride (assembly GCA_009746045.1). Classification (NCBI taxonomy): domain Eukaryota; kingdom Viridiplantae; phylum Streptophyta; class Mesostigmatophyceae; order Mesostigmatales; family Mesostigmataceae; genus Mesostigma; species Mesostigma viride. The sequence continues at coordinate 490,622 of RPFO01000231.1, forward strand.
TCCGGAGCGTCATATGCCCCACCCCTCCATCATCGGCACAGCCAGCCTTGTGAGTCTACCCTTAACAACAAGGCTGGTAGGACGACACGCCTGAGCAGCATATGTCATGCCTATCTCAGGCTAATAATGTGTGATTTTGTGCCAACAACCAAGTTGTTCCACCCAACAACACATTAAAAACCCTGTTACAAAATGCCCAACAAGCCGGACATGTGGAGGACCACACACGCAGTATATAAAGAGAAAATAAGCTGACTTTTTATCCAGCCAACCTGTGGCTAGCTGCTCTGGTTAGCATGACAAAGGCTATCATTTACTCAGTGGGAAAGGTGAAGAGACCATTGGAACAACCTACCTGACGCATGTGCCACCAAAGCATTGTGTCCCGCAAAATGCACACTGCCTCCTTTCTAACAAGCACGAGCCACTTTCTTTAGGAGACAGGTGCCAGCTCGTCAGTGTCTGGGGAAAATGATGCCGCTGCTTAGGAAGACCGCGTGAATTTCCTCGAACACAACTGTCTATAAAGCAAAAGAGATTTCAGAGAAGCATGGAAATAAAAGCATTACACCTTCCCGACAGGTTGTGGGCCACGCGCTGCAGCAAGCCAGCCACGTCACAGACGAACTTGCTAAAAAACATCCAGGAATCTAGCGATGCAGCGCCAGGACCCGCAAGTTCATGGCTGCATCTGGCCGGAAAGAAGGCAAAAGGCTTACGCTCAACGAGCTAAGAAAGCAGGAAAGCGCTATCTTAGGACGTTTAATACAAGAACGTACCATAACGGGCATTTATTCGTGCCCAGGCGCACAAGAAAGGCCACCCTTTCATGGAGAGGTCGGGCGCGCATCGCGCAGGCCTAATGTTATCTTACCGCAAAATGACGGGAAAGGTAAAGACAGCAGCGGGAATTTTTACGGCTTTAGAAACATCATTAAACTAGCTTCCATTAGGACCATCAAAACTGGCAACAATAGACAATCACACCTGCAGGCATCCATTATACTTTATTCATCCCGACAGAAATTCAGGCCGGACCCCCCCTGCCGATGGTAAAGAAAAAGAGCCCGCGACATTATAGATCGCAACTATCCCACCATAAATTAGAATCAGTCACTAATTTTCTCCAAGAATCGAGCATTTTTTCTGCTTTCCGCGAGCCAGATTTGTCACGTTTCGTCTAAAAGCAGTCGCCATGGCCACTTCCGCTAGGGGTGCGCGCACCGTGCACCCACTTTTCACGGTACGGAGGGTACCGCGGAATTTTTTTGGCGCGGAAAATATTCGCCGCGCCGAGTCCCCTTAATTAATTAATTAATTAATTGCTGTTCAATGTCGTTCGTCACATTTGAACAGACCCATCACTGATAAATGCGACCCAATGGAAAAACTGATAAGGCCAAATGGAACGAACTGATTTCGGGCAACGGGGCAGCGTCCAACGAACTAAAGCAGAAACGAGACACCACAGACGAGAAGGCAGGTGGTGCAAGGGCAAGCTGTCAAAGAAACAGCGATACACTGTTTACGATTACTCATAAAACGCGCATGCCCTATTACGTAGCACACCAAGTTAGGCAGGTTTGGCTAGCACGTGACCTGTGGCCTGAAGACCTCCGCCACAAGCAGGACCCCCAGAAGCGCAAGGTGTACTGGAGGGGCGGGGACCTGATGATCAACCACAAGATGTGGACGCCCCCAGCGGGCTAGAATAGCATGTAGCCCTAGCTTGACTTCATTGGTAGTCACTGCCGCCATGGCAGCCATGCTTAGAATGACGACCTTGAACATGGAAATGAAGACTATTATCTAGCCAATTAGTCCCCGGTGGTCGGGGTGTGGGTGCCATGCCTGACCCGCTGCATGTGCTTGCCAAATCTGGTGCATGACATGCCTTTCCCCATATTCATGACCGACGTGGGGATGGTCTCTTGCATGACCTCGTGCTAGCATTGCAGGCCGTGCCCCTGGCCTAGCGATCACGAACGAGCTTGGGGAAGGGGGGCCGACTAACAAGCAGAATTTACTAGCTGACCTCATTTATGCCGACGACATCACGCTCATCGAGAAGCCGGAGTCTGCCCAACTTTGGCTGGACTGCCTGGCGCTAGAGGCTCGGGCGGTTGGTCTAGAAATCAGCCCCAAAACGGAGGCCCTGGCCCTCGGCATGGCAGGGCCCCCACCCACACTCCGCCTCTTAGACGATGCCGAGGTCAACTACCCTCCTTCAGGCCGCTTCAAACTGCTCGGCAGTTGGCTTCCCGACTGCGAGGACGACATGACGACACGGATCGGCATGGCGTGGGCGCACCTCCATGACCACCGCCGCTGGTGGAGCAACCCCGCCCTACCCCGGATCGTCAAGCGTGACCTCTTCAAGGTCGTCATTCTGACGATCCTGACCTACGGCGCCGAGACCTGGACACGCATGACGCAGGAGCTGGAGCAACGACTCGACGGCGCCGTCACCAAGATGCTGCGCAAGGCCCTTAACATCCCCTTTGGTTTGCACATTAGTAATGAGGATTTGTATGCTGATTTGCCCTATGTTTCCCACATTATTAGGCACAGGCGCCTGGGCCTAGCCGGGCACCTGGCCCGCACAGATCAGGTAGATACCTCAGATAGACTAGCTGGCACCAAGCCCGCCCAGCCTGGGCGATATGTCCTCACCTGGCGTGCCCCCGGCCGCGCGCGGCAGGGCCGCCACCCGTGGACATTTCGTGATAGACTCGGCATGGACATGTGCTACACTAGACGTGACGGGCTCACCCCCGGGCAGCCTCCTGGTTTGTCTGTAATATGGAGGCAGGATAGATGGCAAGTATAGATGGCAAGTAGTGATGAAGGAGACCACCCCCGAGCCTGTGGGGGCTCCGCGTGTGACCAAGTATCGCATTCATAGCGATTCGGGCCGCGGTGCCCACACCCCTGTAACTAGGACCTAGATAGCTTATACCATCCATTCCATCCCATGTTCCCCTCCCACTGAGGACTTATGCTCACGTGACGCAGTCACGTGTCTATTAATTAATTAATTAATGGAGGCAGATGGTGCGCAAGGATTAATTAATTAATTAATTAATAGACACGTGACTGCGTCACGTGAGCATAAGCCCTCAGTGGGAGCGGAACATGGGATGGAATGGATGGTATAAGCTATCTAGGTCCTAGTTACAGGGGTGTGGGCACCGCGGCCCGAATCGCTATGAATGCCATACTTGGTCACACGCGGAGCCCCCACAGGCTTGGGGGTGGTCTCCTTCATCACTACTTGCCATCTATCCTTGCGCACCATCTGCCTCCATATTACAGACAAACCAGGAGGCTGCCCGGGGGTGAGCCCGTCACGTCTAGTGTAGCACATGTCCATGCCGAGTCTATCACGAAAAGTCCACGGGTGGCGGCCCTGCCGCGCGCGGCCGGGGGCACGCCAGGTGAGGACATATCGCCCAGGCTGGGCGGGCTTGGTGCCAGCTAGTCTATCTGATGTATCTACCTGATCTGTGCGGGCCAGGTGCCCGGCTAGGCCCAGGCGCCTGTGCCTAATAATGTGGGAAACATAGGGCAAATCAGCGTACAAATCCTCATTACTAATGTGCAAACCAAAGGGGATGTTAAGGGCCTTGCGCAGCATCTTGGTGACGGCGCCGTCGAGTCGTTGCTCCAGCTCCTGCATCAGTGTCCACGTCTCGGCGCCGTAGGTCAGGATCGTCAGAATGACGACCTTGAAGAGGTCACGCTTGACGATCCGGGGTAGGGCGGGGTTGCTCCACCAGCGGCGGTGGTCATGGAGGTGCGCCCACGCCATGCCGATCCGTGTCGTCATGTCGTCCTCGCAGTCGGGAAGCCAACTGCCGAGCAGCTTGAAGCGGCCTGAAGGAGGGTAGTTGACCTCGGCATCGTCTAAGAGGCGGAGTGTGGGTGGGGGCCCTGCCATGCCGAGGGCCAGGGCCTCCGTTTTGGGGCTGATTTCTAGACCAACCGCCCGAGCCTCGAGCGCCAGGCAGTCCAGCCAAAGTTGGGCAGACTCCGGCTTCTCGATGAGCGTGATGTCGTCGGCATAAATGAGGTCAGCTAGTAAATTCTGCTTGTTAGTCGGCCCCCCTTCCCCAAGCTCGTTCGTGATCGCTAGGCCAGGGGCACGGCCTGCAATGCTAGCAAAGCGAGCACGTGCCTGGCGCATAACATAATCCACTACAATAATAAACAGGTACGGCGACAGGACGCAACCCTGCCAGACGCCGGTCTGCAGTGGGCAGGGCGGGGTAATGCCGTGTTGAGTGCGCACCGAAGTGGTCGACCCCTCATACAGCGTGCGGATGACGGTAATCAGGGGAGTGGGGACGCGAGCGCGAGCAAGTACAGCCCATAGAGCGTCCCAGAGGACAGAATCAAAAGCCTTGATGAAGTCGACGAAGATCAGGATGGCGGGAAACTCACCAGGTTGCAGGAGAGCGATTTCCTCGAAGAGGCGACGCGCGACGAAGATGGCCATGACGGTGTTGCGCCCAGGACGGAAGCCCATTTGACTTTCCCCAAGGTGACAGTCGAGAGCAGAACGAAGGCGGTTGAGGATCATGCGCATGAACAACTTAAGTGCGGCGCTCTGGATGCAGACTCCTCTGTAGTTGGCGGGGTCGTCAGGGGAACCTTTGTTTTTGTACAGCATAATACGGTAGCTGTGCTGCCACTCAGGAATCGGCGGCGCGTCGGCAAGCAGGATCCGGTTGCAGACGTCAAGCAGGAACCCCGTGAGCGCCGTCAGCTTAATCACCGGGGCTGGGAGCTGGTCAGGTCCAACGGCAGCATAGAAGCGGAGTTGCTTGGCGGCGGTGCTCAGCTCGAGCTCGGTGAACGGCGGGAGCTCGTTGGGGTGGGCCAGGGGTTCCGTCAGGGCTGGGTACGTGTAGTCCTGCTCAGCGGCGGGCGGCGTGGGCGGCGCAGGGACGTCCGCCGGTGCTACTGCCAGGCGTGCGGCCGCCAGAGGGCCAAGCGGCGGAGGCGGCGGGGGGGCGCCGAGCAGCCGGGACTGGGAGGAATACCACTGGTCGAGCTGCTGCTGCGGTGAGCCAGAGAGCGTCCGCGGCGCCGGCTGCGCGCCGCCGGCGGGCCGTTGGGCGTGACGCAGGCGGGTCCAGGCGTACTTGCCGTGCTGGTCCTTGAGGTGGGCGAAGTACTCGCGGACATGAAGGTCCTCCTGCTCCTTGGTCGCCTGCCGGATGGCCGAGTGGTAATCGGCTTTGAGGCGGGCGTAGCGGGCGGGGTCGCGGTTGTCGCGCAGGGCTTGCCGGGCCTGGATGACGGCGGGGAGCCGGTGCAGGCTGGTGAAGCGGGGCGGGCGGCGGGGGGCAGTAGGGCCCCGGCCGCGGGCAGCTTGTCAGCGAGGTGCCGAAGGGCCGATGCCGGGCCGGCAGCGAACAGCTGGGCGTGGCTGGCCGGGATGTCCAGCGCGTCGACGAACGCCTCTGCGGCGCGCTTGTGGGCGCGTTTTTCAGGGAAGTCCTCCAGAGCGTCGTCAGATTTCTCGAGCAACTGAAGTGTGCGCAAATCAGGTGGTGCCACGTGCTTACGAAAGGGCGAGGGGAATCGCAGGCGGATGCGGGCGGTGACGATGCGATGATCGGAGCGCACCAGGGGGATCACATGCGAGCGAGCAGCTAGTACAGATCCTTGATGACGCTTGCGCATTACAACATAGTCAATGCAGCGTTCAGTGCCAGTTGGCGAGGTGTGTGTGACCAAAGCATCTGGACTATGTGGAAAGCGGGTGTTGGCAGTGACCAAATCGCATGTCGTAAGCAAATCAGCAAAAAGTTCGGTGTTGGCATTGGAGACCGTACCGTTGGGGGCGTGCTGACATCCGCCAGTACCCGGTGGTAGCGTGGCGTTGGCGTCCAGCAGCAGAGCGAGGTAGTTGCGACCAGGGATGCCGTTCGCCAGGTTCTCCAGCGCTGCAAAGAAGTCCTTGCGGTCTTGTTCTGGGTGGCCGGAGTGGGGTGCGTAACCAACGCCCACCGTCAGGGCGTAGGTCGAGTGGCCCTCCATCGAATGAAAAGTGGCCACGAGGAGCCGAGCGTTGACCAGCTGGGGTTCGCCCATGTGGCGTACGGCGAGCGGGGAGCAGAGGAGACCGACGCCCCCGTTCCCGGTGCCGTCGCCGCCTCCGTAGTAGAACCGCCAGCCGTCGATGTCGTCAGCAACAAGGGCAGTTGATCCGCGGGCCGATGCAGTGCGCCTGTGTTCTTGGATTCCCAGGATGGCGATATTATTGTCGATGCAGAAACCAATAAGATTGGAGACTCGATGGCACTGACAGTCGTCACTGCGCAGGCAGTGACAGCGGTCAGCGTCGGGCTGGAGCGTGCGGGCGTTGAAGGTGGCGATGACCAAGGGCGCGCGTTGACCGAAAAGGGGGGTGCAGGCGGGGGTGGGGGCGGAGATGGAGCAGGGTGGTGATGGGGGTGGGGGTGGAGGTGGTGGGGTAGGGGGGGCGGGTTGGGGACTTATGCTTTCAATCACCATTTCGATTCTTCCTGCCAACGCGTCGAGGCGACGCCGACGGTTGGCTCGGGTGGCCAGGTAGAATGAGTTTGCGTCTGCACGCATAAGAAATGCGTGCAGTCTGAGGAGGTTTCGGAGGCGGCCGCGCGAGGCGGGGCGAACCTGGCTCACTGCCGACCCGTTGCTCTCTCTCCGACAGCCCGAGGGCTGCGAAGGCAAAGGGGCGGGAAGGGGAGTTAGGCAGATCCCACTGCTAGAGCCGCGGAGCCGCGGGGCCGCGAGCGTCGTCATTGATAGGAGAGAAGGGTTCGCAGCGCGGGCTCCGGCTCAGGTGCAAAGCGAACGAATTTATTAGGGGGACGGCCAAGCCTGGCAGCCATACCTGAGCTGAAGTTGCCCCGGCGGATCCCCACACGTGCTGGGGAGCAGGTGACCGTCGATGCCGGTGGCGATGGCGGTGACGGCGGGGGCCGAGCAGGGGGCTGGGGCGCTGGCACGGCGGTATCCATGGGGGTCGCCGTCATTGGAGGAAGGTCCTGGCCGTTAATGCGGACGATGAAGACGCCATTAAAGAGGCGGGCATAGATGCTGCACCGTAGTTGCGGGTTGGCCTGCTTGGCTGCCCGAGCCTCGTGGACCTCCGGCCGGTTCAAAGCGGCAGCCCGGGCCTCAAGCTGCTCCGGGGTATAGTAATCGTCGATGCTCAGTTGGGTATCGTGGAGGTTCCGGCGGGCCTTCTGCACCTGCAGTTTGTCCTCCTTGCGGTGGAATTCCACCAAGACAGGGGCGGTGGGGCCGCCGAGCCGTCGTGCCGTTTTGATGACGACGCTTTGGGCCACGCCGAGCTTCCCCAGGAAGGGGTCGCCCCGGAGGTAGGTGCCCAGGCGTGCATCGTTGACGTTCGAGGGGACGCCACGTACCACAATACTGCATGAGCGAATGGGTTCGTGCATAGCATCCCTTGTGCTGGCCTTGACGGCTGTTTTGATTTCGTTGATGAGCTCCGTAGGGTTCTGAAGCGTGGCGGCATAGGTGGTCTTGGCAGGAGTTATGGAGGCGGCAAGTTGTTGCTGGAGCTGGTGGAGGAGCTGCTGCTGCTGCTGCAGCCCTGCTGCAATGTGGGTGATGGCGGAGTGGATGGAGGTGTCGGCGTGTGAGGAATGGGCGTGGTGGGTGGCGAGGTGGTTGTGGACAGGGTTGAGGGCAGCGTTGAGGAGGGGAGGGAGGCGATCGAAGCACGTATTGGCGACTTGCTTGGCGGTGATGTTGATGGCGGCCGCAACAGTGGGGTCGGCTCCCAGGTCCAGAGAGGCCATGACAAAGCGCTCAAGGGCGCTGTCGGAAAGACGGGAGCACGTCCACCAGACTGCGAGGCAGAGGTCAGTGTCGTCGGGGTCGTCGTGGAGAAAGTCCGACAGGTGGGTAACCTGTTGGTTGCAGTCCCGGATCTCGCACTTTTTCTCGGCAGCCAGGTGCAGGATGGTGAGGGCGGCAGCTCGGGACAGGCGCATGATGGCGTTAAGGCCTGGCCATTTGCCAGGTAAAAATGCGGCAGCTTCCTCGGCAGAAAAGGCCTCCTCGCGGGTATCCATGGCAGGGTCGCTGTTCGGCGGAGCGGTGGAGTGGAGCGGCTGGATGCTGACAGTGGCGTCCGGCATAGCGTGCAAGGGTGTTTCCAATGACGCCATGGCTTCATCAGCGAGTTGGTGCAGGGCCGCGGACGCTTGTGATTGCTGGGATGAGTCGTATTCCGCCATATCGAGCTGAAAAAACAGCGATATTTGCTGGGCAGGGCGGTGCCGGTATCTTCGGAAATATTGAGCGATAGCTGGAGAAAATTATATCAGCGTGTTCGTCTTCAAAAGACGAGTCTAATGCAACCAACCCGATGAAGTTTCATGGCCGGAGTCAAAAGTTATGAGCATTCTCGTATATTGCAACAGCGATATTTGCTGGGCAGGGCGGTGCCGGTATCTTCGGAAATATTGAGCGATAGCTGTAGAAAATTATATCAGCGTGTTCGTCTTCAAAAGACGAGTCTAATGCAACCAACCCGATGAAATTTCATGGCCGGAGTCAAAAGTTATGAGCATTCTCGTATATTGCAACAGCGATATTTGCTGGGCAGGGCGGTGCCGGTATCTTCGGAAATATTGAGCGATAGCTGTAGAAAATTATATCAGCGTGTTCGTCTTCAAAAGACGAGTCTAATGCAACCAACCCGATGAAATTTCATGGCCGGAGTCAAAAGTTATGAGCATTCTCGTATATTGCATTCCGTCACATCATCCTCATAGCAATCTGGTCCCCAAAATTTGCGCAAGGATAGATGGCAAGTAGTGATGAAGGAGACCATCCCCAAGCCTGTGGGGGCTCCGCGTGTGACCAAATATTCTGATTTCCGCGTGTGACCAAGTATGGCATTCATAGCGATTCGGGCCGCGGTGCCCACACCCCTGTAACTAGGACCTAGATAGCTTATACCATCCATTCCATCCCATGTTCCCCTCCCACTGAGGACTTATGCTCACGTGACGCAGTCACGTGTCTATTAATTAATTAATTCATGACCTCGTGCCATCAAGTCCTTGCGCGGCGGGTTGTCACGTCCGTGATCATTTACGTCCGTGCACTCGAAAAACGGCTGATCAATTTCTGGCCTTGCTTTGCTTTGCATGCATCACCACAAAACATCAAATTTATTACAATATGTGTGCTAACTCTATACGGTCGAATAACACAGACAAGTCTACCAGATGGCAACACGGCCATCTGTATGCTATAGGGTGAGCACACTATGTGAATTTGCAGGGCCAGCCCACAGCAGGTGTGCCCCTGCTCTACCCCTTTGGCCAGGGTGGGCGGGTGGGAGGCAAAAGAAACAACCTGCTTCCGTAGAATGGAAGCCCACCTTTTCTAGCAACCACCTGTCCAGCCAACCCCTAACTGGGTGGCTGGGGTACAGGTGCCAGCACACAAAATATTTTTTCTGAAAATTATTTTTTCTCTTTGTGCTACACGGCGTTGCATTCTCCGCTCAGCAGGTTAGTCATAGATAAAATGAGCATATTAGCTCACCAAATCCATTTCTGGCCTTGCTTTGCTTTGCATGCATCACCACAAAACGTCAAATTTATTACAATATGTGTGCTAGCTCTATACGGTGGAACAACACAGACATGTCTACCAGATGGCAACACAGCCATCTGTATGCTAGGGTGAGCACACTTTGTGAATTTGCAGGGCCAGCCCACAGCAGCTGTGCCCCTGCTCTACCCACATCTCCTTACATGGCTAACAGCCGAAAATACGTAGGACATGCAAAAAAGAAAACTTAACTACCTAGCTATGGGGGTACTTTGTCCCAACCCAGGTTCACCCTCGGGTTAGTTAAACCATTTCCCCCCTGACCTCCCACACAAGAGTGAGGTCAGTTGATAGCTAAAAGACGAGAGATGAAAACTGGAAGACGTCAAAACTCGACGCCACCGAAGTGGCGCCGAAAAGCCGCTGGGTCAAAAGTACCCAGGGCCTGAGCCCAGAGGGCGGGCGGGATGTCCCGCCCCAGGACTGGCTGCAGTGGAGGCCAATTTAGCGCATGACCGAGAGGGCCGAAGCCCACCGGCTGCGCAGCTGAATGGCCTCTGGCGACTCGCCAGCGATGGCGTCGTGCGTCGCCCCCCCATGCCGGAGGCTGTGAAAGGAAAACATCCCCGGGATGCCCATGCGGGCCTCCACAGCCTCCCACAACTGCCTAGCCTGGCTGTACGTTAGACCCCGAATAAGAAGTGCATCCGGGGGCTGGCCAGCCGTCAGGCGTCGCAGGAGCCACAAAGAAAGTGGAGCCCGGACGAGGACGTGCTGGGCCGCTCCCTGCGCAGTCTTGGGGTTGCGCAGCACAAGGGCACCGACCGTGGGCCCTGGCTCGAGAAGGGGGTGGCCAGGATGGACCACATCCCGAACCCGCAGCCCTAGCGCCTCGCTAATGCGTAAATACTGCTGGAAGGCAATAATAATCAACGCACTCAAATGCACCTGTCGACGTGACACTAGCAACAGGGCAGTGAAATAGCAAAGGCGCCAGGGCATAGGTGGAGGGCTGACAGCCGGAACAAGCCGCTGCCAACCTGCTAGCAGGCGGTCTGCTAGTACCCAATTCCGAACAATGTCGGGGTAGCACAGGTGCAGACACGCCTTGGCGTGCTGGCACAAGGTACGCCCCCGCCCCCCTCTGGCATGGTAGACAGCAGAAATCCACTCACAGAAAATGGCTTCGGCGTCAGCTGGGTCGACAGGGCCAGGTGGCGCCCACGCCACGTAGACAGCCACTGCACGCCGGTACGCTGGCAAGGTAGACACAGGGTTGACTGTGCCCTTCAAACGTGCCAAGTCCCAAGGGCGTCGCGCCCCCTCAGGCCCAGGGTTGGGATGCACGTCACCACACCGGGTCAAGTCAGGAATCCACGCGCCACGCCGACTGGCCTTGTCAGCTGGGTTGTGGTCGGTGGCCACCCAGACCCAGTGGCTCTGCATGTCGCCAGCCAGTGACAAAGCGCAGTAGCGCCGAACCAGCTGGTTGAGGCGGTAGGAAGACGACCGCCCCCTGACAAACGCCCCCACCACAGCACTAGAGTCCACGAGCCGGACCACTCGCTTACCTCGATACGCCTTGGTCCGGCACGACCACTCGACCCCCTCCGTCGCAGCAATCGCCTCCTTGACGTTGATGTGGTTAGGCCGCCCCGGCCGCCACCTGTAGGACAGTGCCGTACGCCAATGGCCACCGCCCAGCAGCCTGTAGCCCCCCTCCTCCATGCCCTCCAGGTCCCAGTCCTCCCCAGACGTTAAGGCTGTCGTCCGCCACCCCCGCGCTTCGCGCCGGGTCGCCAGCCGGGCACAATCGGCCCCAGGCAGGTCCCTGAAGACCATGCACCCCACCGCCGGAGTTGCTCGCATCACTTGCGACGACCCGGTCAGACAGGCCGGGCCCTGGCAGCCTTCAAAAAGGGGGCCAGGTCGATCGCCGCTTGAAGCTCCCGGCAGGCCCCCTCAGGGAGCCGCCTGCGGCGCCCAGGCAGGGAGGCGTTCATGGCTGCTAGCAGCCGATACGTCTCAGACCACACCGAGAGCATGGGGCGGTACAGCAGATGCATCCACACCCACTTCCCAAGCACAGAACTAAGTTCGCGGTAATATGTAAACCCGTGATCCAAGATTCTATGAGTAGCAGCGATGACCGCCACCACACGCTCAGGAACAGGCACCACGTCACCATCTCTTTGGTGGATGACACCCACCGCCTGCACACCAGTCTGTTCTGCTGTCGCCCGTACCACCTTGTCAGACTTCTGCACCAGCCCAAGAGCGGCGTAGGCAGCCTGAACACGATCTAGCTGCTGATTCACTCCATCCACCGACGCACAGTGGGTGAAATGGAGGTCATCGATCGTCACAGCATGCATACCTTCCAGATCCTGCCGAGATTCGAAGCACGGCGAGGGCGCCAAGGGCGCAGCAAGGTCCTTCTCCAGCCTCAGCCGGACGGTCTGCCCCGCCTCGTTAGCCTCCGCCACCAGGATCAGCGCTGACATGTCGATGCTCAAGCCACGACTAGCCTCCAACGGGGGCTTGGGGCCACAGGGGTACAGCACAGACTGGTGCACACACTGCGCCACAGCGACGGCCAGCTTGTTTCCGATTGGCCAGCACAATATCCACGGCCACCCCTTCCGACGTGCCCCACTGTAAGGCCCACAAGATCCGACCACACCGGCATCCAGGCACAGTACTGCCGCATCCAACGTATGTGACCCGGGTTGAACCCGGTTTCTCTAGGATGACACATGTATCCATTTCCCTGTGGACTTATGCTCACGTGACGCAGTTCCGTGTAAATAAATTGACACATGTCTACGCCGAGCGTATCACGAAAGGTCCAACGAGGGTGCCCTGGCCGTGCACAGCCAGGGGGATGCCGTGTGAGGACATACCGCACGTGCTGCGTGGGCTTGGTGCCTGCATGCGAGTCTATCTGATCTGTGCGAGCCAAGTGCCCGGCTAGGCCGAGGCGCCTGTGCCAAAGAACCATTGAAGCTGCAATGATTATCAGCCGCTAATTTTTGTGCTTCAAAGCAGCTCATGAGAGGACTACTACAAATAGTATACTGCCGCAGAGGCGCCAGCCGGGTGTATTATACGGCACGAGTCTAAAGGCTGAAGCATGAGAGCAGGGGGCCTCAGTCGCCGTGCTGGCCGACCCCTCATAGGGCCCTTGAGCCGTCAGGCCAGATCGATCCGCGCCAGGCACTTTGATAGCCAGCCAGATCCAGCTCAATCCGGCCCGGATTCGCGACGGCCGGATCCGACACATCCGCTGCTAAGTTAAGCAGCGTTGAGGATCCGGCCGGGCCACCCAGCCCCCCCCGTGAATACAAGCTTCGGAGTCCAGCTGGGTCCAGGCAGATCTGACTACCTTGATTCGGCCCTCGCTGAAGCAGGAAGAGTTCGTTCTACAGCGTGAGCGCAGAGTTGCAATCTATGCTGTAATAGAGTGATCCACATTTTGTAAGAAAAATGACAAAATTGGTACCCACATGACGCAATCACGCGTTTTCAATGCACATGCAGGTTGTCACATGCCATGGAAAGTCCTTTTACTACCCGTTATCTGCTATTGAAATAGTCAAGCACACGCTCTTCACAAAGACCAGCGCCCACCAAGACCAAAGGTACTCCATTGCCTGGCCTTGTTGAAGCTCCGACAAAGAACAAGCCCTGCAAGCACCAAGGCAGCCAAGCCAACCAGTTAGAATCGATTCACTACCAGACATTCCAATCAGTCCACAAGGAGTTATTCTCAACTAATGATGGATGCAACAGCGCCACATCGAGGCGTTTTCACCTTAGTACCAACCCATGATGATCCCCTCTCCAGCAGAAGTACAGAGTTGATTTGCTATATAATTGAGCTTAGTTTTATGGTTGCATCCGTCTAATCCAGCACACCTCTGGATGGCACGTGGAGTGATAAGCTACCTGTTCGGATTACACTCTCAACATCAATGTTTATCATAACTGACGTAAAACCGATACGCACTTGAAAAACCACACTACAAAGCCCCAGCAAGTACTGGAGATAAAAATATCGTGGTTCCCTGAACATAGTTTCTTGATAGTGAGATGGAAGGGTAGCCGCTACAGCTAGGTTATAGGGTTCACGTGACATACCTTTTGAGGCCGCTGCGGCCTGATCCGGATCGGTAGTGACAGAAAATTTGGCCAGTTTTTTTCTGGCCAGGTGGCAGGAGCTAGGTCGTGATATAAACCTGCCACTGTTTAGGTTTCTTTGTCAATGAAGTAGTGATTAAATCGATATAGGCTCTTTCTCTCACGCAATATGTGACCTAATATCCCCGGAAGACTTACGTAAGCCGCCGGCAATTAGAACGCCATATAGCGTCATTTGTTCAGACGCAAAATTTGCGTGGCGAAAAAATGTCGTCCGGGCCAAGGCCGCGAGACACGCAAATAAAGACAAAAACCCACCTAGCTAAGCTTCGCCTCTTTTCTTTTCCCGCCCACCCTCCCTGCGTGTTTTGCGGTAGGGCTAGCCTTTGACAAGCAATAAGTGTTCCCATGAGCATCGGTTGCCCGGATGTGGCCTGCCTTTTGCATGTGCTCCACTCATTGTTTTTATCAATAGTCTGGTCACCCTGGAGTTCCACGGTTAATAGAATTGGAATATGTACCACCGTCCCTGAATAGTCACCCTTGACCCCGAATGCACAATGGACAGACGGAGGACACCCAGGCTTGTCTCACTGCCGGGAGGGCAGGCCGCTGGCCACAGCATATGCCTTCTGTGCCCTAACTAGTACTAGCTAGAACTAGTACTAGTGTTGACATGCTTCCCGAGTTCGGCATCCAGCGAGTACTACCTAGTGTTGAAAGGCTTCTCAAGTTTGGCCTCACCTGGATGGATGGGTCCATCTTGTCATCCTCATAAATGGGGGAACTAGCTAGTACTAGTGTTGTAGTACTAGTACGGGCACTACTAGCACTAGTACTAGTACTAGTACTAGTGTTGTAATGCTTTATGCTTCTCAAGTTCGGTGCCCACCTGGATGGATGGGCCCACGTTGCTATCATCATAACTGTTGTTATTACATAGCATACTGTAATAATGCTCATGACATCTAGTGATTTCCTGCACCCACCTGGATGGATGGGTCCACGTTGTTTGGCCGGAAATGCGCCAGCTGGAAGAAGCCGTGGGACAGCCCGAACGCAGCACCCTGCGCCACGTTGTACCTGCGCAAAGCAGGGAGTCAACCTCGGAGTAGGCTTCTTATCCAAAAAGTGGTGCATTCACACATACGTGCCCTGGGCCAGGTTGGACCTGCACACGATAAGCACATACACTTGATACTGTGCAACTAAATTGTTCGATGTGAGTAACGTTATTAAGCATCACAGTGTTTTCCCAAATAACCTCACCGTTGAGAGTTTCTAAATATGTAGCGATACAGCTCATTGTTGGATGTATCATAATAATTGCAAGACATCATAATAATTGCAAGGCATCATAATAATTGCCGGTCTCGCCTTTGCCTGAATAGGCATGGCAATCTTCGTGGAATCCTACACTGTCACATTGCTGGCGTGTAGGCAAACACAAGCCACTAGGCTACACTATACTGGTAGGATAGACAATACTATATCGCTCCCTACCACAGATAAGGCTACACTTTACTGGTAGGATAGACAGTACTATATCGCTCCCTACCACAGATACGACATCGCTCCCTACCACCGATTCTATATCGCTCCCTAACGCCGATATGGCATCGCTCCCTACTATATCGCTTCCTACCACCCCACAAGTGCTCTGCCAGATGGTCAGCGGGTACACAAACTGCCGGTGACCTGCCAGCATGATGCATACTTAGATATAGAACAGGAGCGCAACTATCTAGCTATAGCTCGCCCACCCACATCACCTGATCTGCCAGATCGCCGGCGAGTACACAAACACGAGCCTTTGTGTCACTGCATCTATGTTACAACCAGATGACTATGGTATGTCAGGAGCATCGTGTCATCATAAGGATCCAGTGTACTGCAATTATCCACGTTACCTGCTCTGCCAGACGGTCGGCGAGTATACAAACTCGTCAATGATGTGCTTCCGCAGGTCGCCCACGCCGCACTCCTCGAAACGACGCAGCACCGCCTCCCTGGCAGCCGCGACGAGCTCTGCGAGGTTTCGAGATGCACGCGGGGGACACAAATCGGAAGTGAAGGTGGACAGCAACTGAACCATTAATACCGTGAACAGGGGCTCTGCCAGAGAGACGTACCAGGGCGACAAATATAGGAAAGGTAAATGACTAAAGAGAATCATACGGGACATTGGCTATCTACTGCCAAGAGCTCTATATCGACAAATATAGGAAAGGTAAATGATTAAAGAGAATCATACGGGACATTGGCTATCTACTGCCAAGAGCTTCATATCGAAAAATATAGGATAGGTAAATGATTAAAGAGAATCATACGGGAGATTGGCTATCTACTGCCAAGAGCTCCGTGCAGTACGAGGCATAGACCATAGCACCCTGATATTACTTTGAGTCCTGCGAGGCACAATCTGCGCCGAAATACATCGACTAGACAGGTAGTAGGTACAAAACATATACTGCTAATCAGAAACTTAGCCCATCTGTGGCCACGAGCTTTGCAAGTCTCAACTTGACGGGTAGTAGGTACAAAACATAAACTACGAATCATATAGTAGTACTACTACTCATCAGAAACTAAGACCGTTTGTGGCCACGAGCTTTCCAAGGATCAATTGATGCTCACATCGATGCTTGAAAGGTTTTTTGCTGTAAGGTTGTCTACTGTAAGGTACAACTACACTAAACTATGGAAGCTGCGGGTGTTGTGGACTCAGGCGGACTGCACAGCAAGAGGGTGACTGCTGATTGAAGGAGACGGCAAAAGGGATGCAATGTTAGAGTGCATACTACTATAAAGTCAGTGTCGGCTGGTAAGACATCGGCAGCGGCGAGTTACGTTACCAGATTCAGGGGGCAAGGTGCCTCCCTGCTGCTTTTGCTGCTCCTGCTGCTGTTGAAGATTGGCCACCGGAAGGAGAACCGTGATCGCATCCTTGCCTGCAAAAGTATAGCCAGTCTCCCACAGACAAATAAGTATATAATTTCACACACAGATCCAGGTTCAGGTCCTGCAAAAGTACACACGGACAGATCCAGGCTCAGGTCCTGCAAAAGTACACACGGACAGATCCAGGCTCAGGTCCTGCAAAAGTATACACGGACAGATCCAGGCTCAGGTTCTGCAAAAGTACACACAGACAGATCCAGGCTCAGGGACCCGTTCCGTGAATCCAGGGTGTTTGGAAGACATGCATGATTATGAACTGTGGATAGTTCAGGATCCTAACATACATAAAGAGGGCTTGTCATCATGAGGGTTTGTCATAATGAGGGATGGCCATCATGAGGGTTCGCCATCTGTACTTAGACTTTCCAACAAGAGGATGACGCAAGGTTAGCTCGGATGGCATAGTTTCTCACCTAAGGGCAGGAGTCTAGAGCTCTGGGTTTAGGGATAAGGAATGAGGATTTGGAGCCGTTACTACTGCTTCACCTCTAATCAAGTATGCAGCCTAGTATACATTTGCTATTTGTTAATTGACAGCCTGTGTGTGCAAGACCATATACAAAACACTGTGATATACTCTGATGCGTTACCGGGTTGAACTGGTCGTAACAGGTACCTTCCATATTTACAGAGCTTTAACTACAAGTGATCTGGAATCCAGCCTTTGCCCCCTTTTTCTTGAGTGGTTGCCTTGCTCAGCTCTAGCGCATCTAGACCACAGAGCTGTCAGACCAAGGTCAGCGGTCCAAACCTTCGTCACCGGCGCTTTAACTAAGGAGCCGAGCAGGGAAAGCAGTCCTCCCTCAAACTTACTCACAGGCGCTTCAACCATAGAGCTGAGCAGAGAAGCGGCCCAAACCTAAGCTACAGGCTCTTGACCTATGGAGCTGAGCAGGGCACGCGGTCTTTTCCTTAGGCACTTCAGCTACATGCGCTTCAGTTACAGGCGCTTTCGTACCTTCTGGGGCAACGGATGGGTCGGTCCTGGCCGGCGCGTGGACGTAAAAGTTTGGCCGCCGCGGCAGCTGCTGCGCGGTGCTCGCTCGGCGCCAGCTGGCCTCGTACTCGTCGGAGAGGAAGACGCTGTGGTGGAGCAGGCGGTCGGGCCGGGTGTCCAGGCACCTGGTTGAGCGGGGATGTAGGGTGTACAGTGCGGATAGTTAGTTGTGAAAGGATGAGGAGGATTATAAAGGAAGCAGATGAGCTAGACATGGTAACTGGTAATGATTCTCGGGTGTCTGAGAGGAAGACGATGAAGTGGAGCAGGCGGTCGGGCCGGTGTTGAGGCACGTGGTCACACAATGGTGCTGGGTGTTGGGTTGGGTGTTTGGTGGCAGTGCAGATGTCACGCTGGTTCTTAATTTAGCTGCGGCGGTGTATCGATACGGAGCGATATGCGCATGTTTAGTTAGGCACCTGGTGCCGTATGATGGTATTGGATGATGTCGTTGGGTGGGTGAACCGTGCAGATGTCATGTTGGTTGTTTAATGTTGATGGTAGTAGAACTCTGTAGAAGATTAACTATGTGGGTATTTAATATAAAGCTACTACTCATGATATTAAACCAAATACGAAGGAGACTATTGAATAAAAAGCTACTACTCATGATATTAAACCAAATACGAAGGAGACTATTGAATAAAAAGCCTACTACTCATGATATTAAACCAAATACGAAGGAGACTATTGAATAAAAAGCTACTACTCATGATATTAAACCAAATACAAAGGAGACTCCTGCATGTTGGGTCACCTGGTTGAGCGGGGGTGTTGGGTGATGTTGTTGTTGTGTGGTGTTTGATGATGTTGTTGGGTGGGTTCGCCCGTGCAGACACCATGTGGAAGGGCTAGGAGGATTGTAGTTAGTGACAGATAGGGACGCTAGCAAGATACACATGTGTCACGGTGTCAGGCACCTGGTTAGTGTGGCGGTGTTTGGTGGGCCCACCGTGATCCGTGATGTAAAGATGGCGTGATGTAAAGATGGTTAGTTGGTGGGTTGATTAATTAGGGTGGTAACTGACACGGCTACTACAATCTATAAACCGTTCCCTCTGCCGTTCCGTATCAGGCCGCACCGGGCCCAAAAGGTTGGTCACATAAACCCTATAACCCAGCCATAGCAGCTACTCTTTCATCTCACCATACAGAACCTATGGTCGGAGAACCACCTCGTGCATGCTGAGGCACCTGGTTTGCGTGACGGTATTGGGTGCATAACACATGCCACTGGCCACATAACGCAGACACCATGTGACTGGATATAATTCTATTTGTTTGGGATAGAATACTATAACTTGTATAAAGAGCACTATTGTTTGTGATACTACTAGTTAGAATAATATAATTTGTGATATAGCCCTATTATTTGCGGACATTAAGGCACCTGGCTTCATGACGGTCCAGGGTGCCCGCATCGGGCGCATGTCTTGTGCATTCAGTGAACACCACCACTTGAATAGAAGTACAACACCTATACTATATGCCACATGTATCTGCCTCCACCTTAATGATTGCCGGCGCACACGATTGTATGTTGGGTGGACACAAGCATAGTAGGTTTAGGTTTGGGGTTGGGTCAACAATGGGGGTGGTGAGAAGGAAGGGGCCTGCAGTACTGGGACATTCATTGGGGGGCATGCGGTTGGAGCTTTACGGTGTGGCGGTTTGGCGATGCAGCCTACAGAGAGTAGCCATGTGCTGAGCCTTAATTCTTGCCCGCCCTCTTGCTCCTGAATTAAAGGCTTGTTTCCTCAAGCCCTAGATTCCCTGCCGTGCTGATGTCAACTGCAGACGTCACGTAGCTCGAGCTTGGACAACGCTAGGCACCGCTGTGATGCTGGCCATGTGCTGTTTTCAGTAAAAAGCGGTTCTAATCGAGGAGTGGGATCAGGCAACGGCAGCAAGCTCCCAATCTCATACACCAGGCTTGGCCCCCAGCCAGCCAAGAAAAACTAAAATTTTTCTATTCAAGACTCTTGACTTTGAAGTAGCGCATTTCCTCACCAGTTGAAGGCGATGACCCCGGCGCTGTACTGCAGCCGGTGCAGCCGTTCGCCCTCGGACTTCGCGCCGGCATCGTTGATCAAGTGTTTGTAGATATAGCTGCCCGCCAAAGCGCAATGTTCATGGTATCAAGGAGAAAGAAACATATACTTTTCTATGATTTTTCTTAAGTCCAGGAGTGATAGTAGTATATTCTTAGTATTTATGTACCACTACTTAGTATTTATTACTCTAGGTAATAACCCGGAAGAAAGACAGATGTTTAGGTACTTAAAAGTAGATCCATGAAGTTTGAAAAATATCCGCAAGAATCTATGTCCACCATACAAACAACAGTCCCCCGTTGTAGAGGCCTCCATACCCACCATTAGCGAACTACTTGAGCAAATGAACGGACAAAGTCGCAGTAACGCTTCCAGTGAAGGTATTACGAGCAGAGCGTTATGAGACATACTGGGCAGGACGCGGTGGAACTCCTGTAACAAACTATACGATAATTACAAAGCCATCTGTGTACCAGCCATCCCTAATCCTTACACGCTTGCACAAGGTCCTTCTTATATAAATATCACAAAATCTTAACGCATTCATATTTTTATACAACAGTATTACCAATCCACAATGCACTCCCCTAGTATCATTCTTATATAACAATCACAATTAATCCACAATGCATTCCTCTAGTATCAATCTTATATAACAATCACAATCAATCCACAATGCACTCCCCTCGTATCATTCTTATATAACAATCACAATTAATCCACAATGCATTCCTCTAGTATCAATCTTATATAACAATCACAATCAATCCACAATGCACTCCTCTAGTATCATTCTTATATAACAATCACAATTAATCCACAACGCACTCCTCTAGTATCATTCTTATATAACAATCACAATCGATCCACAATGCATGCCTCTAGTATCATTCTTATGTAACAATCACAATCAATCCACAATGCACTCCTCTAGTATCATTCTTATGTAACAATCACAATGCACTCCTCTATACAATAATCCACAATGCACTCCTCTAGAATTCTTTCAAACTCACGGGAGGTCCGCATTCCCCACCACTGCCGATGCAGGGAACGCGGCTCCGTCCTTTAAACGGACGCCCGTCACCCTTCTATCGCCAGCGTCCACCTCGATGCTTGCCACCTGGGGAGGCCAGGGAGTGGAGGTGGCGATAAACCAGCAGTTAGCGCGGGAATAAGTGAGCAATAAGTGAGCAATAGCAGTACGTTATTGTGGTGACGTTATATTCCAGTAGCAGTAGGTAACGGTGGTAGTAGCGGTGGTGGTAAGCCAGCAGTAGGTAGTGGTGGTGGTAAGCCAGCAGTAAGGAAGAAGTAAAGAAGCGTCTAGTAAAACGTACATCGGGCGTGGAAAAGGACGTAAGAAAGGTGATGGATGCCAGGGATAGAGGGCAGGCCGCTTATCAGTTGCGTGGCACCTAGGCTATGCAGGTTGGAGGTCCCCTCAACCACTTGTTTAGTTACTGGCTATGCAGCCATGCGAGCCCTCAATCAGTTGTCCTATAGCAGTATTATGGCAAGCAGTTAGTGGTTAGCCATGTGCCACCATTGATAAACACGGATCATACCTGCAAGGCCGCTAGGTATGGTACAGCAGCGCCGAGGGACCCTTTTACCTTTGCTACTGAAGTTCCACCTATCCCTCCCTTGAAAAAGTCTGCCACATGTTGTACAGATGGGCGACAGGGCGGTACTAGCTGGGCACGCTCGCTATATTCTGTCCAATGTTACAAAATAAAAAATGAACTCAAAAGCAGATGGTTTGGGAAGCAATCCACGGGTAGTAGTACCTGGGGATGCAGTGGGTGGCAGAAACAAGCTCAAAAAGCTTCCATGGTAAGGTACGATAGTCCTAGTATAATGGTTCAGGGCCTGTTGAAATCGGGAGCGCAGTGGGCAATCAAGGGGAGAAGAACATGGAGCTGATGTTGGGAGGCTATACCGTGGGAGGCTATATCGTTCGATTTAGCCTAACCACAATGCACTGTGTATCTTCATTCACATTTCGCTCATTTTTACAGCCTGGCAAGGAAACCACCTCTCAGGCCCTTGGACTCCAACCTTTCGCACTCACATGGCGTTTACCTTGCACTCACATGGCTCTTACCTCGTACTCACATGGCTCTTACCTCGTACTCACATGGCTCTTACCCCACACTCACATGGCTCTTACCTCTACTCACATGGCTCTTACCTCGTACTCACATGGCTCTTACCCCGCACTCACATGGCTCTTACCTTGCACTCATGAGGCTCTTACCTCGCACTCATGGCTCCTCTATATGGTTCTTATATATGGCTCTCATATAGGCTCTCACCTCGGCGTTCAGCTGGAGCTTGACACCATTCTTCTCCGCGATCCCTCTCAACGCGTCCCGAATCTTCCACCCCACAGCGCAAGAACACACACGGATAAAAAATGGAAAGACGGATATCAGCATTAGCATTGTCACTTGCGGCAACTGATGGTGGCAATGTTGAAAATGTTTGCACATTACCCAGGGGAAAATGTTCGCCATCATGTTTTCTCTGCGAGTTTCTGTGTGCACTTGTGTTACCAGCCTGCACGCTTACCAATCTTCGGGGTATGTTGCCCTTGACGATGCCCCACTTGTGGGCATCCCAGTTCTAGCGAACCCACATACTTCAAGGTCCCATACATATAAAGGAATACCTAGGGTACGAACAGCTAATGTCCCAAACTAAGGCTTTGCAAGCCAACCGAACTAGTACATGAAATGATAGGATAATGAAAATATGATAGGATACAAACATTCCCCATCCAACCTAGCGGATAAGGACATGGCTAGGACACCAGCATACCTTCCCAAAGCCACCCATCGGGTACCAGACGCCATCCACCAGCTCCGTCCCTGCCAGGAGGCTGGGGGCAACCCAGGAACCACGCATCCACGCATCCACAGACACAAAAGCGCGTTGACAAGCCCGTCCAGGTGGGGAGAGATGAAGGAGAAGCTTACATGAATGAATTAAGTAGTTGATATAACAGGTTTCATGGGTACGCAGGCCACAGGAAAATGGTGGCGAGGAACTGGTGAGTTCAACGGCAGGGGTATTTCTCACCCATGCCGGTGACAAGGGCAGTGGGTTTGTGACACGGCACACTAAAATGAACGGCGTCCCTACGTAAAGGAGCATGTTGGCGAGCGAGTTACTGCTGGTATCGCACTAGCGTATTGACTCTTTCAAACTAGTGAAAGGTTTGCGAGCTAGTGATGCCTCCTGTCCCCCCTGTCCAAGCCAATGCCGGGTGTATGGCTTCAATTTGGCTTCAGGCTATTAGTCTGCGCTCATCATCAAAAGGGCACGTATTAGTGTTGCAACACTATTTCTTGCATATGCGGTCGGTGGCAGGCAACTGCTGGATCCACTAAGACTTTCTCTCCACGATGGAAAACGCACATGTATGTATCAGGGAGCCGAGCACCTGTGTTGATAGACATCCTGAGGCCATATTAGCCCTTAACCTTCATCCCACATACCGATTACGTTGCCCTATTATCTGCCACAGCCTACTATCCCATGACCTCCCGTATTCGCGTTAAGACCCTTCCAGATGGCCTCAATGAATAACCTTAAGCGGTGCTTGGGAGGGGTTGATTCCTCACCTGAACACCCCAGGGGCCTCGTACGGTGACAGGCCCACGTAGAGGTCCTGGAAGGAGAACAGCGCGCGCAGCCGGGGGTCCTGCGGGGACATTGAAGGGCAAACCCAAAAATGAAAGGAGAACAAACGCAACACCATCAAGGTTGCTGTAAACATGACACCCCAGTGAGCATCGATCAAGATACTGCAAATAGATAGCAAAGGGTCCAATAGATAGCAAAGGGTCCAAACTAAACAAATGCGACTAAGTGGGTTCGCTACAAGCATTCAGAAAATGCCAGATCTAAACACGAACCTATCATGAAATAGTCAGCCATGCATTTTTGTACTGCCTCACGCTACCATTATACGGCTTCAGGCTGGTGATTGCGTGCTTTTCTTTCATGCGCTAGTGATGCTGGGAAGCCCATTTCCAGGCTAAAGGGAGTACTACCAATTCAAGCAGTGCTGACAGCGCAACGCATCGCAGCTGGCAATGTGGGGGCATTTGCTTGTTGAATACTAGCATTGTCACATCCAGCGCAGCACTCCACAAGAAGGCAACGGAAGTGTACCTATAAGAGAGGGAAGAACTGGTTGGGGGAGGCAGGGGAAGGGAAACATGATCTCAATGGCATGCTTGGTAAATGCTTGGTAAATAAATGCGTGGGAAACGCATGCTTGGGAAAAGCATGTTTGGGAAATGCTTCATACCACCAGGCCATCAAGAAACGATAAAAAAGATGCCTATGATTAGAAGGCATAAAATGCACATTAAGAATCTGTATTCTTATGTTCAGACACAAAAAGCCAGGCAGGAAGCGGTCCTTATGAAAAGATAGACTTGAGGCTTTAGTTAGTAGCTCATAATGCTAGAAAGGCCTTTCCTAATTTACTACTCTTAAAATAGCCAGCCAGCGTGTTTGGAAGAGAAGACCTAACCTTACCTGGTTGCTAATTCATTATTTTCAAAGGCACTTGCTAAGGACATACCTTAAAATAGCCCGCCAGCACGCGGTTGTGTTGGCCGAGCAGCTTAAGGGGGTCCACCCGTCGCAGAAGGGGGGCGAGGTACGCCGGGTTTAGGTAGTCCATCACACTGGCAGTAGGCATGTGATGGTTGCATGTATAGGGCAACACAACACAAGGTTGAGGGACACGGGGGCGAGGTACTCCGGGTTCAGGTCGTCCATCACCCTGTAGAGTGGTAGAGGCGGACGACAACACGCCACAAATTATATTTGCGTGTCAAAGCAATTTCTGCGTTAGGTATTCCAGCAGACTGGCACCTATTGCCTGCATAATTATATTGATTACACGACGGAGTACACAGCATTGACACAAATATGTGGGTACGTAGTCCAGCATGCTGGCGGTAGGCGCACTAGGTGCACGGGTATGTGCACATACGCAAGTTTACAACTGAATGTGACAGTACAAAGTGAACATAATGATAGTACAGAGTTAGCGCATTACTTAATCATGAGTGCTGCTATAATACAAATTTGCAGGCGCTCATAGCCCGCTCGGAGTTATGTTACTAATTAATTAATTAATAGCCCGCTCAGCCAACTGCGTGGTGAAGGACGCGCAAGAGTCATGTTGCAAGGTTCACAGGGAGCCGAAAAAATGAATCGCGTCAGAAGTTGTCGTTTAGTATCAGCTTGTGTACTACACAGTATGTTTGTACAAACAAGCATGCATACCGTGGCAAGGAAGCCTACTACGATGCATTCACTGTAGTAGAAGTTTGTGTAGGACAGTTCTGCTACGAGCGGTGGCAGTGGCTATGGTGCCCTGAGTACTTGGCAGATGCGTGCTCCAACAACAAGGGTCCTCTAACAAGGGTTCTCATAAAAAACTACGACGGTACCACTGACCACAATGGCAAAGGAGAGTGCCACGTGGCCCAGGGAAAAAAACGGCCCTCCTGAGTGTGCCGTCCATGACGTACATTAGAATTTCTCAAATAGGAGAGGAGTGGAATTTCTGAATAGGTTCGGTCATGACGAGTCTACGCTGCATCCAGCTTGATAATCAGTTTACAAAACTAGACAGTTGGGTAGATAAATTCGCAACTAACAGACGCACTTTAGCGCATGCAAGGTGAGCTCACCTGTTGAAGTTGCGAGAAATGAACCCTGGCAAGCTGACGTCGAATGTGGCCTGTTGCAAGGGCACACGATCAGTCGAATGACGTGATGGACAAGCAGAGCCAGTCCGAGAACATTTGGATGGACAAGCCACATGTCCCATCGCTGAGTAACCGAACTAAATGTAACACATTCGTACACTCCTTGGAAAATAAAGATCAACCCATTTACATTGAAAGTACCATATAACTAAATCCGGACCAATGAGGGGTCCTGGCAGGGTTATGACAAGCACAGCGTGTTGCGCAGGCTGTCGATTGCCGTATATGTACGGACAAGCGTACGTGTCTGTTATTCTTTAAGGCAGGCCCAAGAGCCGATTTTCAGGCTGGAGGTGGAAAGTGGAGGCTGGAAGCTGGGGGAAGTGGGGGAACCCGAAAAGGGTTGGAGGTTGGGGGACCCATGAAAGACCCGATTCTTGTACTACTACAAACGATGCAGAACGTAGAATGCAGACGGACAGATGCACATGCAGTTGGGTGGGAACACCGCGCCTTCATTCAATAATCAATCACTGTACACGTAGAGTGTAAATATATGGCGCCTTGAGTGGGTGTCTCTCCCGCGGACTCACCCACTCTCCAAGCTAGGGGGTGGTTGGTAAACTGGAGCTGATGCAACCTAGAGAGGTTCAGAGGTCTAGCCACTGTGAACCGCATTAACAACATGCCCTTTACCTTAACCTCTGTGGCGAGGAGGAGGTCGAGGTACCAGCCCCATAGGTTCCCCCCCTGCATTCAACACCCTGAATCCTAAATCCTTAAGCCCAAACCCTAAACCCTTAACCCTAAACAGCACTCAACTCCATCTGGTCCGACTCCTGGCGCATCCCTTTCTGCACCACCCCAGCAGTATTGTATACCCACCCTTCACAGAGAGCCACCCTGATGACATCCCCCATGGACATCCCCCATGCTCACTCTACATGATCACTCTACATGATCACTCTACATGAGCACTCTACATGATCACTCCACATGATCACTCTACATGATCACTCCACATGATCACTCTACATGATCACTCTACATGCTCACTCTACATGCTCACTCTACATGATCACTCTACATGATCACTCTACATGATCACTCTACATGATCACTCTACATGATCACTCTACATGATCACTCTACATGATCACTCTACATGATCACTCTACATGATCACTCTACATGATCACTCCACATGATCACTCTACATGATCACTCTACATGATCACTCTACATGAGCACTCTACATGAGCACTCTACATGCTCACTCTACATGCTCACTCTACATGAGCATTCTACATGAGCATTCTACACCCTTCACACGGTTCCACCCTGATGACACACGTCTTCTATCCCCCCACCCTTCACAGAGAGCCCCGCGGATGACACACCCCGTATTCTACCCCCACCCGTCACCATACAGCCACACGGAGGACGGCACTCCCCGTGTTCTGCGCGCCCTTCACCATACAGCCACATTGATAACACAACCAGAATTCTGTGCCCCCACTTCCCCTTGGCAGTGGCAAGGAAGCCGAGGTACTGCCGACCTCCACCTGCCCCCGTCTCCCCTAGCTGCTGGCGCACAGGACGCTCGACAATACCTAGAAACCCTCACATGTGAGACCACCACCACCCGGTATATCGACCCAGACCCCCAACCCTCACCTTGGCAGCGGCGAGGAAGTCGAGGTACTGGGAGCCGGCACCCGCCTCGACCTCCTCCAGCTGCTGGCACATGCGGCCCACGTCGGCCGTGAGGTCAAGGTGGGAGGAATCGCCGAAGAAGACGCGGTAGGCGGCGGGCATCACACGCTTCAGCGCCACGTGGTCGTCGAGGTCCTCCCCTGCACGCATGACAGGTATGTCATTCTGATACTGCTATTATCTATAGTATACTGCTATTATCAATAGTATACTGCTATTATCAGTATGATACACTTTGAGGGGGCCTGGAGATCAGAGGTCGATCCGGGGGTCATGATACTGATTCTCGGCCGCAGTTGGTTTGTGAAGTGGGTAGAGAGCAGCACCAGTCGTCATGGTTTGATCGCACAACACGTCATGGAGGGAATGGTACAACGCTTCAAAGCTTTTATTCACGGTTTAACGTGGATGCCAACACATCTGCTGCAGCTGCTCGCTTCTTCTCACTCGCGCTTGGTGTGCGCGGTTGGACCACCACATGTCATCACGATGAAGGCGAAACGCAACAAGGTAATGGAGAGCTTAGCTGCTGCATGACAATTAATTAGGGTGGTTGGATCGATGATATGGAAGGCAGCTTGCATCTTAAACGGAAGTTTATGTCTTCCTGGGGAAATGTCGCACCTTTCGAGGTACTCCCTCGCATAAATTTGTTTTTATCCCCAAAAAACATTCAATGCGACGCGTGGCGATAAAAATGCGCTACTGGTCAATCCTATCTAGGTCCACCCACTTCCGATGTCACGCGTTCATCGAGCTTTTAGCTAGCATTCACAAACTCCTAAATGTAAATGAATCTAACCAACGGCCAAGTGAAAGAAAGAAACTATACTGCTATTCAAACGACTTTTCCTCAAAAGACTTGATACCCTGCACTTGGTTACACAACAGAAATGGACCCTATGTGTGTGCCCCAGCAGAGCCACATCAGTGCGCCAAATGTTCACCCGACTCACCTGACCCTATTTTGACCAGCAGAGCCACATCAGTGCGCCAAACGTTCACCCGACTCACCTGACCCTATTTTGACCAGCAGAGCCACATCAGTGCGCAAAAAGTTCTTCAAACTCACCCAGCGCTTCAAAGCCTTCGTAGTACTTCTGAGGCATCAGCAAGAGGCTGCGGTAACCAAGAGGATTACCACACCAACGAATGGGTGGATGCCACGCAGAAGAGGGGAGAGGAGCCTGCCCGTAAGATGCGACAACCGAACAAGCATAGACCAGACAATGCGACAACCCAACACGCACAAGTACAGAATGCAGAGGGGACAGTATCTAACACATTTTGTCGTCTAAATAGTTTCTTTCAAACAAGCACAGGGACAAGCACAATAATAGAATGCATAGGGTCACTATGTAAACCGCCATTTGAGGAGGGGAGGGGGGGAGAAGGGAGGGGAGGGAGAGGCGGTGTGTGTATGTGTGTGTGCGTGTGTACGTGTGAGGGGGAAGACAGCACAGACAGCCTAGGGGACAACAAGCTTGCCAAGACAAAAAGCTGCTCGAACATTCATTATCAGTGACTACGGGGCACATTTTGATGTTTGGAGAGCCGGAGGGCGCAACAGGAGGGTGGGGTTTTTAGAGAACCGTGCACACACAAGGAGGGCGCAACAAGAGGGTGGCGCATTGGAGAACCGTGCACACACAAGGAGGGCGCAACAGGAGGGTGGGGTTTTTGGAGAACCGTGCACACACGAGATGGGCGCGACAGGAGGGTGGCGCATTGGAGAACTGTGCACACACAAGGAGGGCGCAACAGGAGGGTGGGGTTTTTAGAGAACCGTGCACACACAAGGAGGGCGCAACAGGCTAAAGGAGGGTGGCGTCCGAGTACCTTGGCCCCCTGTCTGTTTAGTGTGTAGTGTGTAGTGTGTGCGAATAAAGGGGTGTGCACAAGGAGGGTGGGGTCCAGCGTACCTCGGCCCCGTGTCGAACCGGAAATCAGAATTAACATTGACAGACTGCATCCGGCCCCCCAGCTGCAAATACGCGCACACGGCACATAGAAAAAGAAACACACACGTGCCATATCAGAATCTAGATCCATCCCCCCACTCCCCCCCCCCCGACCCACCCACCCACCCACCCATCCATCCCGTGATGGCACCGGACCCCCCATCATCTCCAGCAAGTGATTAATTAAATGAATTAAAATGAACGTTATGAACGGGAGGTGCCCGTGATGCAAGCAGGGATGACAATGGAGTCGTCAGGAGGATAAAATAGATATAGAATAAAGAAATAGAACAGATATGGAATAAAGAGATAGAATAGGTATGTAATAAAGAGATAGAATAGATATGGAATAAAGAAATAGAATACATATGGAATAAAGAGATAGAAAGATAGGGAATAAAGAGATAGAATAGATATGGAATAAAGAAATAGAATAGATATGGAATAAAGAAATAGAATAGATATGGAATAAAGAGATACTACTACAACAGGATGGCGATGCAAGCGGCGGTCAGGCGTTTGTAGATGTGCAGATTAACTAGGGTTAATTACTAGGGTTAACGAGGGCTGAAAGGACATGCGGGAGCCAGAGGTATTTAGGTATACATGGCATGCCCATGTTTGGTACTGGATGGGAGGATAGCACGAAATATCTCGAGCCGCCTGGCAGAGGTGCCCTATGAGGAAATGCTGCAGACGCTCGGACGCATCTACTAGAGCGCCGATGATGCCAGGATATAGGCATGCTGATGATGCTCCCATATTGTTCTGCTGGTAATGCTCTGACATTAATGTGGATACAGATTCTCTCCTACAATACTCAGGTCCGCAGTCCACTGAAATACGGCCCTTTTAACCCTAGGTCAAGTGTGCGGGGTGGATAGAGCTACTCTCCTAGCTAGAATGTTCAGGCCAGCTGAAATACTACTTTTTCCGATGCAAACTTGACCTGGAAAAACGTTGAGAGCACGATAGGAAATTGGACCAGAACTGATACAGTTTGCCAATATTGCTGCCAACTAATGCCTCATTTGCTCGCATTACCAAAAGTTCATCTTCCTTGGTTGTTCGATCCTCTTTGCATGTCATGAGCCCAGACTATGCTCCACAGCACATTTACAACATAGCTACAAGAATTGTGGAGTCAAACGAGAAAAACACAATGGGGTAACAGAAGAAGCCCGGGCATGGTATGTAGGGTTGAGCTCACTGTGGCGATTGGGGGGAAGGTGAGGGAAGCATGTTGTGGTGGCAAAATAACAGGAAATACTGTTCAGTCCTGCGTGCAATTTTGCCAGTGCATCTGAGTACCTCATCCCACGTCACGTGCGTTTATTCCAGTCCGTTTACGATCGCACGTGGAAGACCAATGTGGGCCAGGGGAAGAGCAGTAAAGTTTGAAATGTGCTTTTGAGGTATACATCTTACCTCCGCATTTTTCTCAAGGACGGTGACGTCGAACCTGGGAGTAGAGACGGTCGCATTGGTCAAGAAGCAAAAAAAAAAATTAATGGCTTGGACATCCATCGCCACAGAGAACGACAGAGATCAACGCTGTCGCTATCGGCCATGTCAGCTCGGCGTTGGGTCCTTGGTGAGTTTGACTTACCCTTTCCTGGCTAATCTGGTGGCTACTGCTAGGCCACCGACGCCACCGCCAACGACAACTATCTTCTCTCCGAGTCCTGCGGCTGCATGGACCACTAAGGGCCCCGTCGAGCGGCGTGGTCGGCATTTTGGAGCAATTAGCAGCCTCGCCGACTTTTCTCGAAGGGGCGACGAGAGCGCGCATGCCGAAGAAGGCTTTGGGGCAAGTAGAGGTTGGCAAGGTGCCTGGCTTCCATGGAGTACTGAAGTGCTCTCCGATGATAACATTGGCTAATTGGAACTCGATCAACGACGCCGATCTCAGAGAAGGCGCAATTATTAAGAGATATTGTCCGACATATAAGCAGCTAATAAGCCCACGTGTCGTACAGCATACAGCTATCTCCCCGAGTCAAGACAGCACGAACAACTTTGTAACCCCGAGACCAATTCCGACCAGCGCTCGGTGGTGGAGGCGGTGGACCCGTGGTAATGGTTTACAGTAATTACACGCTCGGATCTGCCTTGATTATATAAAAAAAAAATCCATGCTTTTCTTCTACGAGCAGACGAAGCCGAGACTTGACACGTGGCGCTGCCTGCCCGCCCATGCCTACGGTTCTGTGCCCATGTGCGGCGTGGGACACAACAACAAGAACAACAACCGGTTCTTGACGGAGTCCGGTATAGTTGCCAACTGATACCGTACTGTTGTTTTTGTTGTTGTTGTGTCCCACGCCGCACATACCTACTGTGCCGTACAGTCTACGGTCCGCCGTGCGCCATACCCAGTCGTCAGTCAGACAGTCAGTCAGTCAGTCAAACAGTTGGATCCCATTATTCCCACGCCCTGTCGGACCACCGGCGCGGAAGTGACCCAACTCAACGCCGCACAATCATCGGCAGCAGAGCCATGCCCAGTACACGGAACAGTATATATTCAGCTGCCCCCTGTCACCATGGCATTTGCGCGCGCTGGTCAAAGTCGAGACTAGAGAGTAGAGGTCAGAGACCAGAGAGTGGACTGTCGACTGTCGGGAGTCTCTGGATTCTGGAAGGCAATTCCCTGCCCAGCACCAGTAATATGGATAACGAATGGCTGTGCTGAGGCACGTAAACGCATGCTTCTGGTGAGCCAAAACCGTGTCGTCTCGGGAATAATCAAACCATCGGGCTTTCAGGATGAGCTGAACACGTAAGTGCTTGCGTTGAGTACAAACCGAAAATGAATTTTGTGCGTCCATTGTCGAAGGACCAACTAGAAACGGAGCCAGATTTTGAGGTGCAGACATCAGGAATGGATGTGGCGAGCACGGCCGTCGGCACGGGCAAAAAAATAATTTCTACTGTCAATTTCGTGCAGTCGCTGTTGAGCGACGTGATTGACCGTTGCAGCGGTTTAAACGTTGTTGCCGATCTAAATCTCATTAAGGAGAATTTGGACCTGGTGGTAATTGCAGCAGCAAATGTGGGCGTGGATCGGGACATTATTGCCCAGAACTCCCTGTTGGTTGCCGAGAACGATAAGTTGTTAAAAAAGAACGAGCAGTACAAAAAGCAACTGCCAACTTATCAAATGCGAAATCGAGAGCTTGTTAGAGAGTTGAAAGAGGCATTGAAAAAGGCAGACGGTCTATACATGAATTACGAGAACGCCATGGCGAATAAAGGCTATCGCGTACCTTTCATTTGCAGAGATTGCAGAGGGATTAAAGATGAGGTCCCTCCTCGAATTCAAGTTTGTTTTACTTCACCTGACGTGCCGAAAAACCGTCAAGTTTCGACGACGGCTCCTTCTCCGCGTCAAGAATCGTCTGCCATAGGCGTTCGAGAACACGGTCAACCGTCAAAACCTGACCAGCAGCAAGCTCAGAATCCAGCACACCCGGGCGGCCTCCTTCCCCCTGGGGAAAAGCATGAAGGCATCCAGGGTTCCAGAGCACATCATTCATCAGCGACTCCTTATGCTGGCATCACCGCTCACAAGGAGACCATGGCAACAGCAAACGAGCCCACAGTCCCCCCTGGGTCCCCTGAAGCTGCGACTGGTCGTTCAGGCACAGGTGGCGACCTTGCTGTGCGAAGCAAGCATGTCGGCATGCATGCTGGGCAAGCACAGAAGACATTTAGAGTTGATTTCCTCGTGCCAAACCACCAGCAGCAGCAGCAGCAGCAGCAGCAGCAGCAGCAGCAGCAGCAGCAGCAGCAGCAGCAGCAGCAGCAGGAGCAGCAGCAGCAACAGCAGAAGGAGCAGCCAGTACTTGAACCCGAGCATCCACGACCACGGTTGTGTGCTAGCCAGTCGGGGGAAACCTTTTTTGGGACGGCATGCTTCGGCGCAGCCGAGGCTAGTCCAGGGGAAACCGGGGATGCCGCGCTGCCAGGGACACTCTCGGGGGCCCTAGCAACCAAAGCAGGCGACCCGAGGCAAGCGCGTCTGGGTGGGCAGGTCCCACCACCAGGGAATGGGGGGAATGGTGGCACCGTCGGTCCTGGTCGCGGCTTAGGCCCCAGGGACCCTGGCGCAGAGGACCTTGGCGAGAGGGGGCGGGACTTAATGGGGGCGGGAGGGGAATCGAGGGGGAAGGGAGGGGAGTTGCGGGGGATGGGTTGGGGATCGAGGGAAAAGGGAGGGGATGGGAGGCCAAGGGGATGGCAATCGAAGGGGGAGCGAGGGGATCCGAGGGAGGAGGATGGGGCTAGAAAAGCCATGTCCACCATCGGTGAGGGCTTCGGCGGCCTTTTCCCCCATGGCCGGCCAATCCACGGGGGCATTTCTGATCCCATTGGCGTGGGGATGACAGGCTCAGCCAAACCGCAAGGGGGCCTCGAGACCGGCATCAAGGACGCGGCTCCTCGTTTGCTCGGCGGAAGCAAGGATGCAGCGATTGTTCTGTATGTCGGGACTTCGGCCCCGGAAGGGGGATGCCCTTACGCTGCCACCGCAGAGGCTAGGGCCTGGCGTGAGGGTACATCGGGCTCCGTGCCGCGTGGGCATTGGTCGGAGTCCTTGCCACATGAGGATTGGTCGGAAGAAGAGCGCGCGGCCCTCGCAGTCGCGGTCGCGGCCGCCGCAAGCGTGCCCCGGGACAAGGTCACGTCGGCGGTAGCTGCTGCAGGGCAATGCATGGCGGAAGCTGCTGACACCGCGGATGACATCGGCATGCCGCGGAGGAAGGGCATCGCACGGGAGGGCACGGCTGTGGGCACGGCCGTGGGCAACTCTGCCACCACTGGGGGGATAGGTGACTTTGACATGCCAGGGAGTAAGGGCCGAGAGGATACGGTAGTGGACCCTGCTGCCACCGTGGACGACGCTGCCGTGATTGGAGCGAAGTTTGACTACGCCACGCCCATTGGGAAAGGCCGGGAGGGTACAGCGGTAGCTGCAGGCACCGCGAATGACCCCACCCGCCTGGCCATGGGGGCAGATCGAGAGGGTACGGCGCCGGTGGCCGCCGCTGCGGACCTAGCCCAAGACGCCCTCGCGCAGGCCAACCGTCGTCACATGGGCTCGCGGGCGGCAGGTGGTGCAACCCCCATGCAGGGGCCACGTGACCCCCTGCAGGCATCGCGGTTTCCATCGGTGCGTGCACCCGCTGAAGAGGGTACGGCTACATTGAGGATGGCTTTGTTGCCAGGAGATCATTATGGGGGGAAGCCCTTGGCTGCGAGTGGGTGGGCAGGGGCTGATGGGGGGGGCCGGCAGGCTGGTTTGGGGGGGCAGCTAGCTGACGGAGGGGCCTGGCCGGTCGATGGGGGGGAATGGTTGGCCGATGGGGGGGGTCATCTGCCTGACGCGAGGACCCAGATGGCCCCAGCGGCAGCTGGCGCACCGTCGCTGCCAGGGGCATCTCTCGGGACAGTCTTGCGAGGGGCGGACGGCGGTGTCTGTGGTCCCATGCTCATCGATGATGCGGGTCGTAGACAGCCTAGGCTGGATGATGGTGGTGACAGCGGTGAGGATGAATTTACCAGACAGCCTAGTGTTGGCGATGGTGTGGCTGTGGATGACGGCGGTGCAGATGCTGACAAGGTTCCCACTGGTGGAGTCGGTTGTCCGCCTAGCATGGGTGTCGCTGGTGATGAGGGAGTCGGTCGTCCCTTGGGCGTCGCTGGCGATGATGGTGACGACGAGGACGTTTTGTGCACGGTTCTGCCCGCGTCGGAGGCGCCAGGTGGAGCCGCGTGTGGCGATTCTGGTGGGGATCCAGGTGGGAGTGCATGGGGTGAACTGCCGGGTGGCGGCCCACATGGTCGTGCGGGTGAGGTGCCAGGTGGTGGTGCATGGGATCATGCCAGCACGCCGGCCACCCGTGCGGAGGTCGCCGGCCACCCGTCGCCTGTGCGGCCACCGCTGCGTGCACCAGAAGACGGGCTGGTCTGTTATGGTCGTGAGGACGATAGGGATAGGTTCATCGCTGCCCAGGCGCACACCAGGGTAGGGGAAGAGAAGGCTATGGATGCTGGCGGTGGGGTGGGCGAACAAGGTACAGGTGCTGGCACGCGGGTGGGGGTTCAGGATACCGACGCAAGTGGGGGTTGGAGGAGCGTGGCCCGGCCGAGAGTTGGAGGGGCGCTATGGACGGAGGGAAGCGGCAGGGGGGCTGCACCCAAGGCAACTGGCAGGGGGGATGCGACCAAAGGAAGGGCTGCCAGGGTGGCAGTTGAGAGGAGGGGAATGGGGGGTGAAGCCGAGGGGAGGGGCGTGGGGGGTGCAGCCGAGGGGAGGAAACGTGGCGCTGCGGACCCTTACGTCGCGAGGGGGGGCGTATACCCTGCCAGGGTGCGGTCGCCGGATTTTGATGCCAGGGGTCACGAGGACGCAGGCGGGGGCGGGATCCGGGCCGGGGGGCGGGGGGAGGGGCAGGGCGAGCCCCTCGCCCACACCAAGCGGCTCAAGGTCTGGGATACCCTGTCAGGTGCCAAGGGGGACCGTCCGAGCAATGCCAGCCCCATAGCCTTAAGGGACGGGGAAGGAGGCTCGCGCGCCATCGCCACGGTCCCTGGTGGGTTACCATCCAGTGGTGGCTTGAGACCGGTCGGTGCCATTTCTAAGGGCGGCTCGCCGGCGAAAGGAGCGCACGACCAGGGTTCCCAGGGGGTCACCCAGGTGGCGCTGCGCGGCCGCCAGGTGTCGCTCCTGGACGCATGGGTTCGGCCGTTTCCGTCGTCAAGCGGTCCACCACAAGGAGATGCCCGCAGAGAGAAGGAGAAGGAGAAGGAGAAGGAGAAGGAGAAGGAAAAGGAGGAGTTGGGGGTTCACCCCGGCCCCGATCGCTCGGCTCCTGCGGCTCTTGCCCCTCCTCGTGATGTGACAGTGGGCAGTGGCTCCAACTCCACGCGTTCGGAGGGTGCCTGCCCACCGGAAGACCGGGCAGTGAAGACCGAACTGGACGCAGCGGGTGGCATGCCCACCGGCATGACCAGGGCATTCGACCCCTGGGCCTATGCGAGGCTCAGCAACGGAGTGACATTGGGCAGTGATGGCGATGGCAACACAGCGCCCAAGGGGGAAGGGGGCGCTGTACACGGTCAGCGAGAGGTGGGTGGCCACAGGCACGAGGGCGACGTACGGGAGCAGGAGGTGGGTGACCACCAAACAGTGGGTAGCTTTGGTCGTGGCAGTGCCATGTCATCGGCGGACTGGCGGCGTCTTGTGCCGTCTGCCAATCATTGTTATAATTTTCAGGGCGAGAGGAGGGAGGGAGGCTCCGCGGCGATCCTCACGACTGGCCCTGGCCTGGCAGGCTACGTCACGCCACTCGATGCAGCAGGCGGTGTTGTGCCACTCGAGCGGCAGATGCCCCCTCCTCCCTGTAGTCATGACGACGGCTACTTCTCGCCGTCACTCGATTCAAGGCAGGCACAGGCGCATCTGGCAGGACAGGAACGCTCTAGGGTAGAGAGGACACTCAATGGCGTCTGCCGACGGGGGTGGCAGGGAGCGGGGCGGCAAGGTGCCCAGGAAACAGGGCCGGGTGGTGAGGAATGGGCTGGGCAGCATGGGGGCCAAGGGGCGGGGCAGCTGGAGGACGCCAGGCTTTGCGGGGACGACCCGGCCTCGTTTGAAGCGGGCGGATTCCATGCTTCGAGCGGGGCCCGGGGCGATGCCCTGGGTTCGTCCAGGTGGAAGAGCGTGCGACGCTACCGGCGTCCCAAGGACAAAGGTGCGTGCCCAGCGTTTGGTGGCGGCGATGGCGGCGGTGACGGCGGCAGCTCTAGCTGCGAGACGGACTTCCCACCCACGCAGCCGGCACCGCCCGAGCGTCGCCGGGGGCTGGAGTCGGTGGATTTCAGGCCGCGGATCGGTGACCGCGGCCAGAATAAAGGTCTAGGGTCGGACCGCGGCCAGAATGAGGCTGTAGGGTCGGACCGCGGCCAGCATAAGGGAGATGATGACTGCGGCCAGAATAAGGGAGTTGGCAGTGGCCAGAACGAGGGAGACGATGATCGTGGCCAGGGTCAAGATCTGGGACGTGACCACGGCCAGCATGGAGGGACTCACGGCGGCCAGAGAATGGGGAACCAGCTCGGCCAGATGGATGACGAGGGCCGTGACCAGCGTGACCCGTGTGCTGGCGATAAGGTGCCGAGGCAACGGGGCGAGGAGAGAGGCAGCCGTTCCCGAGGGGCAACCTCCTTGCCACCTCGTGGGTCCGGTGGGAATCAGAACGGCAAACATGGGGCAAATGAGCTGAGGGGAGGCATGGGCCCAGGGGAGTCAGGTTTGAACAGCCGGAGTTCCAACGGGGGGGGACCGGGGGAGGCAGGTCCATATGAGGGGGGCCGGCGAGAAGCTGGCGTGGATTGGCTGGGGTTGGGGAGGGGAGGGCTGACCCGCCCCACGGCCGGAAATGTCGCGTCGGGGGCCGACCTGGCGGTGCAGAGGGCGGACGGCCGAGGGCGCACCGCGCCGTCCCTCCCAGGGGGGGGCCAGGTTACAAGTTCACCGAGGTGGTGCGCAAGAAGGCGGTGCGCGAGGCGATGCTGGGCGTGGAGTGCCGCACATGTGCGGCCTTTTACGACGTGGTCGCCCCGCCGGGGGAGGCGGGCCGCGCGTGGCGGGCAGAGATGTGCCAGCACGCATCTCGCCACCGCCACCATTTTCGGCCACCGTCGACACCACCGGGGTATTGGGATATCGGTTTCCCTGACTCGGACTCTGGGTGCTCTGGGTCCCAGGAGAAGGAGGAGGAGGAGCTGTAGCGCGCCGGTGGCCCCCTGGGCTGTGTGGCTTGCACCCAGGCAGTGTTTCGATTAGTGGCGTTCAGTGCTGTAGTTCGATATGCCACATGGCCGTCGGTTTGGGTCAGACATAGGCAAAGTCAGGAACTCAGGGGGGGAAACCGACGTCAGATACCCAGGAGTGGAAACCGACGCCGAAACCGATGTCCAGGGTGGAACCTTGCCAGGCAGGCAGTCAGTACATATCTTACACAAGTATCGACCAATGATTCTATGGTTGGCTCCTATACTAACATGGACGCACAATATCAGGGTATGGTTCAGTTCTCATACTGTACGGCCCAGCTCCAGAATCCAGGCCAACTGACGCGGCCGCGTCGCTGTCGTCGTCGGCGGATTCGCGTCGGGAACTCGAGGCCGCAAAACAGCGTCGCGACGCGTCGGAAAAGCTGGAGGGTGCCGGCGGGCCTAACAAGGTTATGGCGCTCAGTGCAAAGCCCATAATCAAATCCCTGGGCCCAGGTAGCGGGGCAGCTTTTGAGCTGAAGAGATTGGTGTGGAGCATGTCATGGAATCTGGAAGATCCCAACTTTGGAAGCTCAAGCCTGCCGGTGCCTTATCTGCGTTTGAGGACCCACTGAGGATGGTGGGGTGGACGTTGTTTGTTAGCCGAGCTTGAGGATAGCCGCTACACCAGCGCCTCGTCTGCCATTACTGTGGAAGACAGCTCTTTTAATTTACACGTAGACTGCTCGGATGATTAATTAATTTACACGTAGACTGCGTCACATGAGCATAAGTCCTCAGTGGGATGGATATGGGATTAGGTGGATGGATCTAGCTATCTAACTAATCTAGTTACAGGTTTGCTGGCACCACGTCCCGAATCACTATGGTTGCCAAACTGGGTCACACGCGGAGCCCCCACTGACTTGGGGCGGTGTCCTGCATAACCGACTGCCACCTATCTAAATACAAGTCATCTGCCTCCATTAACTAATTAATTAATTAATTAATTAATTAATAGACACGTGACTGCGTCACATGAGCATAAGTCCTCAGTGGGAGGGGAACATGGGATGGAATGGATGGTATAAGCTATCTAGGTCCTAGTTACAGGGGTGTGGGCACCGCGGCCCGAATCGCTATGAATGCCATACTTGGTCACACGCGGAGCCCCCACTGGCTTGGGGGTGGTCTCCTTCATCACTACTTGCCATCTACTATCTGCCTCCATATTACAGGCAAACAAGGAGGCTATCTGCCCGGGCGTGATCCAGCCTGTCCCGGCTAGGGTAACACATGTCCATGCCCACACGTGTGCCACATGTCCATGTCCATGCTCACGTGACGCAGCTACATGTCTAGTTAATTAATTAATTAATGTCCATGCCCAGCCTATTAAAGGGAAGTCCGTGGATGGCTTCAACATCACCTCTCCCGGCTATATTGGCAACGCACCCCGACCCGATTCATGGACGACCCAATTCGGAACGCACGCATCGCTTGTGGAACTGTGCAGCTAGGCACCTTCACGGCCAGCATCGCCTCAACACTGGGATCGGCTCCCAGAACCCACATTCGCTCCAGAACGCTGTGGACCTTTTTCATGTTACCCCTTGCCCCCACCTTCATGCAGCGCATCGCTCTTTGCTCAGGGCTCCTCGGGCGCACCGAGGCCGAGATCTGGGATCTCCTGCCCACTGCCCCCCACCGCCCTCACCGAAACCACATTTCGCTCCATCCTCACGGAGATCCTTGAGAACAGCACGTGAACCCCCTTGCCGCAGATGTGGCGTCATTGGGCGGCATGCTGGCTGCCGATCTCCCCCTCCTCTCCACCACCGCCACCGCCACCGCCTCTAAAACCACCGACGCCATCACCGAGCAGCTCCCGTCGACATCGACCAGCGCCTCAAGGACATCGCCATCGCCATCGAGTGCCTGCAAAACACCACAGGCCTCACCGCCCAGGCGATGAAGGACATTGCCGCTCGGCCAGCACCTGCTGGCCCAGCCAACGATGCTCCTCCCGCCCAGACCTGATGATCAAGCACTTCACCACCTCCACCGCCTCCACCATCGCGGCACAGCTTAAGCAACAAACACTCGACCTCCGCGAGGAGGCCGACCTCACCAAGCGCAGCCATAACGTCACCGTCAAGCACTTCGACCCGGCCACCCCAGCAACCCCAGCCTAGGAAATATATATTCATTGAGAATGATAAATCACGGAGGTGAGAATGGCATGCGGCATAAGGAAAACCCCGAA
Source organism: Mesostigma viride (assembly GCA_009746045.1). Lineage (NCBI taxonomy): Eukaryota > Viridiplantae > Streptophyta > Mesostigmatophyceae > Mesostigmatales > Mesostigmataceae > Mesostigma > Mesostigma viride. The sequence continues at coordinate 530,830 of RPFO01000231.1, forward strand.
ATGAAAAAGAACCCTAAAGAAAATAATAGTAATCTGACATGGGCATGCAAGGATCACGCCAGCTGCATGCACAAGGTACAACTAACTACATCATGCACAAAACTACGACACGCAGCAACATCGCTGCCGGCCCACCAGGCCTGGGAGGGATCTAGACAGCATGGGTTGCGACAAAGTCGGCCCGGGTGCGGCGAAAATATATATAGCAGTAGTGTAGACTAGCCAGGCTTAGCTTAGCACGTGGCCCACGCCTATGCGCATGTGCGCCTACTACGAGTCACTGGGACTCCTCACGGATTATGCTTTACCTATGCTGACAGAGCTACTCTCTGCTGGGAAGCCATGCCCTTGCAATTGTTTAGCCATTATCATCTTCCATCCTCATGCAGTCCGCACGTACCGAAAGTAGCTGCCGGAATACATGCATAGTAGTGGTGCAGGTGCATGGACTTTGTGCACCCAGAGCACTGGCCAGCCTGCATGTAGTTCAACACCCTACCCTTGCAGGAAGTAGCCCAGAATGTATTACAAGCCATTTGCCCCTTCTCAGGGATATTTGCTGCATGTACTCCCAACGGAGATATGTTCCTGTTTAATTTAATTTTAATTTAATGGATGGCGGCCCAGGCTGCGCCGCACGCGGCCTGGTCCGGGCATGCCACGTGAGGACAAAACGCACCAGGCTGGGCGGGCTTGGTGCTGGCTAGTCTATCTGATGTGTCCTCAGTGTTGACCTGATCTTCAGGAGCGGGCCACGTACTGCATGAGGTGCCCGGCTAGACCCGGAGGCGCCTGTGCCAAAGAAATTTATGTGGGGAAAATAAGGTAAATCAGCCGGTACAAACCCTCATGGCTAATGTGAAAACTGAATGGAACGTCAACATCTTGGTGACAGCGCCGTGCCGCCGTCTATTCGATGAATTCTCCAGCTCCTGCGTCAGCGTCCACGTCGATTCGCTCGGAGCCGTAGTATGTCAGGATTGTCAGAATGACAACGTACCTTGAACAGGTTGTGCTTGGCAATTATCTGGGGCAGCCGGGCGGGGTTGCTCCACCAGCAACGATGCTCGTGGAGCTGCCGGCTGCCCCCACGCCACATTGCCGATCGGCCGGGTCGTCATGTCGTCCTCGCAGCCGGGGAGCCACCTGCCGCGAGCACCTCTGACATCATGATGAAGCGGTCTGAAGCAGAGTAGGTCACCGTGGTGTCATCTAAGAGGCGGAGCTAGGAAGGCCGGCAGGGGCGCTGTCAGGCCGAGGTCCATTAATTAATTAACGCGTAGACTGCGTCACGTGATAGCGTCCTCTGTGGTTCACTGCGTTTCATATGGTGCAGGCATAACTGTGGGTCGGGCGCTACAGGACAGTTTACAGCTAAAAATTAACATCATCACTATTCCACGTGCATGATCAGTGCGCATATGCATGCGCATGTTCCTTCTGCATTAATTAATTAATTAATTATGAACATAACTCCGTTGGGAGTATATGTAGCACATAGCCCTGAGAAGGGGCATATGAGCCTATAATACATTCTAAGCTACTTCCTGCAAGGGTGGGAATGTAAACAACACTTGCTCTAGGTGCACCAGGGCACCCGCACCCTCATGGTCTATCACGCTATGCCCGGGTAAGGGGGGAGCATGCCTGTGAGGGGGAAGATCATCATGGCTATACAAGAGCTATGGCATGGCTTCTCAGCAGAGAGTGACTCCCTGCATGGGCACAACATTACTAAATAAGGCTAGGCATCGTCTGGAGTGTGGCACATCATAGGCACACATGTACATGACTAGAAAGGCTAGGCCTCAGCTGGTATAGTGCCTGTAGTAGGCGGGCATGTACAAGGCCACTGTCTAACTATTCTACACTACTGCTGTATTCCCCTAGGCTGGGGCTGGAGTTGCTGGGGCCGCGGTGGTCGAGGGGGTCGCTTGCCAGGGCTTGTGGCCGACGTAGATGGCCGCCCCCTTCCAGTACACCGGCTGGCCCGCCTTGGTCTGCCGGAGCTGGAGGTAGGTCGACCATAGCTCCCGTCGTCGTTGTTGCTGTGCCAGGGTCAAGTCGTCGTCAAGGGTGAAGAGAGTCTTCTCGAGCCGCTTGCGGCGTCTGAGAAAAGAAATCTTGTCCGCCGGAGTCTTAACCCCTAAATGGGCGAAAGTACTGCCGATGCATCGGCTGTAACTCAGCACTTTTGCAAACCAGATGCCATCCAACCTACCCATACCCAAAGGCTGTCCTTGGGGGCCAAGCACGTCCATGAGGTGCCCTTCGGGTTGGTATATCACAACCTCATATATATGCAGGGTAGGCTATATATAACTGCCGTCAAAGTCAGGGGGGTCAAGACGCGCGTTTTCATTTTTGGTAGAATGTGTGTTGTGAATTAGGCAAAAATACCTAGGCACCTGCCACTTCAGGGATGATGGAGAATTAGTTGGTGAATAGTTTGAGCCATTGGGGTCCATGGTTGGATGGGTATGCCAGTAGTTACACCCTGTACAAGAAGGTGCCGATGCATCGGCAGTACTTGTTTCATGTACGTGTCACATGCTATCTCAAGGGTGGCTGTCATTATTGTAGGTCCTGGGACCCAACTAATAGCATAGACGTGAAATATGAACTTCCTTGATAGTTTTGACTCATTATATGCAATAAAATGGTTTATTATGCTTGCAAATAAAAGCGCCATGAGTAGGGGCCGCTGGCATGCAACGATGTTCATCACAAGACAAGGTCACATCCCCAACCTAATTATTGTCCATCTAAGCTCAAACTGGGTGCACTAGACTGGCAACACAAGGTGGCAATGTAAAATAAACTGGCTCGGGGTGGAGACACTGCTTGGCTATATACCATTCACGAGGCTGAGCGATGAGCCTACAAGTGAGATACACCACCATGCACATATAACACCACCAACACATTACATGCTCATCCATGTGGCAATCAGATGTTCATGCCCTACAAACTGATAATGGGCACACATGCACAATTAAAATAAGCAACACACAAGCCTCTCAAGAGGAGCCACTATAGTGTGCAAACTGCCTATGGCGTACAATACACCCAGTTTATGATGGGGTGGTTGACTTCTTCTTCTTCTTCTTGTTGATGGGGCAGTTGGCCTTCAGCCAGGCCTTCCTAGCGACCCCTTGCAGGGTGGAACCAGGCCCTGCCGTCCTGCGGGTCTGCCTTTGTCCTGCCCAGGTCCTCCCCGGCTCGCTCTTCTCGGTGAGTTTCTTGGAGTGCCTGGCGTCAGGGGTTGACTCCCCTGGAATCACGTCCAGCCCTGGCACTTGGCCTGAGTGGAAAATCTGGAAGCACGGATAGTCCACGCTGCTGCACAGAGCAATGTCACACTCTGGGCACCACGAGCTTGTGCGCTTGCGGGCACCGGTGGTGGTTGTGGCGGAGCAGACCGCGCAGTCAGCCTCGATCACGAAGGGAATGCGCTCAGGCTGGTGGTTGCCATCCCACCGTCCCTCCCTGGTTGGTGTGAGGGTGAGCTGCCTGACAGGGGCAGGCGCCCCTGGCCACTTGTTCTCGCCCAGCTGGGCTGCCAGCAGGGACAGGAAGGTGTAGTGGGTCATGGTGGACTTGCCGCGGTTGACGAAGGTCATCAGCAGGTATGAATTGGTGATGGCATTCACCAGGTGGGCCCCAAAGGCCCTGTGCCACCACACCCTGCTCACCAGGGCCCTGCCCACGTCATACTCTGCAGCCAGCTGGTCAAACAGGTCGACTGCTTTGTAGCATGACCAGTAGTTGGGGACGGCTGACGGTGCTGGGACGTTCACCCTCGCATTGCCACGCCCGCCGTGGCGGTCCACCAAGACCTCCTGCAGGCCATACCCCTTCTGCAGCAGGTACACGAGCTTGCGGTCCATCCACACAAGCGCCTGCAGCCCCGTCTCCTCGTGCACTGCCCACGCGTAGAAGCCCTGCTTGAGTGCCTTGCCCTTGGGGATGAGCATCTTGAGCTCAGCCCAGGGGATGCCCCTGCGGTTGGGCACAACCGTGCCGACCACGTTGTGGCCCTGCTCATGCAGCCACTCCACGGCTGGCCGGCTGGTGTACCACCTGTCCATGGCCACGTCCATGGGGTGGGGCAGGGTCTCCCCCAGGAGCTGCACCACCTTGACCGTGTGCTGCTCCTCCGGCAGCTTGTCGTACGTGTGGTAGTGCCACAGGTAGCCGCTGGGGTGGCCACACGCGGAGTACCCCAGGATGTGAAAGGGGGCTGGCTTCAGTGGGTTGAAGCAGCGAATGCAGCAGTACTTGTGGCCGGTGCCCACGCAGCGCTCGTCGATGGCGCACTTCCCCCCGAGCGTGCAGTACTTCTTGTACGCCTTGTTGAGGTGGATCTCGAGCCACTCGAACTGGTAGAGGCGGTACTCGCGGCACTCGGTGTTGGCTGGCTTGAAAGCACTGTCCCTGAAGTGCAGGAAGCGTGTGATCTGCTGGAAACGCTTGAATGACATGGCGTGCTGCAGGCCCGGGGCTGTGGACATGCCCACCTTGCGGTCAGTGAAGTAGAGCTGTGCGTTAGGCAGGCGCCCCAGGCCCATGGTAACCAGGATCCCCAACCACTTGGCCAGCTCATGGATGGTCAATGGCGTCCACTCACGTGCCTGGGGTGGCAGAGTGGCCAGCTTCATGTTGGCATACCTGTTTGTCTCCTCCACAATTGGGCCCAGCACCTCATCTCGTGTCCACAGCAGAGCAAAGATGTCGATAGGGCTCTCTTGGTACTTAGTCTGGTTGCCGCCAGGCAGCTTGGCCTGCTCAGGAGTTGGCATGGCAACGTCGACAGCAATGTTTGTCGACAAAGACTGCACATGGCCGTCGGGTGCTCCCACCCCCAAAACCCACCCTCGTGCAGGATCCGAGGCACTCCCCTCATCAGCAGGCTCATCGTCGCTTAGCACCGGATCGCCCACATCCTGCTCAGGCATGTCCTCCACGCCATCGGACTGCTTTTGCAGATGTTCCTCCTCTTCCGGGTCAGAATCCGGTGCCCGCGCGGCCAGCGATTTGCGGCCTTTCTTTCTGCCCCCATCGATCCTCTGGCGCCGGGGGGGTGCTTGGCAGCTTTCTTGGCTCGTGAACGCTTGCGCTTCTTCACCGGAGACTCCTCGATGTCCTCCTCATCATCCTCGCCGTCATCCTCCTCCTCCTCCTCGTATTCCTCCTCAGACCCAGCGTCCGACTGCTCCACCTCATCCGCCTCAGGGGTCGCCTCCCGCGCCTCTGCCGGGCCAGGAGTTTCATCGGCACCATCCCCCACATCGTCAGCAGCCACCAGATACTCAAAAACCTGGTCCTTCGTGAGTGGGAGCGGCCTTTTATCGCCATCGAACAAGCAAAATGCCTGCGTTTTGTCTCGTGTCACCCGCGTTACTGTCCCTGGTATGCGCACATTCGCATAATTTTCACCATATTTATCCTCTGCCCAGTCAGCCCCGAACAGGACCGCAGGAACGCTAACTCTAAGGCCCCTAACGAGCCGCCCTGAGGCTGCCATGGTCGTGGGCGCGGCCGCCATGCACGGGCTGTCGCACAAGAAAATCACGTGCGAACGTGAATTTTGCGTCGTACGTCGGTACCGACTGCACCCAAAAGTACCCAAAAAACCCTGTACCCCCCCACCTTGGACGGTCCAGAACATGGGTTAAACTTTGTCAAAAGTATGCAAACCCTAGTACCATGCTGTGAGGAAACTTATAAACTTTCGATCTTCTCAGCTAAGCTTTTCCTAATTCTCAATAGATTTCGCGGCATTTGGTCGCCCGAGAAGGTGCCGACGTGTCGGCTGTAACTCAGTTTTTGGCGGAAAATCGGCAGCCAGACCATTTAGGGGTTAAAGGTGAGAAGGAGCGGGGGCGGCCCGGCCTTACCCCGCGCGCGGGGAAGGCGGTGGGCGGCCAGCTCGATCTCACCAGTAAGGCCCATGCGATCAAGGATTTCTCTCTCAAAAACACGCGCAAGCTTCTCGGAATTCTCACCTTCCTCCATCTTGAGATTCTTGACAATGACGTTGAGGCTGCGCTTGGCGAGCTCGGCCTCCTCGCGGAGGTCAAGCGTCTGCCGCTGGAGCTGGGCTGCGACGGCGGAGGTGGTGGAGGTGGTATGTTGCTTAAGCATGTCCGCCCAGGTCGTGATGGGAGGAGCATCGCCGGCCAGGCCAGCCGAGGCGGGCTTGGCGGCAATGTCCTTCACTGCACTAGGAACTCGCTACTGAGAAAACTGAGATTTCCTGAGATTTCCTGAGATTTCCTGAGAAAAAAACTGAGATTTCCTGAGATTTCCTGAGATGTCCTGAGATTTCCTGAGATTTCCTGAGATTTTCCTGAGATTTCCTGAGATTTCCTGAGAAAGTGACCTGAGATTTCCTGAGATTGGCCTGAGAAAATTGGCTTTTTCTCAGGAAATCTCAGGAAATCTCAGGGCTAAGTGGAAACTGAGATTTTACGTGGACACTGAGATTTTTTTTTCTCAGGCTGAAAATCTCAGGGCATTTTCTCAGGCGCTGAAAATCTCAGGGCATTTTCTCAGGCATGCCATGTTGCCAGAATTAAATGTGTATTCTAACAAGCATAACACCATCATGCAATAAATCCAACAATTCATTAATGAATTAAATACGTTATTAGCACATCTTGTGGTATTAGGCGTGGCATTCATGGCATCACGCTGTTTGATAGTAATGAACTTATGTTTCATTGTGGCATTCTGTGACTCATCATTTCAATACCATCAAAATATAAAACATCGACTCAAAACTGCTCTCATCCTATTTCTGGATTGCTAGCTGATGGCTCATGGCCATATAACAGCTGGCATGCCAGAGCCCAGCAACGGTGGTTTCACTCAATATTGATGTGTACGTCTTCTCGTCGAGCTTGTATGCTCCACGATCTGCATCAAGTCATCCCCCAAAGAAAGAAAGCATACAGAAAGCAAGGAGTTAAATTTACAAACATGATAATAATGCCATATGCAACATGATATTCCAAGAATGATATAGAAGGCGGGCATGCTGCCATGCATTGCGTGACTGCGTGCAGGCGTGCAGCTAGGTGTGCGTGCGTGGGCGAGTGCGTGCAGTTGTGCATGAGTGCGTTTGTGCAGGCGTGCCTTGGCGGGTGGGTTGATGGCTGTGTGCAGGCGTGCGTGCGTGAGTGGGTGCGTGAGAGTGTGCAGCTATGTGTGCGTGTGCGTGCACTTGTGCATGTGCGCGTTTGTGCAGGCGTGCCTTGGTGGGTGGGTTGATGGCTGCGTGCATGCGTGCGTGCGAGGGTAGGTGCGTGGGAGTGTGCAGCTAGGTGTGCGTGCGTGCAGTCGGTGGGCGTGGTGAAGTCTCCGGGGTGTCGCTGTGGACATGGGTGGGGCACTGGACTCGTGGGTGATACCGTTGTGGGAGGTGAATTGGGTGGGTACTCGTGGTCCTGGGTATTGTAGAGTGTGTGTGTGTGTGTGTGTGTTGGACTATTGGGGGGACCCCCCCCTTTGGCGGGGGTCATGGGGGACATTGTTATGGGTTGATTATGTAGTAGTTGTGAGTCGCAGTTGTAGGTAGCTCGTGCGTAGGTCACAGGTTCGTGTGAGGGTTGGGGATGCTTGGGTTGCGTGGGTGGCTTGGGTATGGTACGTAGGCGGGCTTGCCGGTGGTCGGTGCAGCAGTGTCAGTTATGGTTGAGTGGACAGCTGATTGGTTGCCCCGGAGGCCGGGGTGGATGGTTATGCTTCACGTGGATGGTGGGGTGGAGTCATCGTATGTTGGGGCAGCGGGGGGCGGGGTGGGCGGGGTGCAGTGGTGTAGGGGAACCTCGTTGTGGGGCGGTAGGTTTGTTTAGTAGGTGGTTTGTTATGTTGGTGTGGAAGGTGGTGTATGTAATACGGAAGGGTGGTAGTCAGATAGGTTGGTTTGGGGGGACTCAAGGTGGATGGTCGGGTGGGTCATCGGATGGTTTGGGGGAGGAGGGCGGTGTTACGGTGTTGTGGGGGACCTCAGCGTGGGGGCGAGAGTAGTCCGTAGTCAGGTGGGGATGGATAACGGCATGTGGATGTCTGTGACGTATATTTGTGGGTGGGGCGGGTATGGAACAGGCAGGGGAGTGGGGCGAGTGGGAGTTAGCGGGGTGGAGGGTGCTGGCATTGTGGCGGGATGGTTGGAGGCACACGGACACACGTAATGGCAAGAGTAACTGCATGCATAGCAACATTGGACCAGCTGTTCCTAGAACATCTGCAACCCTCAGCATGCAACAACCAACAGCAACTGACAACTGCCGACAGTGACAACGTTAGCAAGATGTGACGCCAAGTCCACTGGAGACCCCGATGTAATTTCAGGTGGTTCCCAGTCCTGCCGTGTACTTCACTTAATTCGGGGCCGCACACTTCGTTTGGTGCAGCAAGGGCTCGTGGCCGGTATGGTGGTAGCCGGTAGGCTTGATTGCCATGGATATCCGGCGTGGCGGAGGGGCCGCAGGGAGCGAGGCACCATGGAGGAGGCGATGGAGCGATTGAAGAAATGTAGGCAGTAGCCCGGTGCCCAGCAGCAGCGGAAGTGGAAATATTGCTTGACGCGGTGCGTGCGGTGGGATGGGTAGGCACTGCCTGCCATCACCCGGACATTTCCTGTTACGGCACAGCCCGCAGTCGGCCATATTGGAGCAGACGGGCCTTGCTGCGAATCGAGGGCGTGATATTGCACGGGAAAAATCATGCCGAGAGTCTCAGGGCGTCTCGCATGGCGACAGCTGCAGCGTGAGGGCCGACAAGCTCGAGATGCAGGTCTCGTCGGTACATGTGGGCCACTGGTGAGGTCGCCAATGTGATGGAGCCCTCTCCATCGTGCCAGTCGGACATCACTCAACAGCCAACAACGATCTTTTGTGCGACCAGCAGCCTCCGAATTCCCAAGTCCGGACTCCGGACGCAGCGCCCCTCTCCAACGGACTGCACGCGGAAATTTGAAATTCAGCCCGAAGGGCACGCGCCGCGCCAGAGCTGGCACAGGAAGTGGACGTTGCACGTGAATTGGAGAACGCCACCGTGACAAAGACCAAGGCGATAACGGCAGGTACGCAGCCTTGGCAGCGCCATAATTTTACTTGGACACCATGCGCGGTGCTGTAGGCAGCCATATATATATCATTCACAGTGACTCGATGTAAAGTCGGGTGGTGTAATAGCGACATCACCGGGCCCGCTACGTTTTTTGTAGCGGGCCCGGCACCAACCAAGTGACGTGACTCTGCCAGATGATGATTTGATAACGCAGATGATTTGATAACGCAGTTCAGCATTATCAAACGTGAACGTCAAGCACTCAATCGGCGAGTTTTTCGTGAGCCAGGAAGCGCTCTTCTCTAGGTATTCCTGTGGTTTCGCAGTTCCCTACATCTTGTGAGGTACATAGGGACAGTTTAGGTGAGAATACCAGGCCCTCTCTCTCTCTCTCTCTCTCTCTCTCTCTCTCTCTCTCTCTCTCTCTCTCTCTCTCTCTCTCTCTCTCTCTCTCTCTCTCTCTCTCTCTCTCTCTCTCTCTCTCTCTCTCTCTCTCTCTCTCTCTCTCTCTCTCTCTCTCTCTCTCTCTCTCTCTCTCTCTCTCTCTCTCTCTCTCTCTCTCTCTCTCTCTCTCTCTCTCTCTCTCTCTCTCTCTCTCTCTCTCTCTCTCTCTCTCTCTCTCTCTCTCTCTCTCTCTCTCTCTCTCTCTCTCTCTCTCTCTCTCTGTCTGTCTGTCTGTCCACTATCTCACTTTCTCGGTCCAAAAATCAAGCCATCACTCACAAACAGCCACGCGACTGCTGTGCTCTCACGCCGTCTCATTACACACAACTGATTTAGGTAATGCAACGTTGTTGGCGCGTCAAGGCGTCGGGTATTCATCTCACTTAAGATCGTTGTGTGTTCCCTTTGCTGCTTTGCTGGATAACGCATGTTTCCCTTGCATGCAGGCAATCTACCTAACACAACCATGGCGCACACATCGGCCAGCCCAGCATGGCGGGGAGGGCACCTGCGGACACAGATTTTGTAGGCTCTGAGCCCTCATCACATCGCTGTAGCACTGGACAGTCTCCTGCGGTAAATTTCTAGAAAGTCGTCCATTAATTTCAGCAATGATCGCTGGGACAGCCCTACGCGGATGTTATACTGCATTTGTAAGATGCTTGTGGCTGTGCATCTTGCCCGCCACCCTCGGACTGTGATTGAGTGCACTTCTCCTTCATGTGTTTTGTCAGTACAGTTTGTCATGCTAATGTAATGCAGAAAACCGCAATTCAGGCAGCAAGGTAGCAGCCATGTTGATTTTGATGATGATGATGATGATGATGATGATGATGACTTGGTTTAGGTGGTCTTTTGAACTTGTTGATTTTAATGAAATAAGTTTACCTGTGCGTGGTGTTGATTTGTCAGTTTGCTACGCCTTTGGTTGTCATGTTGACGTTTGTCATGTTAACATTTGTGGACATTTTGTCATGTTAACAATTTTTTTGGCCTTCGTTTGTTAACGTCTTGACATTTCTTGACACATCACCTTGGTTTGTCAGTGTATTGACATTTTTTTCCGTGTTGATATGTTGATATTTCAAAGATTGTCAAGGTTTTGTCAACCTTTCAACATTCTGTCAAGGTTTGTCAAGCCTTTGATGTTATCATGTCAAGCTTTTGTCAAGTTCTGTCAAGGTTTGTCAAGGTCATGTCAGTTGATATGTCAAGAATCTATATTACTAATTTGGCAATGTAAGGTAATCCGACACTATTCAGGGCATCACCGAGTACGCGGCCAAGCCAGAAGGGGCGGACTGACTGACCACCAATCCGCGCCAAGCGCACGGAAGAACTGCCAACCAATCCGCGCAAAGCTCCCAGCGAGCGAAGCGAGCGGCCGCTTTAGCGGCCTCCTCTCTGGAGGGCAGCGAAGGAGACCGTCAGTCCGTCACGATTCCTCTCCGGAGTGCAGCGAAGGAGTACGCTTCTACGAACTACAGTATGCGTCTACAGCGGGCAGCGGGCAGTCCCTCCATGGTCTCTCTACCGCCAAAAATTGATTAATTTTTTTTTCTTTTTGGCTGTGTGAAGCCAGCGGGTCACACTAGAACTATTTGACAATTCTTGACAAACAATTGTCAAAGTTTGTCAACACTCCGTTCCTAGTGTGGCAGCGAGGATGGCATGCCTGCACCAAGGAAGAGGAGGGGTAAGCAGCCTGCAGCAGAAACTGATTCCTCCATCTGCAGCGGCAGTGATAATGGTAGCCAAGAGGATGTGGCTCCACCTAGCAGCGACAGTGATGACCCATGCAGCTACAATGCGTCTGAACCTGCACGGGGAAGCGTGGACGGAGGGGGAGAGGAAGGAGGCAGCCTGCAGCAGAAAATGCTGCTGATTCTGCCCGTGGTGGCGATGGCCGCGAGTATGCGGCTGAACCTACGCGGGGAATCGTGGGCAGAGGGGAGAGGGGGTAGGCAGCACAAGAATGTGGCTGAACCTAGCCGGGGCGACCTTGCACCAACGAGGAGAAGTGCAAGGGCGTATGGAAAAGTGAGCTACGCTGAAGCAGATTGTAGCAACTCGTCTAGTGACTGAAATTGATGTTCTTATTAAACTTGAAGAGCTGTACTCCAACTGCACAAGAAATTATTATAATTTGTAATCAAAGTGATTTCTGGTTGCGTGGTATGAAAGCGATTTCTCTGTGTGCATGAGGTTTCTCAGTTTTTCTCAGGCCTTAAGTTTCCCAGATATTCTCAGTCTCAGATTTTCTCAGGCAGCAACCTGAGAAAAAACCGGGCGCCTGAGAAATTTCGTTCCTGAGAAAAAAAAATCTCAGGCCAGGCGACTTTCTCAGGCTGATCTCAGTTTTTTCTCAGTTTTCTCAGTTTTCTCAGGTGATTTTCTCAGTTTTCCTGAGAAAACTGAGATTTTTCTCAGTTGATCTCAGGAAATCTCAGGAAATCTCAGGACATCTCAGGAAATCTCAGGAAATCTCAGGCAGCCTTCCTGAGAAAACTGAGAAAACTGAGAAAAACTGAGAAAAATCTCAGATCTGAGTTCCTAGTGTGCCTGGGCGGTGAGGCCTGCTGTGTTCTGCAAGACCTCGATAGCGATTGCATTATCCTTGAGGCGCTGGTCGATGTCGCGGAGCTGGGCGGTGATGGAGTCGGTGGAGGCGGAGGGGGGGGGGGGTGGAGGCGAGGAGGGTGGCGGTGGCGGTGGGGATGGTGGGAAGCTCAGCAGCCAACGTGCCGCCAAGTGCCGCCACATCTGCGGCAAGAGGGGTCACGTGCTGCTCGAAAGCTTCCTTGAGGAGGGTGCGGATGGTGGCTTAGGTGGGGAAGGTGGAGGGGGGCGGGTCCCAGATCGCGGATTCGGAGCGTCCAGCAAGGGAGCAGAGGGCGAAGCGTTGAAGCTTGGGGCGACTCATGCGATGGAGGATTGGGAGAGCCTCGGCGGGGTCGACAAGCTGGCCATTACCAGGCCAGCGGCCGCGGTTGTGGGACGTGAAGTGCACGCACAGGGTTAGAAGCGAGGCGTGATTGCCGAAAAACACGTCGTCCATGAAGGCTCCTATGCCTTGGCGCCAGTAGCTGGAGGCGTTGGCGTCAAAGGAGCGCTCTTCCCAGGGCGGCTCAGCAGAGCGACTGCGCTTGGGGTCAGGCGAGGCAGATGGCGAGGCAAGCCCGGGAGGCTGGGCGAGCACCAGTGCACGACTAGTGTCACCGTTGCCATCTGGGCCGGTGGGCGAAGCTGCAGCCGAAGCTGCAGACGTATTATCATTGCCGAGCGCAGCCGCCAGGCTGCGTTGCGTCGAGAGGCGTTTGCTCATCGTATATTGCGTAATGGCTTCGGCATGCTAGCCTTCTGCATGCTAGCCTTCGGCATGCTAGCCTTCTGCATGCTAGCTCATATTTCACTTGTAAATGTGGTCGCTTGAAGCTCAATTATATTATTTTAACCCGTGTTTTTCTTTTTCAGAACGCGATATATCGCATGCATTGTAAGCTTTTTGCAGAATGCGTGTGGCACTTCTGATTTTTAAAAAATTCATGGACAATGTGTTCATGGCTTCATGCGAGCTTTGAAGAAAGCCCATGATTCACATGTTTTTGAGCTATACTGAGACCTACCAGATACTGATTCCATGCCATATTATATCTTGAAGAGATATAATGGTTTCAGCACAGGGCCGGGGGTCTGGTCATGACCGCGAGTTCATGACCCTAGGCAACAACTCTGATAAGCTTATTCACTATAAGCAGTTGGTGCCGTAAAAAAAATTCTGGCCTTTTGCGTGAGCTATGGGCAACGTATGTAGTAGACTATGTGGCACAAAAATCAGGGCCATATGTCCACTGCAGCTATTTTCATATATGCATCATAAGTACAACGCAGTATATGTACAACGCAGTGAGCAATAATTGCGGCCCCTGACAACATGACGCCCGGCCAAACAAGCCCCGTACATGCATGGGGCCATCATGAGCTACGAGGGTCAAATCATAAAAAATATAGGTTGTTTACATGTTATACAACATCTAACTGATGCATCCTAGCATGGGTGGCGATGCGGATGGGAAAACCGCCTGGCAGAATTGCTCAACGATGATACCACAGTCTCATCGAGGATACCGAGCAATCGTCCAGCTCTAGCTGGACTGCCTGGCCAGCCCTGGAAGCACGAGAGCTCTGTTGGCCTGGATATCAGCAAGAAGCTGAAGTGATGTTGAAGTGTGACAGCTGAAGTGTGTTGAATATCGTAGGCAGAGCGTGGCTAAAAGTCTTAAAATGGCTGACGGCGGTATGGCTGACGGCGGAGTTCAGATCTTTTGCGTCTGAGCCCCAATTTCGGTCAGATTACTTGCATTCGATGCGCCTTTTTAATAAGACGCACTCACTCGTATAATCGGTTATACGGCTGACACGCAGTATCGAAAAAGTTACGCACGTGACAAGCAGCTATGACGACTCCAAAAGCCAAACGAGGTTTGGAATTAAAGGAGCTTTCCGGCTCCCAGCCCGCAACCCACTCGTCATCGTCTTATCCCAGCCACCTAGCTGGGCCCACAAACCCATCGCTACCATGCAAAACCATCGCCAAGCGCCTCACCAGAGCCAAAGAAACCCTGCCACGATCGCAAACGGAGCCATTACCTCCCAAGCAACGAATCCTTTTCTTTCCTTCAATGGCTGGCGCTGACGAAGGAAGAATGCGCCGAAATAATCAAGCTCTTAGCCCAGGAGCGCAAGCTCTTTGGGCCCAGCGGGCCCATACACGCCGACGGCCTGGAGGCGTTCCTCGCCAGGCCAGACCACCGCCTCGCTATCCTGTGCAGCTTCTTCCAGCTAACTGTTACCGACATCAACGCGAAGCTCCGCAACCCAGCCCGGCCTGCGCAGCCGGCAGCGGCCCATGCACGTCGGCTCCCTCCCTCTGCAAGGATGACATCTGAGCAGTGCTGGAGGAGCACGTGACCTGGCCATTGGCCCAGAGAAGCTGACATCGCTGAGGCACGACGCCGTCAACACGGTGGAGGCCCGGGTCTCCAATGTGGAAACCAAGGTCGTCCATGCACAAGCTCCAACCTCAGTTCACGACGCCCGGGTTGGTCAGTACGCCGTACGGATGCGAAAAAATGCGGGAAAACGCATATTTTAGGCCTCCGCGTATTATACGCGTACTTTACTTCAGACTACGCGGTTTGGACTTAGAATTTTTCGGGGGTACCAGCGGGCAGCGGGCACTGGCGCGGTGCCCAGGTTCTGGGCGCGGCGCGTTCACTGCACATTTGAGATTTTTACTACTAGAAGTAGATGCGTACAGTTCTTTTCATGAAGCGCAAGCCTTGCAAAATGTTTGGCCGGTTGGAGACAGCTGGGACTAGGTACATGACGCATAATAACAGTTTGCCAGCAAATGCCAGCTGTGCTACTGACGGTGTAATGCAATATAGCGACGACGAGGCCAGTGCGACTGTGCGACAGTGTGCAGCCATTTTCGATTTGCAGCCATGAAGAAGAAAGGGCCTGAATGGGATTTCGTTCTCGAGAAGAAAGAAGCAGTCACAGATGCTGTTTATAGTAACAAAACGCAGTTTGTGTCGAATAAGTTCTGCTCATTTTGCAACAAGAAGTTCTCATACGGGGCGGGGGCAATCAGCGTATTCCGAGTCCGTGCACACTTTGCCGGAATCGCAGGGGAAGGGATGTTACCCTGTGACAAAATTCCACCGAATATCCGGAGCAGGTTTCTCGATCAGGATTGCTAACAACAAGTCGCAGAAGTCAGACGCCAAGAAGCAGCACAATTTGAACAGGGCAATGGCGGAGATGGGAGGGGCTGCGCCGGCTGACTTGTCGTCGGTTCCCAGCAAAGGCCAGCTGAGCATCACCAAATGGCTGGTTCCCGTCGACGAGAAAGGTGTCCAGCTGCTGGCTGCCGAATTTTTTATCGAGAACGGCATTGCCTTCAATGCGGCTGAGAGCGCCTCTTTCGAGCAGATGGTGGCCGGCATGACCCATGCAGTACAAAGGAGGGCGCGTCACCCCTCCTTCTCGGAAGTTGGAGCAATTGTTGTGGGATCCTTGAGAGCATGGTCCTTAGTTGTGTCTTATGTCCTCTCATGCATTATATAGTGGATGGCTTTCCTTACAATTAATTAATTAATTAATTGATTCCTTACACTTCCCGTTGCAGCCTGCTCCCCCCTGCATTTAACAAATCATAATCAGATAGGATTGCAGGGCATAAATGGAAGATGTTAATAAATAAGCATATATATACACCAAATTTCAGTTGCAATAACTGCATGACCATCATCAAGGAGCGTGCTAATTGGGTGACTGACAATTGGACCACAAAAACTGTCGCGTATTTTACCGCCGCGTATTTTACACCCCCCACGTGTATAATGCGCGTATTTTAGGTCCGCGTATTATACCCCGGCCCGTACACGTATTTGCCAACCCGGCACGGCGCTGCACACCGCGGCGCAGGCATATCTGAGACGCACGCTGCACTTGTCTCGATCTCGCCTAAACCAGGGTCATGGAGGGCAAGTGCACATTGCGGCGTGCTCATGAAGAAGCTTGAAGCCATCACCGCCCACACCGAGGCCCTGGACTCACAGGTCCCAAACTGATAGCCGGGAGCAGACGGCCACCATCGATCAGCATCCCAGCCCCCCCGGCAGGATGCTGGCCAGCGACCTCCCGGCCGCCCCTCTCCTACTATGTGGACCTGCTGCGGACAGCTACAGCCTCAACCACTGACGCCACCGCTACGAAACTCCAGGAGCTTGAAGACCTTCTCCAGGCACATGACAATTAAGTCGGGAGGCCACCGACCGCGCCCGCCGCGACTGCCGGGTGGTGCTGCGTCGCTTCCCCCAGAACTCAGGTGAGACGTCAACCACCCTTGCCGACGAGCCTCAAGGACCGACCCCTGCTCAGCAGCAGCAGCGACGCGACCTGTGGCCGGAATACCTCCGCCACAAGCCGGCCGGACCCCAGAAGCCCAAGGTATACTGGAGGGGCGGGGATCTGATCGATGATCTTAACCACAAGATGTGGACTGGCCATCACCTGGCAAGCTATAGCAGCTTAGGCCTAGTTTATCCTTGCTAGGGCAGGCTGAAATAGGCTCAACACCACTAGTTTGTTGGTGGCTGCCTCCTAGAATGCATGCCTTGCGTAGGGTGTCCGTACCACGTTACCTACGTGCATGGACAAGGTGGCACCTGCACATAGGTGCCATGTAAGGGCAGTGTGATGATGCAGTTATGTTTCCCCATCATTGTGGAAGGGAAATGTATTGTTTAACAGGCATGGTTGGTGGCCATATTAGTAGGTAGTATGCCCACCCCTACTCCCTTGGTTGCTTTTTACCAACGGTACCCCTATGGGCTGTACTGGGTGTAACTGCTGGTATACCCACCCAAATGATGACCCCAATGGCTCAAACTGTTCAGCAACTAATTGTTTATCATCCCTGAAGTGGTAGGTGCCTAGGTCTTATAACATAATTCAAAATGCACATTCTACCAAAAATGAAAACGCGCGTCTTGACCCCCCTGACTTTGACGGCAGTTAAACATGGCCTACCCTGCATATATGTGAGATTGTGATATACCAACCCGAAGGGCAACTCATATGGACATGCTTGGCCCCCAAGGACAGCCATTGGATATGGGTAGGTTGGATGGCATCTGGTTTGCAAAAATGTGAAGATCCAGCCGATTTATCGGCAGGATCTCAGACCATTTAGGGGTTATGCGAAAAAAATCTCACATACATAGGATCATGGCTCATGATCAAAGCCCAAGGGGGGTACTGGAAAACAAGAAATTTTATACAACGCTGAATTTGCCGAGTAGATCTCGTGAAAACAAGCATGTTTGCCGCTGGTCGCAACCCCAGGGGGTACCTAGGTTAGAAGTTAGAGAGCCTCAAAAAGCGTTAACGTAAAGGGTAGGCCGGAGGCCGTAGGGAGCCGGGCCGATATGTTTTTTTTACAACAAAACACTTGGATTTTCTGCTAGCTCCCTGTATGGTCGGAATTTGAAACGGTTTGACGGATAAACTGATAGCACTTGGCGAGCTGAACCCAAATCTGCAGTCAAAATTTTGGCAGGTACCATAGAGGGGGGGGGGGGGGGGTGCCCGCAACTGAAGATGGTGCTGCCCCTAGGCACGGAAGTATGCTGCCGTCTGCCACCGCTACAAGGCTTCCGCTATCCAACGTGCCGCGCCGTGCCAGTATCGCGTCGCGCCGGCCAAAACCCATTTTAGAAAACCGGAATTTTCCCATACGTCACCAATATGCTCAAACGGTAGAGCCGGCTCGCGGAGCTGATCAATTTGCTTCCTATCTCGACCCCCTGAACTCCTGGCTTCACGGCAAGGTTTTGCTATGGATAGCGCCCGAAAGCTAGGTAGGTAGGGTCCAAGGGCCAACTTCTGGAAATTTTCACAGGGTTTTCACACTCGGGTTTTTTTCGGTCGAATTGTTTGGACGCTCCGGCGAAATTCGGCGGACTTTCGGCCAAAAGTGGTATGCGCCGGAACAGGGCCGTGCACGCGCCGGGCTTGACACGCTGTACGGGCTGCGAAAAAATGGCAAGTTTTTTACGGCTGTTTCCGTGGGCTGGTCAGACATGTTCAGAATTGGGCATGCGAACCTGATGCGAAGGGATTTTCGACCGTCCAGGTGGACGCATCCTATTGGGTCGGACAAGTAAAAACTTGTGGCGCGGCGCCCCCCCGGCCACAATTGGGGTGGAATTCCAGTGGTATTGGGTGGTAGACCCATTCGGGGGTCTACCACCCAATACCACTGAATTCCACCTGATTTTGCCAAATTCAGTGGTATTACGGTGGATCAACGGAAATGACCCGTTTTTCCGTTTCGGACCGGAAAAACCCAGTGTGAAAAAGTTTCGTCGAATTTTTTCCGGCCAAAACGGAAATTCGACCGAAAAAAACCCGAGTGTGAAAACCCTGTCAGCGTTAGCTTGGCGTTAGTGTCTGATATTTAGGTTTTGAGTATTTGAGGACCCGCCTTGCAAATCAGTTTGGGGCTAAAATCATGGACCGCCGTCCGCCGGACACTTTTTTGGAATGGGCGGGGGGTTGGATCCCCCGCCCACAAGATCCGAGCTAGCAACTCCAGGAATATTTTGTTTTTGTGTCGTCCTCGAGTTTCTGATTCCCTTGATGAGACCTTTCGTTTGAGCTATCGCATGCAAGCTCTAACAGAATATGCCTAGATAGATGACGTGAAATTAATTACTTAGTTAATGCTTTATCGTCCTCGAGTTTCTGATTCCCTTGACGAGACCTTTCGATTGAGCTATCGCATGCAACATCTCATCGAATATGCCTAGATAGATGACGTGAAATTAATTACTTAGTTAATGCTTTAGAAGATATATGTGGGTGGGCAAGTAACAATGCGGCGGTCGGCGGAACCCATTTTTACAGGCAGTTTTTACAGGCAGTAGTTAAAGAGGAACTGGGAATATTCTAACTGGGATTCCGTAGTCTGGTGCTGGGAGCTGGCGCTGTGGGAGTCCTTCCTTCACAACAACTAAAGAATCACTGCTGCTCACGTGCGGCGTGGGATCAAACTGACTGACTGACTGACAACAGTGTAGGAAGATGCCTAGATATTTGTTGAGTTGAGTTGAGTTGAGTTGCCTTGGTTCCCTAGATATTTGCGGGTGGGCAGTTAGTGGGTAATTAGTACGGTACGTGTACAGGCTGTACATGGAAAAGGAAATATATGGGAATATTCCGTAGACTGGTGCTGCGCCTGTTGAGTTTGTGGTGAAAGACGAAGTTTGTGATGGTGTTCGTCTTTCTCGGCCAAGGTATAAACTACGAAGGGAACTGCAGCTCGAAGCGCCGGCACGGGCATGCATGCAATTACCCACATTTCTTTATTTACATTCTATTTTTCGACGCACATTTTATGGACGAAATCGACGCAAAGAGAAATCGACGTACAGACGTCGATTGACGTGAAAATTATGATAACGTCGTAACATTTGGTCTAAATCAAATGACTTATGGTGGAGGGCCGCGGGATACCAGCACAGCTAGCTGTGTACATGGAGCTGTACAGCAGCTGGCGCCTGCGGCCCAGTCGAAGACCAAGGCCGAATTATTGAGAAGCGATATCAAGGACTCCGCTGCCAAGAAAGAGAGCTTCGGACCTCAGCACACTATTCCAGCTCGCGGGACCACTGCAGTTCGTCACAAGGCCGTCGATATTTCATTATTATATGTAAGGATTCATGCGAAAATTGTATCGAATTTCTGGCTTCAAATGCGCAGCTAGTAGACTATCTAGTGCTCATGCTGGCAGCAGATGGCTATGGTTTTCGCGTTGGCCGCATATTATGGTACGGTGCTGGCCGTCATGATGTATATAGTGCTGGCCTGCCCTAGGCGCTGATTGGCAGTGTCTGGATTGTGTTGTGTACTAGCATTATTCATGTGTTATATTATAGCAATTAGGATGATGCCGTTAGCATGGCACTTTTCCCTATAATGGTGGATGTTTCCTCTCACTGGCCTCCCAACGGCCGACATGATCGATTACGAAATGTATTAATGTATATGTACTAATGATCGTGAAAATAGCAATGAATATATATGATCTATTACTGTTGTGATCAACAACAGCTAGCTTATATACGTACGTAGAAATCATATCAATCGAAACACACGGATTGGTACTCTACTTCGATGTTAACAATCCACGGCAAACGAAGCTGGTGCTTATTGAAATTGACTTCACGATACGCGTACTACATGTACGTGCCAGCAGCTAGGTGGGGGAAACACGTACTCCACGATCAGAGCTAGCAAAATGTGTCCTTAAGCATTGTCCATCATGGTACCCGGGGCGTCTCTACACTTCAACTACTGCAACCACGGTACTAGCGGGGTATTTTCAGTTTAACCGTGTTGTACCTTTGGGGCGAAATGGATGCCGTTGGTAAAATTTTCCAAACGTTACCTGGTGTGCTGGGTTTATAGGTCCCCCCCCCCCCCCCCGGGCGCCTCCCCCTCGCTCTGCTCAACTGTTTGTGTTTAATATGAGTTAACCCAATGGTCTTCCAACTCTTCCTCCCCTGACTGTTTATGTCTACGTCAATCCGATGGTCTTCGAATGGTTGTCCACCTTTCCCTCTCCCCTCCACCGCCCGGCGGCGGCAGGGCGCGGTCTACCTGGTCTTCATCGTGTTCATCTTCTTCATCTGGGTGCAGTACACCAAGGTCATGAGCGGCGCGGCCAGCGAGCTGGCCCGGGAGGCCCGCGGCTTCCGCCTGTTGAGCGTCCGCGAGCTCTTCGTGAACTACTTCCATGACTATGAGTCCCAAATGGAGTACCTGAGGGGGCTGGTGACCGCGTCAGACGTCGCGGGTGACCCCTTTGCTCCCCACTGGATCGACCACATGCGCGCGATGACCTGGGCGGCCATGTCCGCATTCCCCACGGGGGCGGGCCGGCTAGGCGTGACCTGGGAGAGCGGCGCAGTGTCCTACGGCCGGTTCGTCACGGGGTCTCACCTGGAGCTGCGGCTCTCGTTCGTCACGGAGAGCCCCCGCCTTGCGGTCGTCGACTCGTGGCTCGCGCCCGCCACGTCCACCTGGCACCTCTGCGCGCCCGAGCGGTGCGCGTGCCAGAACGAGGACCGCGCCGATGCGGGCGACGCCGAGGCTGACGCCTCCGCGGGGGAGGGTGGCTCGGCCTCAATGCCAAAAGCCAACAACAGGACCAGACATGGGGATGTGACAGAAGGCGCGGTGGGGCGCGGGGCAGATGCAGGCTTGCACCCCGTGGTGGCCCCCCCGCCCGTGGTGTGGCGGCCGACCTGCGTGCGCCTGCCAGGGTGCGCGATGACGACCGCAGTCGTCGATGCATGGTCCATCGAGGCCGACGATGGGAGTGGCAAGGGGTTGGGCAGGGTGATGGAGGCACTGGGGGGCACGAACTGGGATGAGGGCCAGATTGTGGCTCGCGAGCCCAGCATCGGCGACCCCGTCCCGATCGAGGGGGTCGATCTCAGCCCTGCTCCCGGCGTGGGGGCTCCTGTTCCCTGGGACGCTCCTCCCCCTGTAAATCCCCCCGCCCCCTCCCCTCCCCCTCCCCTTCTGCCTCCCCTCCAGCACACGCGCACGTCGTCCTCGGCGGCCACCTGCCTGCTCCCCCCCCCCAACGTGACCGTGGTCAAGGACGCGGTCTTCTTCGACGCGCCCTGGGTGCGAACGCTCGTGCGCGGAGGCGGCAACCTTCTCGCCATCATGGCGACCGAGGACGGCGACGCGGACATGTACGGGGTCAATGCGGACCTGCTGACATCCGCCACAGTCCCAGCGGCCCGTTTTGGGCGCGCCGGCCCACTCGAGACGGTGCTGGGGGTGAGCTTCTCGACGACCGAGCTGAGCAAGCAGCTGGCGGACTTCACGCGCTGCCACGGGAGCCGCGCGCCGCCGCAGTCTGGCCATGAGATCCTCTCGACCGCGTGCGGCTCGCGCGTGTTTGTGCTGGACCTGGACGGTCGGCTGGTCGCGGCCAGCCACGGGCGCGTGCGCGACCGTGACGCATGCCTCCTGGGCGTGGCGAGCGACGACCCGCTGATCCGGCTGGCGAGCGCGTCGCTTGTTGACCGCTACGGCCCCCCGCCGCTGTCGGTCGACATGCTCCTTTCTGAGGGCGGCAGCATCAGCATGGACGACGTCTCGGCTAACGACACCGTCCAGCTCATCGACGCGGTCCTGACTGGGGTCGAGGGGACCGCGTTCCTGCTGGTGGTGGTCACGCCCCAGTCGACCGCGGTAAAGCGCATGGACGAGACCGACCGGCTCTACTTCACTCTCCTGCTCGTGCTGCTCCTGTTCGTGTTCGTGCTGGCCGTCCTGCTCATGAGCCGGCTCAAGCGCAAGCTGACGCTCGAGCGCACGCTGAGGGGCGAGCTGCTGGAGAGCAAGATGGAGGCGGAAGCGGCGTGCCAGGCCAAGGGGATGTTCCTCGCCAACATGTCCCACGAGATGCGCACACGTGAGTTATTTACGGATGTGGTTGGGTTCACGTGCACCATGGACCGTTTGCATTGGCCACGAGACGCGCACGCGTGAGTGGGGGTTTGTGGGTGATGTGGCTTAGGTCCGCAGCGTGGTAGCACGGCCGATCCCATGGGGTCGTGCCGACGTGCCTCTCGGGATGCGCGTGTGTGAGTGCTGGATGCGGGCTAGCGAGCCGCCTGTCACAGCGCCACCAAGGGTAGGGTGACCACTCCGTAAGGGAAGAGGGTCCAGGGGGCTGATGGCGTGCGCACGCGGGAGTTTGTGTCATTTCAACGTTCGTTATCAGGGTGTGTACACGCTCCTTTGGGGGCGGTGGCTGATCATAACAGAGTGCTCCTAGTTGGGAGCGCAATAATTAGGGTGCCTAAGTACAACACTTGGTCACCAACCGTATGCATGAAGCATGGGAGTTGGGCATGGGGATCATGTGGCAGGCACGTGTGGGCCCTGTAGCTGCTTGAATCATTCATACGACCAGCGGATGGAGCGTGTCAGGAAGCTGCGAGGGAGGGCGTTGGGGTTGGGGCCGCGCATTGGCCAGGCCTCTTTCAGTTCGCTTGAAAGGCTATCTTGATCCGCATGTATGCTTAGGTCGTTGTTTTCATGCAGGGTGTAGGAGGGTGATCCGCGGCTTTTTACAGTCTGGGTGGGAAGTGCTTGGGAGGAGCTTGAGATGAAGGCTCCTGGAGTCGTTGGGGATGGCTACAGGTTGACTCAATTCCTTTTTGCATCCATACGGCTCCTAACCGCTTGGGTCAGCGTCGCTGGCCGGAGTCCTTTCTATCACCTGGCATGCGTTTTCCTTTTTGCTGCTTTATTTCTGCCCAGCCCGCAATCGCGCGTCTCCCCCCTGCTACCTGTGTGCGTCCTTCCTCCCATACTACTATATATGTGCCGCACTCACCGGATACCCCCACCTTTCTCCTCGGATCCCAACACGCCCGGCATCCCCGCTTTCCCCCTGTCTTTCCCCCCTTCTTCCTCGCCCTTTCTTCCCCCGCCCGTTTGCCCACCTCTCGGCTCATGACTTGCCCCTCCTTCAGCGCTGACCGCGGTGCAGGGCTTCCTGGACCTGCTCATCAGCGAGTATAGCAGCAGCCAGCTCTCGGCGTCCGCCCTGGAGTACGCTACCTTTGCGCGCACGTCCGCCAGCATGCTGCTGCACGGTGCGTGCGCAGCCTGGCTCCTGCCACGGCGGATATAGCAATTAAAGATAGCCGTTCTGTTCCTGGTATGTGCTGCTTCACGGTGCGTGGCTCCGCGGGCGAGGCAAGCCGCAATGCGATGCTGGGAAGTCCGTGCCTCAGCGACCTGCCCACGCTTTCGCATGGTGTGCTTGAATAGGAGCAAAACGGGTTTGCCATGTGTCCACCCCCATGTGTTCTTGTACAGCTTCGCTAGGCCGCCGCCTTGACTAGTTGCATGGTGTACTCCTGGTCCTCCAATGTATGTTCCAAGGCCGGCGCCCGCGTAAGACTGTGTGGTGTGCTCCTATTGGAGGGCAGCGAGGGCAAGCTGCCCTGCGTGGTGGGACGTGGATGGTAAGGAGAAAGGGGGGCCTAGAGAGCAAGCTGCCCTTTGTGGTGGTGTGTGATTGTGGCCCGTGGTGCCTGCACTCGCCATGTCGCGGGCATGTGCCCCATGGTGCCCCATACGCGAGTGCCTGGCCAGGGTGCTGGACGGGGTATGCCTGATCTCTTCATGGGGGGCGGGGCGGGGGAAGAAGGAATCGGGGAAGATAAGGTCTGTGATCAAGGAAGGTCTGTGAAGGATGGACAAGGTCAAGCTGTGGCGCGCCTAGGAAGCACGAGGCTCAAACCGTGCGCCTGCTTGGGTAGTTTCTGTAACTGTTGGCATTCTGTGCGCTGAGGTGCCGCCATTCTCAGCTTGTGCCCCGCACCTCCTGACTGTCTTCTCCCCCCTTCCACTCTTCACCCCGTCACCGCCCCTAATCCTTCCTGCCCCCCCTTGCCCCCCCCCCCCCCAAATTCACCCCACTTAACGTGTACCTGCCAGCAAGGGGGGAGGTGGATGGTGCCCGCGTCTTCCCTTCCCCCCCTCGTCAGGGTGGCCGTCGCCCTGTTGGCGCTTTGCCCCGCCGCCGCTGCTTGTTATTGCAACCACACTTTCTACAACCGCCACCACAACAAGTATACCTACAGTGACTCTCTGCACGCGACTTACCGCACACGCTCTCAGAATACTTGCCCTGCAGCATTTCTTGCCTCTTGGGTCCTTCGATTTTTTAATCCTCCGCTCCTTTACCTTTTCCATTCCTCGGCCACTCTGTCCTTGGCCTCTCCCCATTTCTTGCCACCCTGTACTCCCACCAGTCGTGAACGATGTGCTGGACCTGGAGAAGATGCGCAACGGCAACTTGGACCTGGAGTCGGTCCTTGTGGACCTGCAGGAGCTGCTGGAGAGCGTCGTCAACCTGTTTGCGATGAAGCTGTTCCCACAGGTGGAGATCGTGCTGGCCATGACCGACCGCTGCCCCCGCTTTGTCGTGGGGGACGCGTTCCGCATCAAGCAGGTGGGGGCGATGATAGGATCATAGGAGCAGACAGTAGCAGGAGAGTACTAACATCTGTGACACCTTCTGCATCACGCAGGTGGGGGCGATGATAGGATCATAGGAGCAGACAGTAGCAGGAGAGTACTAACATCTGTGACACCTTCTGCATCAAGCAGGCGGGGGGGATGATAGGAGCATAGGAGCAGACAGTAGCAGGAGAGTACTAACATCTGTGACACCTTCTGCATCAAGCAGGTGGGGGGGACGATAGGATCATAGGAGCAGACAGTGGCAGAAGAGCACTAACATCTGTGACACCTTCTGCATCAAGCAGGCGGGGGGAAATTCTTTGCAAGGGCTCTTTGCGTAGAGGGTTCCTCGCTTTGAGCAGGTGGGGGAGCGAAAGTGCTGTTTGTACCACATCACTTGTTCTAATACGCAACAAGCATGACTGTGCCTGCACTTGGTTGTTGGTTGTCCCATCAATGCCCCCCGCCCCGTGCACACAAGCCGTGTCCTGCCCCGCCTCGCCAAGTTCCCCCCACGCATGGTGCCACCGACGCCTCGCTCTCACCGGTGCCTTCGCCTCACGTTTTTGTTTGCCCATGCTTGCCCGTGCCCGTGCCCCCCCTGCTGTCTGCCCTCCCCCGTGTCCTGTGCCCTGCCCCCCCCCTGCAGATATTCATGAACCTGCTCTCCAACTCGGTCCGCTTCACGCGCAGCGGCCGCATCTTGGTCAGCTTGGACGCGGTGGCCCTCCCGCCCAGGAAGCCACCGGCCAGCCATGGTGCCGTCCACAGGGGGCCCCACGAGGTGCCCAACTGCGGGGTGGGTGACATCGCTGGCTGCCTGCAAGAGGGATCACCCGGCCGGCCATCCCCCGTGCATTGCCCCCCCAGCTGGGCATCCTCGTGCGCCGCTGGCGTGATGTCCGCGATTCCGTGGCTACGGCGCAACGCGAGGGGCGCCACGATGGTGCCAGCCTCCAGGGGGCCCACGTACTACTCGGTCGCGTCATCGGCGGGCAACGGGATGGAACCGGCGCCAGATGGGGCCACGGACGCGCACCCGTCCGTGCCTGCAATCCTCCCCGCGGCAACGCCCGAGGAGGTTCAGCTGCTGGTGGCGGTGGACGACACGGGTGCGGGCCTGCCGCAGGACAAGTGAGTGGGCGCACGCGGTGACGCGCGCCAGAAGTGGTTGGACCGGTGGCCTGGCCTAGGGCACAGTGTGTGGTTGTCGTAATTTCCGCGCGGGCTTGCTTCCGCTCGGGGCGCGACATGAGCGGGAGCCCGCACACTCATGGTCTTCCTTGTGTGGGAGGGAGGGGCCGGCGGGAACCGCAAGGGAGCTGCCTTGCTCTGTTTTTTGCGGCACATGACCCTCCTGCTGATGTTTCCTCCTGTGGCCCATGCCGGACAAATTGTCAGCATGTAGGGGGGACAACGGTATGTCCTACACACGAGGGTGCAAATTTTTTTCTTGGCAGCTGCTGTCAATTTGGCTGAGGCGTGTGCAAGCAAGCCATGTCACTTGTCACAGGGTCGTGATGCGTCGGTGGTTTCCCTTTGGGATCTGTGTGCCAAAGTCGTTCGTTGGTTTGACGATGAGCACACTGTACTATGAGCATACTTTGGGGCGCACACTTGCTTACCTTCTGGCGGTGATCATGGAAAAGGCCTCACTGCAGGGGACGTTGTTGGAGCGCTCCCAGAAAAGTAATGCTTCCCATCGCCACATCCTGTTCCTCACTCCACAGCCCGAGCCTCCCCCCTTTTGTTTCTAACGCGCATTATAATAGTCAGGGGCACGGCTCGATCCTACCGCAAGTCATAATTATAAATAATTATAGCTACAATAGTCGGGCCCACGGCTCGTTCCTACTCGTGGCCATGCCTATCCCATCCACAGATTAGAATAGTACTCGTAATAGCTAGGGACAATCAAAGCAAGGACGGAGGCTGTGGCCGAGCTGTTGCGATGGGTAAAGCAGTTTAGGCTGCCAAGGATGGCGCCCTGAACGCGGTGATCCTGTTCGAATACGATATTGTGACAAGAGCCACGTTTGTGGCAGCAAGGGTCATGCGCTTCCCCCCGGCACAAATCTCGCGTCCTGCCACTTCACGCCCCCTATCCTTCGTCGTCCCTTCACGCCACTGTTGTCATCTGGCTGCGGCATCCCCTTTGTATGCCCTCCCCCCTTTACCCCCCCGCCCCCCTCCCTCCAGGTGGGAGAGCGTCTTCGAAGACTTTGTCCAGGCGGACGCCAGCACAACGCGCATGCACGGCGGGACGGGCCTGGGCCTCTCCATCGTGCGCCGCATCGTCCACAAGATGGGCGGGAGCGTCCATTTCGTGCACAAGGACGGCCCAGGGGCGCGGGTCGAGCTCTCGCTGGCGGTGGGGG
The DNA here is from genome assembly GCA_009746045.1 of Mesostigma viride. Classification (NCBI taxonomy): domain Eukaryota; kingdom Viridiplantae; phylum Streptophyta; class Mesostigmatophyceae; order Mesostigmatales; family Mesostigmataceae; genus Mesostigma; species Mesostigma viride. Next base: position 558,366 of record RPFO01000231.1, read on the forward strand.
TGGCTGCAGAACAGGAGCGCGAGTGGCTGGCGTTTATATGCCGGGGGCTGCTGGCGGGGCGGCCCCCGAGGCTGGCGCCGGGCGAATCCGTCCCCGCGCGCCGTCACGAGGACAAGGGCGGGGGCGGGCCGGGGAGAGGTCCTGTCATGATCGATTTCTTCAGGAGCGTGGTGTCGGACATTGGGGTGGCGGCCCCAAGCATGCCCCTGCTCCAGGGCGGGGGCTCCCCCGTCAATCCGCCGCGCTCGCCTGCCCTGCGCGGAAAGGCCGGCCCGAGCGCGGCCAGCGATGGCGCGATGCAGCGCTGGCTGCTGGCAGTCGCGCACGTCCTCCTGCCCTTGCGCACGCTCAAAGCCCACCAGGTGCCACAGGCGGGCTCTTCCGAGGGTTCCACACAACGGCTGCTGCACAACGGCGACTCCCTGGAGCCGATGCAGCTGGCCTCTGTGTCCTCCATGTCTAGCCTGGCCTCCATGTCTGACGCTGCGTACTCGGTGGAGATGGGGAAGGTGGCGGGGCACGGGGGGGGAGGCGGGAATGGCCAACTAGGCCAGGACGCGAACCCGGCGCACATCACGCTGGACCTCTTCCCCCACCTGTCCTCGGCCGATGGCAGTGACGCGCTTCGTGCCTCGCTATGTGGCAGCGATCACGGGATGCGGGGCCAACGAGGGGAACCGTGGGAGGGCGGGTGTCCCGCAGGCATGGTGGATGAGCGCAGCCCCTACGGCAGCTGCAGTGGCTGGAGGTCGTTCGATGACGCTGGGGGGGGCCTCCCTGCCGCGGTGTTTCCCGGGCTCACCATTCGCACGAGCATTGACGGCAAGGGGGGCCGCAAAGGGCTCCACCTGGCGGTGGACGCGGGCGGCGGCGGCCGTTGCCGCCTGAGCGACCATGCGCAGACGGACATGTCCGCCGCCCACCGCCGCGGTGGCAGAGGACCCGACACGGTCCTGCTTGCGCTGGCGGGGCCTGCGGAGCGGGCCTCGGTCGCCCGCTGGCTCGTGGACAAGGGCCTGGCGGTGGCGGAGGCAGCGAGCGTGGACGAGCTCGACGCGCTCTTGTGGCCGCGGGGGGAGGGAGGCTTGCATCTGCGGGGGGAGGGAGGGGACCGGGCAGCAGGGCACGCAGCCGCTGTACGCGATGGGACTAGTCTCCCAGGGGCTCATGGTGGCACCAGGTGTGGGGCGGTGGATGGTGGCAAGGGAGGCACCGATGGCCTGGTGGCACCATTCTCGAACAGTCACTCCCCCGGCGCACCGGCGCAAGAGCTGCCATGGGATGTCGTCGGGCCGCTTGGCGGCGCTGTACATGGCGGCACACCCGGCGGGAGTCCCCCGTGGGGCGCAAAGGAAGATGCGCGCGGGTCGGCCCCCGCTTCCTCGCGCAGGGATGGCCCTGACTGCGAGGACAGCAAGCCGCAACACGAGGCTTGCAAGGAAAGACAGGGCGAGGACAGCAGGCAGCCTCCCCAGGAGTGCGGCGGCATGTTGTCGGGCCGAGGCCACCAGCGGGAGGGCGCGGCCTGTGGCGGCAGCGTTGACAGGAACCGGCAGTACTTCCTCGCCATCATCGACGTTGCGTTCCTGGCCCCCTCGACACCGGTGGCCCGCTCCATTCCCGTTAGCCCGCCCGGTGGCCACCTCAGTGGGTACAACTCGGAGCTGGACGCTGCGGGCGAGCTGTCCCCCTCCCCCCGCGGCGTGGCGGGCAGTCCTCGCAGCACCTCGCCGCGCGGGCCACCGGCAGCCGCGCAGTGGGCGGACGACGTCGTGGCGCCAGGGGGGGGCGTCGGGGGGGGGGCCAGCGGCGGCAGCAACTATGGCGGCGGCGAGGCCGCGGGCAGCGGCAGCAGCGTCCTCGAGCCGCGGCAGCTGGTCTTCGACAGCCGCCGGTCGTCGAACAATGGGGGTTACCTGCGAAGCCTGGGCCCGTCTGACGAGGGAGCCCCGCCTGGACACGTTGGCCTGCACATGGAGGACGTGGTCGGGCGGCTGCCGATGGGCTGCCCCCTAGTGTGGGTCACGGGCGCCAGCAGCAAGAAGCTCAAGGACTGCATCCCACGCTCCCGCGCAGGCCGCGACCGGTCCCCGGCGTGGCAGAGCAGCCGCATGGCGTGCGCGCGCCACCCGCTGCACCCGTGGCGCCTGCTGGCGCTGCTGGCCGCCGCCACCTCGACTTCCCCCTGGTCCACACCCCGAGGTCCCAGCGGCGGCGACGGCCCTGGCCCTGGCCCTGCAAGCGGTTTGCGAGAGGTGGACAGTGGCGGCAAGGGGGCGGCGGCCCAGACCCCCGGCACCGGAAGAGGAGGCGCGTTGGGGGACAGCGGGTGGCGGGTGGGCACGAGCACGGATGCGCGGCCGCCACCGCCGGTGGAGTTCAAGTCGGCGGCACGGCTCTTCTCCAATCTCACGCCAGTGCACGCGGGCCTGTTTCCACACGTGCGCAGCGCCACTAGCCCCACCAGCCGGGGCAGCCCGGCGGGGGGTTCTGCGACACCCGTGGGCGCAGCTGTACCGATTGACGCGCCGGCGCAAGTCGAGGTGTTGGTGGGCGACATCAGGGGGGGGGCTTCATTGGAGGAGGCGCGGTCTTCCCTGGGAGGTGAAAGGGTGCATGTGGCCCTGGCTGTTGGGGGCGACGCAAGCAGCGCCGGCCAAGTCGAGTCGTCGTCGGCGACGGAAGCTCCCGGAGCATCGAGTGGTGGCGCCTCCGCGGCCGGGAGCCCCCTTGAGGATGCGAAAGTGCTCGTGGCTGAGGTGAGGCGCCACTTTGTTTGAGTGTCTTGGTTTGGCCGGCGTTTTGTGAAGTGCCTTCATTCGATTTGGGCTTTGCTCCGAGTCCTCTCTGGGTTCCTTCTTGGGCTCCGTGCCCGTGGACTTCCCACTCTACAGGCGCGTGCTTAGTTATCATCGATGAAATCATGTGAGCGCAATGCCGAAGGGCTGCCACCGTTTCCTGGAGTCATTTCAAGTTTTGGTATCCCTGTCCCGCTGTAATATACATACTACTATGCTTAATACTACTACATCTACTAGTAAGTTATTTATTATATACTAGTAAGTTACTATATTCTATAAACTTTTGTATCCCTGCCCCGCTGAAATGTGTGTCCATTGCCGTAATGTGTGTCATGGGTGACACGATACCTGTCATGGTATCACGGTCCTGCTGTAATGTGTGTCCATTGCCATAATGTGTGTCATGGTGACACGATACCTGTCATGGTATCACGGTTCCGCATGGGGGTGATGTTCACTTACACCCGCCTCACACAAGCACCAGCCTGACTCGGCCGCATCATTCCGACCACCATGCTGCCTTGCTGTGCCATCTCGCCGCTTTTTCCGATTGTCTGGCTCCATCCCTTCATGCCCTACTCCCACGTCACCCCCCCTTGGCCCCGCGCAGGACAACAAGATCAAACAGGTGCTTACTTCCCTATGTGCCCTTTTTATGACTTGATGTCCCCTTTTGCTACAACCCAAACCAGGACAACAAGATCAACCAGGTGCTGCTGAAGCATGTGCTGGCCAAGCTTGGCGTGACCGAGTTTTCGATCGTTGCAAACGGGTCGCTCGCGGTGGAGGCGCTCACGAGCAACGCCTGGTCATGCATCCTCATGGACTGCAACAGTGAGTGCCTGGCGTGGGCGGCGGAAGTACACCCATAGTGGGGGAAAGACTGCATGCGGGTGGCCAAGCATTCGGTATGTTCTGTAGACGTACATGCCTGCCGTCATCCAGGCATGCATACTTTGGAGGGCTGGAGGCCCGGCTTGTAGGGCCGTTCATCCAGATGGGGAAGCATGCAATGCACTACATACTTGAGGGCGAGCATGATCAGCGTTCCGTTTAGGGTTGACGGCTTAGGGTGGAGGGTCCAGGGTCCAGGGTCCAGGGTCCAGGGTCCAGGGTCCAGGGTCCAGGGTCCAGGGTCCAGGGTCCAGGGTCCAGGGTCGAGGGTCGAGGGTCGAGGGTTTATGGTTTATGGTTTATGGTCTATCGTTTATGTTTTATGTTTTATGGTTTATGGTTTATGGTTTATGGTTTATGGTTTATGGTTTATGGTTTATGGTTTATGGTTTATGGTTTATGGTTTATGGTTTATGGTTTATGGTTTATGGTTTATGGTTTATGGTTTATGGCCTATCGTTTATGGTTTATGGTGTATGGTCTATCGTTTAGGGTTTAGGATTTAGATCCTAAACAGTTTGCTTTGAGGGTGAGCGTCATCAGCGTGCCATTCATGTACCTCCGGCATGCGTGTCTGCCAAGGAATGTAGGCAGCTTACTATCCCACTTGCATGTAGAGGGCATGGCCTGGGGGGGCGTGTGCCTTTGCTGCGCACCTATTCACTGGAACCGAGAAGTCAGCACTCCCTTGAAGGTGCAATGCCACTTATTAGTGGATCCGCGATGTTATCTGATGCGGCAATGTCAGGGTATCTTTCCGGGAGGCGCGGGATAGTATGCCTCATATTTGTCTACTCATTTCTGTCTAATGGGTGCGTGCTAGCATGACCCATATCTGGTATCCCTGCATGCATGACCCTGCATGCATGACCCTGCATGACTGACCCTGCATGACCCTGCATGACCCTGCATGCATGACCCTGCATGCATGACCCTTCACGCATGACCCTGCATGCATGACCCTGCATGCATGACCCTGCATGCATGACCCTGCATGCATGAACTTGCGATCGTGAACCTGCAAGCATCAGTCCTTGGGGAGCGTCGGAATCTGCCTGTTGCCTTCTGCACCTTTGGCACACACCCGCGACCGTGTGCCGCAGGTGTGGATGGAGCGCTAGTTACGCTTGCACGCAGCATTTTTACACACATGATGCCCGATGGTCGGGGTGGTTGCTGTTGATTCGAACGCAGTAAGGTCAAGAAACGTGGCCGCCCTGCATCGGCGACCCGGCAGACAGACGCCCCTTGTGGTGTGTAGTTTAGTTGCAGCCACGCAACCATAATACAACCTCGATCGCACGCGCGGTGCCTCTATATGATGTCGCCTAATGAACCCTCTGTTGCACTCGCATTTCCTGATATGATGTCGCCTAATGAACCCTCTGTTGCACTCGCATTGCCTGATATGATGTCGCCTAATGAACCCTCTGTCGCACGCGTGGTGCCTCGTGCCGCGTGCTGTCACCCTCTCCCCCGGCGCAGTGCCCGTCATGGATGGTTATACGGCCACACGCAACATCCGCGCCCTGGAGGCGTCCCTGGGGCGGGCGCCGGTGCCCATCATCGCACTCTCTGCCAACACGATCGAGGAGGCCGAGGCCAAGTGCCTGCAGGCGGGCATGACCGGCTACCTGCCCAAGCCAGTCGACATCGACAAGCTGCGCGACATCATCCTGGCGTGCATGCGCGGCGACTTCCTGCCGCCCCCGCTCGTGCAAAGCTCGTCGGCCCAGGCAAACGGAAGGGGCCGCAAACGGTAGGCGCACGGGCGAGTGGCGGTCGGGTCATCAACCCTGCTTCTGGCAGGGCGCAGCGATCATGGAGGCTATTTCGGTCTGCACGAGGTTTCATTAGGGAGTAAAAGTTGTCTCAACTGGGTGCTCATGCTGCAGGCAGAAGCTTAGCACGATGCATGATGCGATCCAATCAGGTTCTGAGTAAAGATGGCCGTACCAACGGATGCTGGAGACGGCCAAGCGCCTATTTGCGCAGATGGCTTGACGGGGGTGCAGGTGCGCAGCATCTCTCCTGACGGGGGTGCAGGCGCGCAGCATCTCTCCTGACGGGGGTGCAGGCGCGCAGCATCTCTCCTGCATGCATGTCTGACATTGCTCCTCCGCTGCCACCCGAACTTCTATTTCCCACCCAATTTTTTATTTGCCTCAATCCCGAACTTCGGAGACTTTCGGGATGTGTTGCGTATCTCAGCTTAGGGCTTTTTTACGCAACCAAGCATGGAGGGCTGTTGTTACTATATAGCAAATGTAGCGCGTACAGCTCTTTGGAGCCCTATCGAGGGGCTAAAATAGACTTGGGCTTAAAGGCGACTCAGCCTAGATGTCACCGTGCCCCCCCCCCCCTGACTCCCCATCATGGCGAGGATAACTCCTGCGTGGGGTGTGAATGCACAATCTGTGCTACTGTACCAAAATTTTGCCCTGCTTGCATAATGTATTATATAATGAATATATCAGGTTTTTGTATTCTATTAACCCGTGTTTTTTTACAACGCGATACATCGCGTTGTAGGGTTAGAACGCGATGTGTCGCGTTGTAATCTGACACGTGGCAAACCTATTAAACATGCGATTTTTGGTCTGAAACTTTCAACATAGGTCAGAAACATCTCATAGAATTCAAGAAAAAATCCTGGTATTTTTGATATTTTTTTTGTGACAGCTGCAAACAAATATGTACCACTGAAATCAGGCATTTTCGCGGGACGAAGGTGAAGACGACGGCGATGGCGGCAAGTAGATCTCGCCAGTTTTCGCGCGAATTTCAGTGGCTGTTGGGTAGCACGACCATGATGATGCGTTCAAAGGTTGATAATTAGGTTTCTACGAGTTTGTTGAGGTACTGGGGCAAAGGAAACGTAGTTTTTTCCAGTTTCTCACCCAACTTTCATGCGGAAACCCTGGAAACCGGCATACATATTATTACGTCAAGAGTCGGGTCTGCTGCGGCACCATGCTTGGTATTTCCATGGTGTTTCGACTTCTTAACACATGTTTATTCATTCCGAACGCCCGGACTCTCGGCTAAACCGAGATTTGTGCAGACTTTTATTGGGTAGCTCCGGGCATGATGGTGCCTGCAAATAGCGTAAGGCGTGACCGTGGCTATTGCTACGGTATGCTGTATTTTCCTGGAAATGGCCTCTGCCACCGGCTCAATAGTGCTTGCAGGCGTAAGTATATCGTGTTTCTACCTAGTTTCTGCCAGTTTTCCACTTATTTCTACCGACCTCTGCCCAGCCTCTCTAAGACCGCCATCCTACTCGACGTTGCTTGCATGTCAGCCATAGCAGGTTGCAGTTGTGCAGTATTCAGGTGCTGTATACGTCGTCAAGCCGTGCATATATCGTGAGGATTGGATGTTGATGGTTTATACTGCGTTGATTGTGCAAGAAGATCAGATGGGTGCCCATAATCATGGTGTATAATCATGTGTTGTTAGCATCTTGCCACCATTTGCTAGCATGCATTCCAGCGTCATCTTTGCCTGCATGTAAGCTCATGGATCACTCAACCTATCCAAGCCTTGCATTACACGTGCCTCTTTCTTTCAGTATTGCACGCGTTATGGAATGAAAACCCAGCACCTCCGTTCCCACGAGGCATGTGCTCAACACGTTGTGAGAGTGGATGATGCTTTGGCTATGGCTGCCTGATTCAGTCATATTAATTAGGTCATCCAGTCATGATGTTTGATGCATGTTTGATGCAGTATAACTTATACAACACCTATTTTCAACGTTTTGACCCTCCAAGCTCACTATGGCCCCGTTTATGGGGCTCGTGTCGTTGCGTAATGTTGTGAAGGGCTCTCATGTTTCCCACTGCGTTGTACTGCGTTGTAATTGTGATGCTAATGAAAAATAGCTCCCGTGGCCCAATGGACCTGAGTTTTGTTTCACAGAGCCTGCATATGTTGCCCATAGCTCGTGCAAGAAGCCAGATTTTTTTCATGAACCATTTGTGAATAAGCACATGACTTGTGACCTAGGGTCAAGAAATTGCGGTCATGGTCAGACCCCCCTGTATTCAAACCAGTGTATCTCTCTAATGAATAAGCATTTTGTAGGTCTGAGTAGCTCAAAAAATCCTTTGATTTATGGGCTTTCAGGAAAGTATATACATGACCATGAAAAAAATTTTCCTTAGGTGCTATACGCGTTCTAAAAAAAGCTTACAACGCGATATATCGCGTTCTAATTAAAAAAACACGGGTTAAAGCTACCACTACAGATAGAATATGTTTGTGTATTCTATTCTACTTTAGATAGAATATATCAGGTTTGTGTATTCTATTCAAGGCTACTATTGTATTATTTTGCGGTTCGTGCGATCGTGTGATCGTGAGTGTAGTGGTGAGTGGGTGGTGTGTGCTTGCTTGCGTGCGTGCTTGCTTGCTTGCGTGCGCGTGCTTGCTTGCTTGCGTGCGCGTGCGTGCGTGCGTGCTTGCTTGCGTGCGTGCGTGCGTGCGTGCGTGCGTGCGTGCGTGCGTGCGTGCGTGCGTGCGTGCGTGCGTGCGTGCGTGCGTGCGTGCGTGCGTGCGTGCGTGCGTGCGTGCGTGCGTGCGTGCGTGCGTGCGTGCGTGCGTGCTTGCTTGCGTGCGTGCGTGCGTGCGTGCGTGCGTGCGTGCGTGCGTGCGTGCGTGCGTGCGTGCGTGCGTGCGTGCGTGCGTGCGTGCGTGCGTGCGTGCGTGCGTGCGTGCGTGCGTGCGTGCGTGCGTGCGTGCGTGCGTTATCCGAGCTTTTGCTCACCCTATCTGCGTTATAGCGGAACTACGGAAGTCTGGGGTGCGGCCGAATAGACTTTGCCGCGTAAGACTAGGAGGAGGAGGTGCGCCGGCTGTGACCGGTAGTGGTTCGTTCCGCCTGTGTGCGGTCTACCGCCTGCGCGCGGTAGAAAGACTTAGAAAATTTGTACGAATTTGTGAAAACGAACCTTTAATAGCAGTGGCACAAGTGACGGGGGGAGGGCCGGGGCAGATCTGGCGCAGCGCCAGCGCCAGCGCCGGTACCGCTGCAATTTCGGTACCCACGCCAGCGCCAGCGCCGCGCCAGCCTGACGGCCCTTGTGGACTAGCATTTAGGCGGACGAGGCAATGGCAGCAAAGCCTCTTTTGGTCCGCAATTTGCTGGCATATGCTGCCAACGTGACTAATTCGCTATGGCGATTATTAGACGGGCTAACGGCCTTGCCGCTGAGGCGGGAGGGCTGAAAATTTAATCAGCAATGCAAGCCGCGCGCAAGGAAAGCGGCGGCTCGAAATTTGGCCCTCTATCGGCCCAGATTGGAGAAGTGGGGTGCATCTAGGTCTGCGGGGCCGCGAGATGGAAAAATAACATATAATAATGCACTACGATTTCGTAGACTAGGAGTGACGTATAAGATAGCGGCCTTCCTGAAGGGATGGAAGCGCAGGAAATTGAGGGTGTCAATTGGCCTGCGGGGCAACCTGCCCAGTCGCCATGGATAGAAATCCTCAAGTCCGGACCGGAGTAGGGGGGGACGATACCCCCCCAACTTCGCCTTTCCAATGCACGCTCTGCATACCACGTGGGAGGGAACGAGATGCTCGACCCCGCTGGGGACCTTGCCGCCTTGCCATGAGATGTGACGGGGGTAGCGGCAGCATAGGCGGGGGACGAGCTGGCATGAGAGGGGGGCGCCCTACTAACCAACGGCGACATTGCAGCGGTATCACCGGAATTGACAACAAACCGACGTGGCGGATGTGAAACGACGTTCCGGATTTGCTGACGAAGTCGGCCAGGAAGGGAAGGTGGGGAATAGGCATAAGTCCACTTTTGTGGCAGCCACCCAAAGACCCCCTTTAGCACTTGTTAGGAGCCCTACAGTGCATGTTGGCTCTATTAAGCTGTACTTATTTGTAAAAAACTATTGTTGTCTGGTGCAACCCAAGCGTCAGTAGGTTAGCGTTAGAAGTGGATCATCCGAGCTTTTGCTCACCCTATCTGCGTTATAGCGGAACTACGGAAGTCTGGGGTGCGGCCGAATAGACTTTGCCGCGTAAGACTAGGAGGAGGAGGTGCGCCGGCTGTGACCGGTAGTGGTTCGTTCCGCCTGTGTGCGGTCTACCGCCTGCGCGCGGTAGAAAGACTTAGAAAATTTGTACGAATTTGTGAAAACGAACCTTTAATAGCAGTGGCACAAGTGACGGGGGGAGGGCCGGGGCAGATCTGGCGCAGCGCCAGCGCCAGCGCCGGTACCGCTGCAATTTCGGTACCCACGCCAGCGCCAGCGCCGCGCCGGCCTGACGGCCCTTGTGGACTAGCATTTAGGAGGACGAGGCAATGGCAGCAAAGCCTCTTTTGGTCCCCCACCCACCCACCCTGAACTTGTTATACCAGTTGTCCAAAAGAGGCCAGGGGAATAGGCATAAGTCCACTTTTGTGGCAGCCACCCAAAGACCCCCTTTAGCACTTGTTAGGAGCCCTACAGTGCATGTTGGCTCTATTAAGCTGTACTTATTTGTAAAAAACTACTGTTGTCTGGTGCAACCCAAGCGTCAGTAGGTTAGCGTTAGAAGTGGATGCATGCGTGCGTGCGTGCGTGCGTGCGTGCGTGCGTGCGTGCGTGCGTGCGTGCGTGCGTGCGTGCGTGCGTGCGTGCGTGCGTGCGTGCGTGCGTGCGTGCGTGCGTGCGTGCGTGCGTGCGTGCGTGCGTGCGTGCGTGCGTGCGTGCGTGCGTGCGTGCGTGCGTGCGTGCGTGCGTGCGTGCGTGCGTGCGTGCGTGCGTGCGTGCGTGCGTGCGTGCGTGCGTGCGTGCGTGCGTGCGTGCGTGCGTTATCCGAGCTTTTGCTCACCCTATCTGCGTTATAGCGGAACTACGGAAGTCTGGGGTGCGGCCGAATAGACTTTGCCGCGTAAGACTAGGAGGAGGAGGTGCGCCGGCTGTGACCGGTAGTGGTTCGTTCCGCCTGTGTGCGGTCTACCGCCTGCGCGCGGTAGAAAGACTTAGAAAATTTGTACGAATTTGTGAAAACGAACCTTTAATAGCAGTGGCACAAGTGACGGGGGAGGGCCGGGGCAGATCTGGCGCAGCGCCAGCGCCAGCGCCGGTACCGCTGCAATTTCGGTACCCACGCCAGCGCCAGCGCCGCGCCAGCCTGACGGCCCTTGTGGACTAGCATTTAGGCGGACGAGGCAATGGCAGCAAAGCCTCTTTTGGTCCGCAATTTGCTGGCATATGCGGCCAACGTGACTAATTCGCTATGGCGATTATTAGACGGGCTAACGGCCTTGCCGCTGAGGCGGGAGGGCTGAAAATTTAATCAGCAATGTTAGCCGCGCGCAAGGAAAGCGGCGGCTCGAAATTTGGCCCTCTATCGGCCCAGATTGGAGAAGTGGGGTGCATCTAGGTCCGCGGGGCCGCGAGATGGAAAAATAACATATAATAATGCACTACGATTTCGTAGACTAGGAGTGACGTATAAGATAGCGGCCTTCCTGAAGGGATGGAAGCGCAGGAAATTGAGGCGTCAATTGGCCTGCGGGGCAACCTGCCTAGTCGCCATGGATAGAAATCCTCAAGTCCGGACCGGAGTAGGGGGGGACGATACCCCCCCAACTTCGCCTTTCCAATGCACGCTCTGCATACCACGTGGGAGGGAACGAGATGCTCGACCCCGCTGGGGACCTTGCCGCCTTGCCATGAGATGTGACGGGGGTATAGCGGCAGCATAGGCAGGGGACGAGCTGGCATGAGAGGGGGGCGCCCTACTAACCAACGGCGACATTGCAGCGGTATCACCGGAATTGACAACAAACCGACGTGGCGGATGTGAAACGACGTTCCGGATTTGCTGACGAAGTCGGCCAGGAAGGGAAGGTGGGGAATAGGCATAAGTCCACTTTTGTGGCAGCCACCCAAAGACCCCCTTTAGCACTTGTTAGGAGCCCTACAGTGCATGTTGGCTCTATTAAGCTGTACTTATTTGTAAAAAACTATTGTTGTCTGCATGGTGCAACCCAAGCGTCAGTCGGGTTAGCGTTAGAAGTGGATTATATCCGAGCTTTTGCTCACCCTATCTGCGTTATAGCGGAACTACGGAAGTCTGGGGTGCGGCCGAATAGACTTTGCCGCGTAAGACTAGGAGGAGGAGGTGCGCCGGCTGTGACCGGTAGTGGTTCGTTCCGCCTGTGTGCGGTCTACCGCCTGCGCGCGGTAGAAAGACTTAGAAAATTTGTACGAATTTGTGAAAACGAACCTTTAATAGCAGTGGCACAAGTGACGGGGGGAGGGCAGGGGCAGATCTGGCGCAGCGCCAGCGCCAGCGCCGGTACCGCTGCAATTTCGGTACCCACGCCAGCGCCAGCGCCGCGCCAGCCTGACGGCCCTTGTGGACTAGCATTAAGGCGGACGAGGCAATGGCAGCAAAGCCTCTTTTGGTCCCCCACCCACCCACCCTGAACTTGTTATACCAGTTGTCCAAAAGAGGCCAGGGGAATAGGCATAAGTCCACTTTTGTGGCAGCCACCCAAAGACCCCCTTTAGCACTTGTTAGGAGCCCTACAGTGCATGTTGGCTCTATTAAGCTGTACTTATTTGTAAAAAACTATTGTTGTCTGGTGCAACCCAAGCGTCAGTAGGTTAGCGTTAGAAGTGGATGCGTGGGTGCGTTGCGTGCGTGCGTGCGTGCGTGCGTGCGTGCGTGCGTGCGTGCGTGCGTGCGTGCGTGCGTGCGTGCGTGCGTGCGTGCGTGCGTGCGTGCGTGCGTGCGTGCGTGCGTGCGTGCGTGCGTGCGTGCGTGCGTGCGTGCGTGCGTGCGTGCGTGCGTGCGTGCTTGCGTGCGTGCGTGCTTGCGTGCGTGCGTGCGTGCGTGCGTGCGTGCGTGCGTGCGTGCGTGCGTGCTTGCTTGCGTGCGTGCGTGCTTGCGTGCGTGCGTGCGTGCGTGCGTGCTTGCGTGCGTGCGTGCGTGCGTGCGTGCGTGCGTGCGTGCGTGCGTGCGTGCGTGCGTGCGTGCGTGCGTGCGTGCGTGCGTGCGTGCGTGCGTGCGTGCGTGCGTGCGTGCGTGCGTGCGTGCGTGCGTGCGTGCGTGCGTGCGTGCGTGCGTGCGTGCGTGCGTGCGTGCGTGCGTGCGTGCGTGCGTGCGTGCGTGCGTGCGTGCGTGCGTGCGTGCGTGCGTGCGTGCGTGCGTGCGTGCGTGCGTGCGTGCGTGCGTGCGTGCGTGCGTGCGTGCGTGCGTGCGTGCGTGCGTGCGTGCGTGCGTGCGTGCGTGCGTGCGTGCGTGCGTGCGTGCGTGCGTGCGTGCGTGCGTGCGTGCGTGCGTGCGTGCGTGCGTGCGTGCGTGCGTGCGTGCGTGCGTGCGTGCGTGCGTGCGTGCGTGCGTTGCGTGCGTGCGTGCGTGCGTGCGTGCGTGCGTGCGTGCGTGCGTGCGTGCGTGCGTGCGTGCGTGCGTGCGTGCGTGCGTGCGTGCGTGCGTGCGTGCGTGCGTGCGTGCGTGCGTGCGTGCGTGCGTGCGTGCGTGCGTGCGTGCGTGCGTGCGTGCGTGCGTGCGTGCGTGCGTGCGTGCGTGCGTGCGTGCGTGCGTGCGTGCGTGCGTGCGTGCGTGCGTGCGTGCGTGCGTGCGTGCGTGCGTGCTTGCGTGCGTGCGTGCGTGCGTGCGTGCGTGCGTGCGTGCGTGCGTGCGTGCGTGCGTGCGTGTGTGCGTGCGTGCGTGCGTGCGTGCGTGCGTGCGTGCGTGCGTGCGTGCGTGCATGCGTGCGTGCGTGCGTGTGTGCGTGCGTGCGTGCGTGCGTGTGTGCGTGTGTGTCCTTATTGTGCACCGTGATGGTACCCCACATGATTTATGATTTTTGAATCGCACTGGTCTATGTACATGTACAAACCTGAAGGACTGTCAACTAAGGACTGTCAACTAATAAATGCTGTAATTTATATTTATGGGTCATTTGTCGAATTTGTAGTTTGGTTGATTTACTGACATCAAAAGGAAATGGTGAACACTGACATCAAAAGGAAATGGTGAACATTTGAATTGTCATCATGCATGATACAAGACTTGGAAGCACAGTTCCTAATTCACTGGTTCCTAATTCATTCATTATTTCATTCATTATAGTCACGCGACTGCGTCACGTGAGCAGAAGTCCTCAGTGGGAGGGGAACATGGGATGGAACGCGGAGCCCCCACAGACCTGGGGGTGGTCTCCTTCATCACTACTTGCCATCTATCATTGCTACCACCTGCCTCCATATTACAGGCAAACCAGGAGGCTGCCCGGGTGTGAGCCCGTCACGTCTAGTGTAGCACATGTCCATGCTGAGTCTACCACGAAAAGTCCACGGGTGGCGGCCCTGCCATGCACGTGCGGCCTGGGCACGCCAGGTGAGGACATATCGCCCACGCTGGGCGGGCTTGGTGCCAGCTAGTCTATCTGATGTGTCTACCTGACCTGTGCGGGCCAGGTGCCCGGCTAGGCCCAGGCGCCTGTGCCTAAGAATGTGGGAAACATAGGGCAATCAGCGTACAAATCCTCATTACTAATGTGCAAACCAAAGGGGATGTTAAGGGCCTTGCGCAGCATCTTGGTGACGTTGCCGTCGAGTCGTTGCTCCAGCTCCTGCGTCAGTGTCCATGCAGGTCTCGGCGCCGTAGGTCAGGATTGTCAGAATGACGACCTTGAAGAGGTCACGCTTGATGATCCAGGGTAGGGCGGGGTTGCTCCACCAGCGGCGGTGCGGTCATGGAGTTGCGCCCACGCCATGCCGATCCGCGTCGTCAGGTCGTCCTCGCAGTCGGGAAGCCAACTGCCGAGCAGCTTGAAGCGGCCTGAAGTAGGGTAGTTGACCTCGGTGTCGTCTAAGAGGCGAAGTGTGGGCGGGGGCCCGGCCGGCCATGCCGAGGTCCAGGGCCTCCATTTTGGGGCTGATTTCTAGACCAACCGCCCCAGCCTCGAGTGCCAGGCAGTCCAGCCAACTTAGTTGGGCAGACTCCGGCTTCTCGATGAGTGTGATGTCGTCGGCATAAATGAGGTCAGCTAGTAAATTCAGCTTATTAGTCGGCCCCCCTTCCCCAAACTCGCTCGTGATCACTAGGCCAGGGGCACGGCCTGCAATGCTAGCAAAGCGAGCACGTGCCTGGCGCATCACATAATCCACTACAATAATACACAGGTACGGCGATCGACAGGACCGGCAACCCTGCCAGACGCCGGTCTGCAGTGGACATGGCGGGGGAAAGCCGTGTTGAGTGCGCACCGAAGTGGTCGACCCCTCATGCATACAGCGTGTGGATGACGGTAATCAGGGGAGTGGGGACGCGAGCGCGAGCAAGGACAGCCCAGAGAGCGGCCCAGCAGAGGACAGAATCAAAAGCCTTGCTGAAGTCGACGAAGATCAGGATGGCGGGAAACTCACCAGTTTGCAGGAGCGCTATTTCCTCGAAGAGGCGGCGCGCGACGAAGATGGCCATGACGGTGTTGCGCCCAGGACGAAAGCCCATTTGACTCAGACTCCCATGCAAGGTGACGGTCGAGAGCAGAACGGAGGCGGTTGAGGATCATGCGCATGAACAACTTGAGTGTGGCGCTCTGGATGCAGACTCCGCGGTAGTTGGCGGGGTCGTCAGGGGAGCCTTTGTTTTTGTACAGCATAATGCGGTAGCTGTGCTGCCACTCAGGAATCGGCGGCGCGTCGGCTTAAGCAGGATCCGGTTGCAGACGTCAAGCAGGAACCCCGTGAGCGCCGTCAGCTAAATATCACCGGGCGGGGATCTGGTCAGGTCCAACGGCGGCGTAGAAGCGGAGTTGTTTGGCGGCGGTGCTCAGCTCGAGCTCGGTGAACGGCGGTAGCTCGTTGGGGTAGGCCAGCCATGCAGGGGTTCCGTCAGGGCCGGGTACGTGTAGTCCTGCTCAGCGGCGGGCGGCAGTGGGCGGCGCAGCGACGCCCGCAGGCGCCAGGCGCGCGGCAGTGCCAGAGGGCCAAGCGGCGGAGGCGGCGGGGGGGCGCTGAGCAGCCGGGACTCAGTGGGAGGAATACCACTGGTAAAGCTGCTGCTGCGGTGAGCCGGAGAGCGTCCGCGGCGCCCGGGCGCTGCATGGCTGCGCGCCGCCGGCTCAGTGGCCGTTAGGCGTGACGCAGGCGGGTCCAGGCGTACTCCATGGTACTTGCCGTGCTGGTCCTTGACGTGGGCGAAGTACTCGCAGACATGGAGGTCTTCCTGAGCACTCCTTGGTCGCCTGCCGGATGGCTGAGTGCATGGTATTCGGCTCAGTTGAGGCGGGCGTAGCGGGTGGGGTCGCGGTTGTCGCGCAGGACTTGCGGCGGGCCTGGATGACGGCGGGGAGCCGGTGCAGGCCATGGTGAAGCGGGCGGGCGGCGGGGGGGCAGCAGCAGGGCCCCTCACTGGTGCCGCGGGCAGCTTGCCAGCGAGGTGCTGAAGGGCCGATTCCAGGCCGGCAGTGGGCAGCTGGGTGTGGCTGCCGGGCCGGGAATTGTCCAGTGCGTCGACGAACTCCTCTGCCGCGCGCTTGTGGGTGCGTTTTTTCAGGGAACTTCCTCCAGAGCGGCGTCAGATTTCTCAATCAACTGCAGTGTGCGCAAATCAGGTGGTGCCACGTGCTTACAAAAGTGCGAGGGGAATCGCAGACGGATGCGGGCGGTGACGATGCGATGATCGGAGCGCACCAGGGGGATCACCGGTGCGAGCGAGCAGCTAGTACAACAGATCCTGACGCTTGCGGCGCATCACAACATAGTCGATGCAGCGTTCAGTGCCAGATGGCGAGGTGTGTGTGACCAGAGCATCTGGACTAGGTGAAAAGCGGGTGTTGGCATTAATTACCAGATCGCATGTCGTAAGCAAATCAGCAAAAATTCCAGTGTTGGCATTGGAGACCGTACCTACCGTTGGGGCCTTGGGGGCGTGCTGACATCCGCCAGTACCCGGTGGTAGCGTTGCGTTGGCGTCCAGTAGCAGAGCGAGGTAGTTGCGACCAGGGGTGCCGTTCGCCAGGTTCACCAGCGCAGCAAAGAAGTCCTTGCGATCTTGTTCAGGGTGGCCGGTGTGTGGTGCGTAACCTACACCCCGCATGCACTCATCAGGGCGTAGGTCGAGTGGCCCTCCACCGAATGGAAGGTGGCCACGAGGAGGCGAGCGTTGACCAGCTGGGGTTCACCCATGTGGCGTACGGCGAGCGGGGAGCAGAAGAGACCGACGCCCCCGTTCCCGGTGCTGGCCGTCGCCGCCTCGATCCATATAATAAAACCGCCAGCCGTCGATGTCGTCAGCAGTGTGCCGGTGTTCTTGGATTCCCGGCCAGGTAGGGACATATGGCGATGTTATTGTCGATGCAGAAACCAATAAGATTGGAGACTCGATGGCATGCACTGTCAGTCGTCGCTGCACAGGCAGTGACAGCGGTCAGCGTCAGGCTGGAGCGTGCGGGCGTTGAAGGTGGCGATGACCAATTAATGGCGCGCGTTGACCCGGAAAAGCGCCGGGGGGGTGCAGCCGTGCAGGCGGGGGTGGGGGCGGAGATGGAGCAGGGCGGTGGTGATGGGCTGGGTGGGGGTGGAGGTGGGGGGGTAGGGGGGGCGGGTTGAAGACTTATGCTTTCAATCACCGTTTCGATTCTTCCTGCCAGCGCGTCGAGGCGACGCCGACGGTTGGCTCACCGGGTGGCCAGGTAGAATGAATCTGCGTCTGCACGCATAAGAGATGCGTGCAGTCTGAGGAGGTTTCGGATCGAGGCGGCCCGGCGCGAGGCGGCAAGGCGGGGCAAACCTGGCTCACTGCCGACCCGTTGCTCTCTCTCCGACAGCCCGAGGGCTGAGAAGGCTAAGGGGCAGGAAGGGAAGTTAGGCAGATAAGAGCCGCGATTCAAGCCGCGGAGCCCCGAGCGTCGTCATTGCATGATAGTTGAGAAGGGTTCACAGCGCGGGCTCACTCGGGCCGGTGCAAAGCGAACGAATTTAGGGGGACGGCCAGGCCCGGCAGCCACCATACCTGAGCTGAAGTTGCCCCGGCGGATCCCCGGCCACACGTGCCGTGGGGAGCGTGTGGCCGTCGATGCCGGTGGTGATGGCGGTGACGGCGGGGGCGGAGCAGGGGGCTGGGGCGCTGGCACGGCGGTATCCATGGGGGTCGCCGTCATTGGAGGAAGGTCCTGGCCGTTAATGCGGACGATGAAGACGCGAGGCGGGCATAGATGCTGCACCGTAGTTGCGGGTTGGCCCGCTGCTTGGCTGTCCGAGCCTGAGTGGACCTCCGGCCGGTTCAGGGCGGCAGCCCGGGCCTCGAGCTGCTCCGGGGTATAGTAGTTATCGTCCATGCTCAGTTGCCAGGGGTGACCGTAAAGGTTCCGGCGGGCCTTCAGCACTTGCAGTTTGTCCTCCTTGCGGTGGAATTCCACCAAGACGGGGGCAGTGGGGCCGCCCAGCCGGCGTGCCGTTTTAATGACGACGGTTTGGGCCACGCCGAGCTTCCCCAGGAAGGGGTCGCCCCGGAGGTAGGTGCCCAGGCGTGCATCGTTGACGTAATGACGTTCGAGGGGACGCCCCGTACCATGCACAATACTCATGGCATGAGCGAGTGGGTTCGTGCATAGCATCCCGTGTGCTGGCCTTGACTGCTGTTTTGATTTCGTTGATGAGCTCCGTAGGGTTCTGATCGAAGCGTGGCGGCATAGGTGGTCTTGGCAGGGGTTATGGAGGCAGTAAGTTGTTGCTGGAGCTGATGGAGGAGGTGCTGCTGCTGCTGCTGCATGCAGACCAGCTGCTGCAATGTGGGCGGTGATGGCGGTCGAATGGATGGAGGTGTCAGCGTGTGCGGAATGGGCGTGGTGGGTGGCGAGGTGGTCGTGGACAGCTAGGGTTGAGCTAGGGCAGCGTTGAGGAGGGAGGGGATGTGATCGAAGCAGGAATTGGCAACTTGCCGGGCGGTGATGTCGATGGCGGCAGCAACAATGGGGTCGGCTCCCAGGTCCAGAGAGGCCATGACACAGCGCTCAAGGGCGCTGTCGGAAAGACAGGAGCACGTCCACCAGACTGCGCGGCAGAGGTCGGTGTCGTCGGAGTTGCCGGTGGTGGAGAAAGTCCGACAGGTGGCCGGTAACCTGTTGGTTGCAGTCCCGGATCTCGCACTTTCTCTCGGCAGCCAGTTGCAGGATGGTGAGGGCGGCAGCTCATGGGACAGGCGCATGATGGAGTTAAGGCCCATGGCCATTTACCAGGTAGAAACCCGGCAGCTTCCTCGGCAGAAAAGAAGGCCTCCTCGCGGGTATCCATGGCAGGGTCGTTGTTTGGCGGAGCGGTGGATCGAGTGGAGCGCGGCTGGATGCTGACAGTGCATGGCGCCCGGCATACAGCTGTAGCGTGCGAGGGGGGTTCCATGCAATTAATGAAGCCATGGCTTCATCAGCAAGTTGGTACGCAGGGCCGCGGACACTTGTGATTGTTGGGATGAGCCGTATTCCGCCATATTGAGCTGAAAAAGATCGATATTTTCTGGGAAGGGCGGTGCCGGTATTTTCGGAATTAATATTGAGCGATAGCTGCAGAAAATTATATCAGCGTGTTTGTCTTTAAAAGATGAGTCTGATGCAACCAACCCGATGAAATTTCATGGCCGGAGTCAAAAGTTATGAGCATTCTCGTATATTGCATTCCGTCACCGCATTAATTTCGCTCCGTGCATGCTAGCGCCTATCCTAATTCATACAAGAGTGCTTACACAAAAGGTTGATTCCTGAACAGGATGTACATATGCTGTTCTGTCCGCTGGGCCGCCATATATGGGCTGTCCTTGCTCGCGCTCGCGTACCCATGCACCCCCCTGATTAAGCTGTCATCCGCAAACTGAAAGTATGAGGGGTCGGCCACCTTGGTGCATGCGCACTCAACACGGCATTACCCCGCCATATGTTCATGTGCAGACCGCCAGCGTATGTCAAGGCTGCGTCCTGTCACCGTACATGTTCATTTTTGTAGCCGGATTATGGTATGCGCCAGGCACGTGCCCGCTTTGCTCAGGCCGGCTTGCTCGGGCTGCAATTAACATGGCCTAATGATTACGAATGAGACCGGAGAACGGGGGGGCGACCAAATAGCAGAATTTACTCGCTGAAAGGTAAACTATCCTACTTCTGGCCGCTTCAAGCTGCTCGGCAGCTGGCCGCCCCGACTGCGCGCGAGACGTCGACATGACAACCCGGATCGGCACTGGCATCACTGAGGGCAGCCGTCCACGAGCACCATCGCTGCATGGTGGAGCTAGAGACCCCACCCTGCCCGTGGGATTGTCAAGCGCGACAGCTGTTCAAGGTCGTCGTTCTGCTGACAATCCTGACCTACTGTACGGCGCCGAGACGTTGATGCTGACGCAGGATCGAGCTGGAGAAACGACTCGACGGCGCCGTCAACAAGATGCCGGCTGCGCAAGGTTTCCCTTTAATTGGTTTGCACATTCGCAATGAGGACTAATTGTACGCTGCGTGATTTACCATATAGTTGTCTCACTTCATATGTTTCCCACAATTATCTTAGGTACAGGCGCCCGGGCACCTGGCCCGCACAGATCAGGTGGACACACCAGACAGACTATATAGCTGGCACCAAGCCGGCACAGCCCGGGCGTTTTGTCCTCCATGACGTGGCATGCCCCATGCAGGCTGCACGTGCCGGCCGGGCCACGCCCTCTGTGGACTCAGTTCCGCGATAGGCTAGGCATAGACAATAACTCCGTTGGGAGTACATGTAGCACATATCCCTGAGCAGGGGCATGTGGCTTTTAATACATTCTGGCTACTTCCTGCAAGGGTAGGGTGTAAACTACACCTGCTCTAGGTGCACAAAGTGCACCTGCACCACCATGATGTATTATCAGAGCTCAAAGGCCTGGCATGGGGTGGAAGATTATTGTGGCTAGGCAATGGCTAGGGTATGGCTTTTCAGCAGAGAGGAGCTCTCTGAATAGGCAGAGCATGGCTAAATTCTTAATGCATCATCCATGGGGAGTCCCGTTGTAGGCCGGGCTTGGCTAAATTCTTATGGCATCATCCATGGGGAGTCCCATTATCGGCGCACATGCGCGTATACGTGAGGCACGCGCGAGGCTAAGCCTGACTAATCTACACTACTGTTTTACATTCCCTTGACTGGTTTTGCTGCATGGGGTGGCATTGGGCGCCTGCCAGGGCTTGTGGTCGATCGATGTGGATGACCGCCCCCTTAATTCGACAGTATACCGGTCTCCCCCCTGCGCTCTGCCGGAGCTGGAGGTATAGGTCCGCCATAGCTCCCATCGCCGCTGTTGCTGTGCCAGGGTCAAGTCATCGTTCAGCGTGTACTGAAGTCCCCGAGAGCTTCTTGCGGCATTTACGAAACGACAGGTTATCCGCCATGTACTTAAAGGTGACTGAGCACGGGTGCCGGCCGGGCCAGCCTTATACCCCGTGCGCGGGGAACGCGGACAGCCAACATCCGCAGCTCACCAGTGACTTGCATGGGGGCAAGAATGTCGCGCTATGGCAACAAGAGTCTCCGAGTTCTCACCTGCCGGCTGGTCGAAGTGCTTGACGATGACATTGTGGCTGCGCTGGGTGAATTCGGCCTCCTCCCCGAGGTGGAGCGTTTGTTGCTGGTGGAGCTGTGCTGCGACGGCGGAGGTGGTGGAGGCAGTGGTGTGGTGCTTCAGCAGGTCCGCCCAGGTCTGGGGGGAAGCATCGCCTGCCGGGCCGGCGGTGGCTTGCTTCAGTGGCGGTAATGTCCTTCACCGCCTGGGCGGTGAGGCCTAGCTGCAGTGCTTTGCAGGCACTCGATGGCGATGGCGTTATCCTGGAGGCGCTGGTCGATGTCGCGGAGGCTGGGCGGTGAGTGAGGGCGTCGGTGGTGGGGGTGGTGGCGGTGGAGGAGGCGAGGAGGGTGGAGGTGGCGGTGGAGATGGTGGAGAGGAGGGGGAGCTCGGCAGCCAGCGTGCCGCCCACATGTGGCTGCCACATCTGCAGCGCGCGATCGAGGGGGGCCACGTGCTGCTCGAGGTTCTCCTTAAGGATTGCCGGGGCGGATGGATCGAGGATTCGGTCAAGGTGGTGGTGAGGGGCTTGGGGGGCCAGAGCTCCTCGAGGGAGCATCCAAGAAGGGAGAAGAGGGCGTATTGCTGAAGCCGCCTGGTGGGGGCGGGCGGTGCTGTGGAGCTTCTCTGCCGAACGGTATTGAAAGAACTGGCATTGCGGAGGCGGCCCTGGCGGTGGAGCTGCGTGCATAGTTCAATAAGTGAGTCGCGCGATTAAAAAAAACACGTAGCTCAGTAATAATGCGGTGGTGGTTGAGCATGTCGAAAATGCCGGGCTGCATGGCTGGCGTCAGCTCCTCCCAGTGCCCGCCGCATGACAGCTATAGGCTCGGCAGAGGGCGAGTGTGCTTGCATGGGCTCAGGCGACACCCGAGACGAGGCATGGACCATGTGCTACCCTTGATGGGGCGGGCTCACGCCCGGGGAGCCCCCTGGTTTGTCTGAAATATGTCCAGGCAGATGACTCGTAAAGATAGGTGGCACACAGTAATGAAGGACACCACCCCCCATGCAGTCGCCAGTCGGTCGGCCTGCATGGGGGCTCCGCGTGTATAACCAGTGACATTTGCAAGGCATAGCTTCTAGATTCGGGCCTCCGGTGGTGCCCGCAAGGCCCTGAAACTCGGAACTAGATAACTACATCATCCATCGGCCCCATCTCATCATATTCATTGGCCCTGTCAGGACTTATGCTCACGTGACGACCAGCAGGCAGTGACAGCAGTCAGCGTCGGGGTGGAGCGTGCGGGCGTTGAAGGTGGCAATCAGAGTAAAAAGATTTGGGTATTCGGATTCAGGATTCAATGGGGTTTTGGACCAAATAACGCACTATTCGGCCATCATGCGATCATTGTTCGTTTATTATTTGGATTCGGAAGACCGGCAATGACTATTGACGCGCGTTGACCGAAAAGCGGGGGGTTCCGGGTGGGGGCACCTGGGGGCGGAGATGGAGCAGAGTGGTGATGGGGGTGGGGGTGGGGGTGGGGGTGGGGGTGCATGGGGGTGCACGACTAGGGGTGGGGGTGGCGAGTTGAGGACATATGCTTTCAATCACCGTTTCTATTCTTCACTGCCAACGCCGGCGGTTGGCTCGGGTGGCCAGGTAGAATGAATATGCGTCTGCACGATTAGAAATCATAGTGTGCATGCAGTCTGAGGAGGTTTCTAAGGCGGCCGCGCGCGAGGCGGGGCAAACCTGGCACCGCACTGCTGCACCAACCTGTTGCTCTCTCTCCAACATGCAGCCTGTCAGGAGGGCTGCGAAGGCAAAGGGGCGGCCACGGAGGGGGAGTTAGCCAGATATCCCACTGCATGCTAGAGCCGCCGGAAGCCGCAGAGCCGCTTTGCTACGTCGTCATTGCTCAGCCTTTGTTGAGGATGGTTTGCAGCTCGGACTCTGCGAAGCGGACAAATTTTAGTGGGACGAGCAGGCCCATGCAGCAGCCAGTCTCCTCCTCGGCGGTACGGACCGCCTAGCTCGGCGATGCTCCCGGGGCACAGGGGAGCGAGGCGGCAGGCGGGTCGTCGATGCCGGGGGCGATGGCGGCCGGTGACGGTGGGGGCCGAGCAGCTAGGGGCTGGGGCGCTGGCACGGCGGTATCCGGCACGGCGGTAAATGTGCATGTTGCACCTCTAATCGCATTAATTCTACCGTTAAGTTAACTTAGATCCACCACGTTAACTTAGATACCACGTTCAAACCGGCTTTACGGTACCCTGCCACGAGCCACGAGCCACGAGCTACGAGGTAGGCATGGCTGACAGACGGCGGAGCTCATAACTTTCACGTTTGGGCACCGAATTCGGCCGTGAATATCACTAGCGCTTCGTCTTTCTAAGACGCACACGCTGATATATTTTTCTGACACTAAAACGCAATATTATGACGAGCAAAAGCTCGACTACGCAACGCAGCCTGGCGGCTGCGATGAGCCAAGAAAATTCGCCTGCAGCTCCGGCTGTAGTTCCGCCCGGCCTGCGGCCCGGCAGCGAGGCCACTACTCAAGCGTTGGTAGTGCACTCGGCTCCTGCGGCCTCGCCATCGGCATCGATCGCCTGATCCTAAACGCAGTCGCCCAGCAGAATCGCGCCCAACAGAACCGCGCTTTCGGCCCCAACCTTTCCAGGTCGCCGATCATGACTGGATCGACCAACATGTCCCCAGCCAGTGCTCTGCACTGCCTCTTCTTCGGGGACTACGCCTCGCTTTACGGTCACCTGTGCATCCATCTCGACAGCATCAACCGCCTCATCACCCGGCCCGGCGCTCTGTTCGGGTGCTCCCGCCCCCAACTCCAGCACACCGTTCTCAACTCTCTCCTCGTGCGCTCTGATGGGGAGATCTGGGCTCCATCCATCTCCGCACCCATGCACTCCGTTCTATCCTTACAGAAGCCCTCCAGCAGCACGTGACCCCCCTCGCTGCAGATCATTGTTGTGGCAGCAATGGGGGGCACGCTGGCTACTGAGCTCCCTCACCTTTCCACCACCGTCGCCTCCTCCACCTCCACCCTCCTCGCCTCCACCTCCACTGCCACAGGTCTCCGCCTCCACCGCCGACATCAAGAAGGCCCAGCTCCTCGACATCGACAAGCGCATCCACGACAACGCCATCGCCATTGAGCGCCTGCAAAACACCGTAGGCCTCACCGCCCAGGCGGTGAAGGACATCGCTGCCCAGCCGGCATCTGCTGGCCCGGCTAGCGTTGCTCCTTCCACCCAGACCTGGGCGGACTTGCTTCAGCACCACACCACCTCCATGCACCACCTCCACCATCGCGGCACAGCTCAAGCAACAAGCCCTCGACCTCCGCGAGAAGGCCGACATCACCCAGCGCAGCCACATTATGTCATAGTCAAGCACTTCGCCCAGCCGGTAGATGAGACCTCGAGGAGACGCTTCTCATGGCGTTTAGGCGCGACATTCTCGCCCCCATGCAACTCACTGGTGAGCTGCGTGTAACGTGCCAGCCCAGACACCTAGCCTGAGCTACGTCGCGAAAGATCAATTGTGCCGGTAATAGGAAGAATCAAGGTGGCCTAATGCAGATTGCGCTTCACGACTGCGGTCGTGAGATATCTGGCACCGCGACTTGATGCCAAGCTATTTAATACACACTTATAATGGCTAGCAAGACCAATTACAAATGGATAAGTGCCCCAGGTTTAATGTGTAGGCTACATCGCACTTTACATTCATCGAACCAAGAGGACGAGACTCTCGTCCTCGGACCAATTTCACCTAGGTCTGCCACCAAGCTGGCAAGTGGCGCCGACATGGCGCCGACCTTCCAGAGAATTTAGAAGCATGCAGTCTACACAAGATCCTCGGGTCGACATCGACCCTCGCCAGGCTACAGAATCCACGCATGAGTACAATATCTCAACCAGCTATAAAGTACGCAGCGCGGCGCGACTGCACCGGCCCCTAGAAGATCGCATACATCAACCTAGGCCCAAAATAACTGGTCCGAATCACACAAACTATTATAAAGTTCCATACAAAAGTCCTGACCAAGGGACAATTCCCAAATTAAGTCCCGAAATGAGTCCCAAAGTCCTACGGACTATGACAACAAGCCAAAATACATAATTTATTCCAAATTGTTGCGCCCGTTCCAAGGGTCGGGCCCGCAACACTCCTCCCCCTCCCCAGGGGACGGTAGTCTCTACCGTCATATAGAGGTGAAGAAGCACAGGAAAAGAAAACACACGCAACAATTAATTCTGAGTAGCCAATCGGTCGCTGATCATCGCAGCCGTAGGTTGACCATAGGGGTACTATGTCCCAACCCTTGTTCTCCAACGGGCCAGTAAAACCAATTCCCCCCAAACTCGCCACACAAGGACAAGTCTTGACGTAGTCAACGTCTCTCCCTATTATAGGCCAAAGGGAGGACACCAGATCCTATCACGTGAGGGCTTTCGGCTTTTGACCACAGAAACTTCTCCGCGTGGGTTAACAGTCGCCTGAATGAACAGCTCGTTTGACTTTTTCGCCATGGCGGGGCTTCCATGACTAGAGACTGCTCCAGACGGCGGGGATATTCCCAGTACTGACGGTACAGGGCATCCATTGGCATTATAGGGGTGGGGCGCTCCACCTTGCCTACTGGCTGTCTTCCCACCACGAAGTCATTCCTATAGTGTCCACCTTCCGACTCCCACGTTTGTCCTATCTACCGGGACCTTATACACCAAGAACCAGGTCCAGGTTGGCCTAAGGCCGGCTACCTACCCCAGGACAAGCATGACATTTCACGGTCGACTCAAGCAACATAATACCGTGCCCTCATCACATGAGACACCGCTGCATGGAAACTGAAACAAATCACAGGGCAATGTGACTGGAAACTCTGGATCTCTGGAATGGAACAGCAGGAACAGGAACCCCCATAATCCTTCCTGGAATCTCCCCCACTTCCCACAAATCCATCAATTTCCCTCTCACCGCTGCCCTCCCTGGCGACCGCGCTAGTGCAGGGCCGCGGCAGCATATAAAATTCCGCCAGCGACCCGAATCAGAGGCGCACACCAATCAACGCCATGCAAGACAACCCAATTGATGGGGTCGATCGACCGATACCAATACTACCGGATGCATGGTTGCAGGCGACGATGCTTATCACAACTGGGATAATAATACGCGCGTGGCAGACATGTTGCGCGCGACCATGCACAGTGGCGGGCACGCAACAGTTGGGGTGCGCAACAGTGATCCGCGGGGCGCGCACGCGCCAGCATGTGACAGCGTTGTAAACGCCACCGCCGAGCAAAGGCCAAAATATGGATCACGGCAGTCGTCATCAGCGACTACGGGAGGTGCTCGCGTGCAGAACTGTCCAATGCGGTCGATGCACTGAGGGAGGACCACCAAGCTGAATCACGTCTTGCCTGCACGCGTGTGCGGAGATGCGCGTGCAAGCGCTGGACTCGTCATCCCGTCTGCAAGACACCTGATGTCGAGTCAACCACAGCGGAAGGCGCCCAGGGGCTGAATTACACAGACAACGCTGCCAACTGGGATCGCGTCCGAAGATGCCGTCCGGGAAACGTATTAGCGAGAGGCACCATGATGGCCCGCAGCTAGTTTGGTAGAATGACACATGCACCAATACTAACTGCGACCATCACGTCTCCCGGGGGAAGTGACCGTGTATACGTTGGCCTCCTCCGCCTCCTCCTGCTGGTCACGTGTGTGGTATAGGTACTCCGCCACGACCACAGGAGGGCCGAGAGGTTCCAGCGCCGGCACGGAGGGATCAAACCTGAGTGTGGGATCCCTCCCCTTCCCCAGGGGACCTCCGCGTAGTGTTTCGTAACCTCGTCCAGGAGGTCAGGGTGAATAGCCTCCAGAAACCGAATCTTGTACTAGGTCCACGTCAGGTCGCCGGTCAGCCGCGCCGCAAAGGAGTCAAAGGTGGTGAGGAACTCCGCCAAGTCAGTGTTGCCCTGACGTAGGCGGCCGAACTCAAACCGCTCAGTCAGTCGATAGCCGGGAGGGATGAGCTTGCGCCGGATGCGCGCCAGCAGTTCCTCAACCGTCTGCGGGTATGACTGAGCCGCCACACTCTCGACGTTAAGCATCCCGACCACTGATGGGTCCATACACTTCACCACCACGTAGGGGATCAGAACCTTGGTGGCCAGCTGCCACTCATGGTGTTCACACCATACAGTGTACAACTGTTGCCACATACGAGCCCACTCGTCAATCTCACGGGGAGTCATGCCCGCATGGAGCTTGGGCACCGCCTTAAAATCTGGCATAGGCGGCGCCTTGACAGGGTCAGGTCGCAAGGGACCGCCCTTTCTGCAGTACGCGGGGCTGGAAAAGGTGAGGGGCTCGTGACGTCGCGCCCGCATCTCCTGGTGCGAGCCCCGTCCTGCAGTCTGGTCATGCCCACGTTGGGACACAAAGGTGTTCTCCTCATGCTCGGGATCGAAGTCGCCCGATTCTCGCTGGGGCGCGTAGTCATCGGATACCCGCTGCGACGCAAAGGGGGCCGACTCGCGCCGAACTCGAATGGACGTGGGATGCTCATAACCGGGGTCATCCAGGGGCAGCCGACTGAAGTTGACATTATTACGTGGGCGCGCTCCTGGCGGGAGTGTATGGTGGTACGGTGGGGAATGGGCCAGGAGGAGCTTGTCCATCGTCCCATGGGTCGCCGTGGACGTAGGCCGACGATCCTGGCACTCTATGCGGAGGCCTGGACTCTCGCTCGTAAGACCCGAAGGATACCCGACGAGGGACCCGCCCGGGCTCCGGTCCCGACCCCCCCCGTCCACGCCCGGCCCATGCATGGATCAGACGCGCGCTCCCGCGCGCGTACGTCGCCGGGTAGTACCGATCCACAAGAGCAGCAGGCGGGGGTACGAACGGAGAGCTGGCCATTGAGCTACCTGCGTCCTCTACATCCTCCTCGATCCTCCTGCACCTCTTCCACGGAAGGGGGTCGCTGCGTAGGAGGTACCCTGTCCCAATTGCCCATATGCTGGGTCGATAGCGGTCGCGGCTGCTGCTGCTGCTGCGTCTGCTGTCGCTGTCGCTGCTGCTGCTGCTGCTGCTGCTGCTGCTGCTGCTGCTGCTGCTGCTGCTGCTGCTGCTGCTGCTGCTGCTGCTGCTGCTGCTGATGTCGCGACGGCGGAGACTGCTGAGACTGAGGCTGTCGCTGCGGCGACTGCTGTTGCTGATCAAACCCTAGGGCATGCAGCTTGCTCTAGCTGCGACTCTAGGGTCGTCTGCCGTTCTGCGGTAACCCTAGCGGCTGCCTCGGATCTCCGGGACCCACTGGAACTCCGACTAGATGTGCTAGCTATTTCTTGTTCTTCCCTGCTATTGTCCTCCAGGGACTGTCTCTCTACGGCCCTTCGGGGGCTGTGCATTACCACCACCTCGCTTCCTAGAGGGCATTTTGGGCCCTAGTACCGTACCAGCACCAGTACCTCCCCAGCACAGGCAAGCAAGAGAGAGAAGAGGAAGCCACAACTAATTCTTCTAATAGTAATTATATATTATCTGCTAACTATTGTAGCTGAGCTAGTAGGCAGTATCACTGTATACTTGTATCTAGTAGTGAGAGTGGTGCTTATGCCCTAGAGGATGGGCCCAGGTGAAGCTGCTCCAGTGCACGCAACACATCCTGTGCTGGGATCTGGGTGACACTCCTATGCTGGTGCAGCCCTTCTGGGAGGGGCATATTATCCTTAATAAACTGATCTGCCTCCGCTAATGTATTAAATCCCTGCTACCTAGCTAACGACGCTGGGTGTCACACTTTATCCTTGATATGATTACTACATGCAGCCCAACTATAGAAAATTCCTGGTTGGCCTGTGGCCCCGTCGTGTGCTACTGCATAGTATAGGTATTGGGATCTACCTCCTTGATTAATACGTCTATATCCTCCTTCATTATTAGTAACGTCTGCTGCGAGAGGTTCCCATGAACTACCGATTAGGTATAAAGCAATATCACACGGTAGTGAAGCATGCAATGCAAGGGGGGGGGGAAGAAGGGAGGAAAGCCCACCCAGGATACCTCTACGTGCAGGTGACGTGCTCACAGCGAGAGAGAAACACAAGGCAGAAACAGGACGTTCACAGACAGTACGAAAAACGTTGAGGTACAGCTACCGGCAACACAGTAAGGCAACGGCCAGCCGGTAACTACCCTCGAGCTGTAAGCAGCGTTGCCCTCCGGGGGTCCGCCCACAGCTCACGAAGGTCTGCCTCCGGGGCAACCCATTCACCAACAAGCACAAACATGAATACAGAGCACGACAGAAAACAGAAACCCCGTTTCTACGGACGTGGGTAAGACAGGAAGGACAAGAAGGACTTATATATACCCGTGGCCGGCATCTGCTTATTGACGTTTCGGTGGCGCGGCCCTTGGCTCTTAGCCACGTGGCTGGGGCCTCCCTCACGGCAGGTTACACGGCGGACCGGGCGGAGCGGGCCAAGCTCCTGGCCTACGGCGACGTCGGGCACCATCGTGTGGTGCCCTTTGTCCTGGAGGAGTTTGGGGCCATGGGGCCCCTGACCTCCGCCTTCTTCAAGGAGTGTTGCCGGCTCCGGGAGGACCGGCTGGACCTGGAGGGCCAGCGGGCCCCATGGTCGGCGCGGACCTGGACGTCATATTGGCGTCAGCGCTTGTCGGTGGCGCTGACTCGGGCCATGGCTGACATCATGCTCCGCCGTACGCGGGCTGATTTTGCGGTGCAGCAGGGCTATTAGGTTTCTCCCGTTAGGCGTTTCCATTGGTCTTATCGTAGTATAGAGCTTTGACATGGCTCTGTATATAGGTTTATAGCTGGGCGTTTGCTTTGGTTTGAGTGATTTCACTCTGCTGTAAGTAATTATATTTTTAATATATATATTGCTTTACCGATGCCTTACTGCCGTCAGTATCGTTGAAAACCCTGAGTTCTGGCCGCCACCTGGTGTCGTTGAAAGCCGGAGCTCTTGCCGCCACCGGGTGTCGTTGAAAACTGGGGCTTTAGCCGCTACCGTCGACAGCCCAACACCACAGGATCGCTGCTGCGGACCCCGCCGAGTATTCCTTACTGGCCGCTCGCCGTCTAGGTCGTCGTTGAATCCCTTGCGGGATTGCCGCCGACCTGTCCAGCGGTCGTTGAATAACGGAACCTCTATCTACACCAAGCTCCGCCTTGGTCTTCCTGACTGGCTACACTAGCTCTCTCTGCGAGAGTTAGCTAACCTAGCCAGCAACACAAACCTCCGATAACCAGTGTAACGAACCCAGATTTACACGTAAACCTGAGCTACGTCGCGAAAGATCAACTGTACCGGTAATAGGAAGAATCAAGGTGGCCTAATGCAGATTGCGCTTCACGACTGGGGTCGTGAGATATCTGGCACCGCGACTTGATGCCAAGCTATTTAATTATTACACACTTATAATGGCTAGCAAGACCAATTACTAATGGATAAGTGCCCCAGGTTCAATGTGTAGGCTTCATCGCACTTTACATTCATCGAACCAAGAGGACGAGACTCTCGTCCTCGGACCAATTTCACCTAGGTCTGCCACCAAGCTGGCAAGTGGCGCCGACATGGCGCCGACCTTCCAGAGAATTTAGAAGCATGCAGTCCACACAAGATCCTCGGGTCGACATCGACCCTCGCCAGGCTACAGAATCCACGCATAAGTACGATATCTCAACCAGCTATAAAGTACGCAGCGCGGCGCGACTGCACCGGCCCCTAGAAGATCGCATACATCAACCTAGGCCCAAAATAACTGGTCCGAATCACACAAACTATTGTCCAAAAACCAAATGTCCTCATTTGAGGACATAGTCCTCGTTTGAGACGGGGGGGGTCAGGGGCGTGGTTTTGGCGCCAAATTTGGTCCTAGGGTCACTTGGTGGGTTTTGGCGCGAAACTGGGATAGGTACTGAGCGCGCCAAGCCCCTGGGGTCGACAGGGGTCGACCGTACCTGGAAAATATGAGGCGACGAAAAGTACCTACAACAGCAAGAACATCGCAATGCAATCGAGTGTTTTGTCGAGTGGCGGCTATGGGGTCGTGCCAGTTCCGAGGCTTGCCTGAATGTTATAGGGCATTATTTTGCCCCGGACGAAGACAGCATTTTAGATCGTCACCTAGTGATTTCGAAGATGCTATTCTTCACGTGCAGGTGCTTTGTATATGTCGAAAATTTTGTTCATGAACGGATTTTGGCATTGTTGAAGAAAATCTGAGAGCTACGTAGATCGCATGATAGGTCAGATCGCAGTTCGGTTTTACAATTTCTTTTTCCGCCCAGGCGCTGCGGATATCGCGAGTATGGGTTATGGTACGCTTCTGGGCTTATGGGCGACATGGGGAGAAGAGGGACCTGGGCAGTTGCATGCGTCAAAGAGTCTCTATTTTTTCGTCGTGATGTCGCAGTCGCGCCTGGCGAAAACCAGGGCGAGCGCGAGCCATATTTTTCTTTTGCCGCAAGGCTGGGTGCTTCCCACGCGTCGCCGTCCTTTAATATATATTTCTTGAGCTGGCCCGCGCAGCTGGCGGCCTGGGCGCACGTCAAGAACAAGGTTCCGACTGTCATTCTCAACCGCATCGTTCTAAGTAAGCGAGTTAAGCGGATTGTAACCTGTAACTCCCGCAGACGTGATAATTCCGGTTGCTTTCAATGCCCAACTTCGTGGTTTTGATTACGTTTATGTCCGGGGAATAACGGAAGTTTGCTGGGCAGTACTTTCTTTTCCCGTTGCGTCACTGAAAAGGTAAACGGCCTTGCGTTATCAAAGCAGCAGCAAGTAGAAGTCGCTGTGCTTAATTGCGATGTGGTAGTTTGATTCAACACATATACTGCCTTGTTGCTGAGAAGTTTTTCAAGGCTTGCTGGTATATTGCCCATATGTTTCTAATGCTTCAACTCATGTCCAAGTGATCAAGACTGGCTTGGAAACTTGAGCTTGTCATGTTTACATTGTGCTTGTGTTACAACTTGTGCCTCTTTGCAGTATATGTTTTATATATAACGTAAGGGTTCAGCATCATGGTTTAGCACCGTGGTGGCAGCCGAGCCTCTACTAACGATCATGGACCTAACCTTGGCCAGTATTTGCTTCATATTTCACTCTTTGGACTGAGCTAGCTTTACACCTGCTGTTTGGCCTGCACCATGGTCCCTGGCTGCCAGTTACATTTTGTGCCCCCCCCTGGCAGGCTGCAGGGTCTAGGACTGCGAGGGCGTAACATAGACATGTTGTGGGCACCCTGGGTGCATTTTCAGGACCAGCCATGACCTGGCCATGCCTTCTTTCTTGGCATATTGTTGACTTGAGTGCTATTTGGTCACTCGCATAGCGACCCCCCTGCATTAATAAATCGTAAACAATTATACAATGAGCATATTTCATGGATGTTAAGCATTGCAACTCTTGAACATATCATAAATGAACACGGTTCCATACCGTACCCATGGATTTGTTGACATGTGTTAGTTATTACACATGGTATCCGTGCTTGAAAATGTCCTCATTTGAGGACATTTTCTTGGTGATTAGACACTATCATAAAGTTCCATACAAAAGTCCTGACCAAGGGACAATTCCCAAATTAAGTCCCGAAATGAGTCCCAAAGTCCTACGGACTATGACAACAAGCCAAAATACATAATTTATTCCATTGTTGCGCCCGTTCCAAGGGTCGGGCCCGCAACACTGCGGATGTCGGCTGTCCGCCTTCCCGCGCGCGGGGTATGGCTGGCCCGGCCCCCGTGCTTCTCACCTTTAACCCCTAAATGGGCAGAAATACTGCCGATGCATCGGCTGTAACTTCACAATTTTGCAAACCAGATGCCATCCAACCCACCCATATCCAATGGCTGTCCTTGGGGGCCAAGCATGTCCATGAGTTGCCCTTCGGGTTGGTGTATCACAACCTTACATATATGCAGGGTAGGCCATGTATAACTGCCGTCAAAGTCAGGGGGGTCAAGACGAGCGTTTTCATTTTTGGTAGAATGTGCATTTTGAATTATGTTGTAAGAGCTAGGCACCTACCACTTCAGGGATGATAAACAATTATTTGCTGAACAGTTTGAGCCATTGGGGTCATCATTTGGGTGGGTATACCAGCAGTTACACCCAGTACAGCCCATAGGGGCACCGTTGGTAAAAAGCAACCAAGGGGGTAGGAGTGGGCATACTACCTACTAATACCTACTAATATGGCCCCCAACCATGCCACACAATACATTTCCCTTCCACAATGATGGGGAAACATAACTGCATCATCACACTGCCCTTACATGGCACCTATGTGCAGGTGCCACCTTGTCCATGCACGTAGGTAACGTGGTACGGATACCCTACGCAAGGCATGCATTCTAGGAGGCAGCCACCAACAAACTAGTGATGTTAAGCCTATTTCAGCTTGCCCTAGCAAGGATAAACTAGGCCTCAGCTGCTATAGCTTGCCAGGTGATGGCCAGCACACCTGGTGGCACATGCTGACAATGGGAAGCTTCTACTCACCGGTTACATGCTTGATGATGCCACAGAGACCAGCCAACTGCCTCACACTCATGCAATATGTGTGTGGGAAATGTATAACAAACATATATGGAGGTATTCAAACCCATACAGCCTCTAAAACTTATCACCATCACACTGTGGCAGGTCAACTGACTGAGGGAAGCATCTAAGAAGGGTGTTTTAGAAAGGGGCCAGGCCAGGGTCAAGAAAGAGCATGAATAATGCAAAAAGATTGTGCTACACAAGCTAGAACGTATATATAAACGTCAAACATCGATTGGAAAACGATGATTAAGCTTTACCATGCATGGATGGCGTTACCTTGGCCCAGGCGGTGGCCGCAAAATGGCGCATTTCGGCACACCAAAGTTGTGCAGCATGGTCGCTGGATTTTGCGATTTCTGGCCACCCTTGCACGTTTACGACTACCATGTATCATAAAAAGTACAAAGAAACCAATATATCCTTTAAAATACGCCGGAAAGGTATTGCTGTCAACGTTTCTATCGTCCGGCCTGAACGCAGTTTTTTCCAGCAAGAACGCTGCCGACACCTATCAAATGGCATTCCCGCGAACCAAAAATTGGCCTGTATCATCTTTAGGACGTATAAAATCAATTTCCTGAGTTTGGTCAGAAAATTCGAACGAAAACGTAAATGCCATGCGTGGGCGCAAGCCGCCATGGCCAGGTCGTCGTTTTCCGGAATGCACGTTGTACGCGAAAAAGTACCCTGACCCCTTGTACTTTGACCGGCCAGAACACCTCTATAACTTTGTCAGAAGTATGCAAACCCTAGTACCATGCTGTGAGGAAAATTATAAACTTTCGATCTTCTCAGCTAAACTTTTCCTAATTCTCAATAGTTTTCGCGGCATTTGGTCCCCCGAGAAGGGGCCGACGTGTCGGCTGTAACTCAGTTTTAGGCGGAAAATCGGCAGCCAGACCATTTAGGGGTTAAGTACATGGCGAATAAGCTGTCGTTCCTTAAATGCCGCAAGAAGCTCTCGCGGACTCGCTACACGCTGGACGAGGACTTGATTCTGGGCCAGCAACAACGGCGACGCGAGCTATGGCCGACCTACCTTCAGCTCCGGCAGAGCGCAGGGGGGCCGAAACCGATATACTGGAGGGGGGCGGTCATCCACGTCGACGGCACAAGCCCTGGCAGGCACCTCCTGCCACCCCAGCAACCTCAGTCTAGGGAATAGATAACAGTAGTGTAGATTAGTCAGGCTTAACCTAGCACGTGGCCCACGCCGGCGGCATGTGCGCCCATAATAATGGCCCCCCATGGATGACGACGCCTTAAGCATTTAGCCAAGCCATGCCTATAATGGGACCCCATGGATGTTGCATTAAGAACTTAGCCACGCTCTGCCTATGCAGAGAGTCAGTCTCCGATGAGAAGCCATGCCCTAGCTTTTGTATATAGCCACAATAATCTTCCACCCCAAGCCAAACCCCTAGGTCTGCTGCGAACATGGTGGTGCAGGTGCCCTTGGTGCACCTAGAGCAAGTGTCTTTTACATCCCCACCCTTGCAGGAAGTTATTTACTAGCCCAGAATGTATTAAAAGCCATATCAGCCCCTTCTCCAGGATATTGAATTGAATTGTAACATAACTCCGTTAATTGGGAGTATATGTAGCACATAGCCCTTGAGAGGGGGCATATGGCCTATCATACATCCTAAGCTACTTCCTGCAAGGGTGGGGATGTAAAGGACCCTTGCTCTAGGTGCACCAGGGCACGTGCATCCCCATGATCTTCAAGCTATGCCCAGCGAAGGGGGAGCCTGTCATGGGGGGGAAGATCAGCATAGCTATACAAAGAAGCTAGGGCATGGCATCTCCAGGATATGTGCTACATATATTCATTGAGAATGATAGATTACGGAGGTGAGATGGGCATGCAACATAAGGAAAAACCCGATAACTGGGAGAATAACCCTGAAGAAATTAATAGTAATCTGACACGGACATCCAAGGATCACGCCAGCTGCACAAGGTACAACTAACTATACATAACAAAACTACACGCAGCAACAGCGCTGCCGGCCCACCATGCAGGCCTGGAAGGGATCTAGACCGCATGGGTCGCAACAAAGTCGGCCCGGGTGCGGCGGAATAACACATCAGCCACGGTGCGAGTGAGGGCGAGTGACAGGCGCTGCCGCCAATACGAGGACCACGTGCGGGCAGACCACGGGGCGGTCTGACCCTCGAGGTCGAGGCGGTCTTCACGGCGCTGGCAGCACTCGTGGAAAAACGCCGCTGTCTTGGGGCCCATGGCCTTGGGGCCGGCCCCGAACTCCTCAAGGACAAAGGGGATGACCCGGTGGGGCCCCACATTGCCGTAGGAGGCAAACTTGTCGCGCTCAGCCACAGCGGCGCTACATATATACTCCCAACGGAGGTATGTTCCTATAATGAATTAACTTAGTAGATCTATATACTGAGGTTGCATGTATGATGTATGTATGATAGTTCGCTTTGTTAGTCCTGAGCTGGGTCGCACGGCAAATAATACAAAGTTTGCGGTGCATGCATATGTACTGATTATTGCCAACTACCATATCTGCAGCTTGGGTCATTGTGGGGACGCCCCCTTGGCCTTAACTAGCTGTCCTGCATCTTTTTCCAACTCACGGAGAGGCCTACTAGGCCCCCCATATCCTCTACCTGTCTACTCCTGTTTTCTCCCCCAATGAAAAATGGCTGAGCGACACGGCTCAACGGCGGAGCTCAGAACTTTTGCGTCTGAGCCCCAATTAATCAGTTAACTAATAGACACGTGACTGCGTCACGTGAGCAGAAGTCCGGGAGGGGAACATGGGATGGAATGGAGGATGTAAGCTATATATCTAGGTCCTAGTTA
This sequence comes from Mesostigma viride, assembly GCA_009746045.1. Taxonomy (NCBI): domain Eukaryota; kingdom Viridiplantae; phylum Streptophyta; class Mesostigmatophyceae; order Mesostigmatales; family Mesostigmataceae; genus Mesostigma; species Mesostigma viride. The sequence continues at coordinate 595,011 of RPFO01000231.1, forward strand.
CAGGGTTGTGGGCACCACGGCCCGAATCGCTATGAATGCCATACGCGGTCACACGCGGAGCCCCCACAGACTTGGGGGTGCATGGTCTCCTTCATCACTACTTGCCATCTATCATTGCGTACCATCTGCCTCCTTATTACAGACAATCCTGACCTACTACGGCGCCGAGACCTGGACACTGACGCAGGAGCCGTGGAGCAACGACTCGACGGCAACGTCACCAAGATGCTGCGCGTGCAAGGCCCTTAACATCCCCTTTGGTTTGCACATTAGTAATGAGGATTTTTACGCTGATTTGCCCTATGTTTCCCACATTATTAGGCACAGGCGCCTCCAGAGGCCTAGCCGGGCACCTGGCCCGCACAGATCAGGTAGACACATCAGATAGACTAGCTGGCACCAAGCCCGCCCAGCCTGGGCGACATGTCCTCACCTGGCGTGCCCCAGGCCGCGCGCGGCAGGGCGGCCGCCACCCGTGGACTTTTCATGATAGACTCGGCATGGACATGTGCTACACTAGATGTGACGGGCTCACACCCGGGCAGCCTCCTGGTTTGTCTGTAATATGGAGGCAGATGGTACGCATAATAGATATCAAGGAATATGTGCTACATGATCTCCCAACGGAGGCATGTTATAATTTAAATTTTTTTTTTTTTAGTGGTACGCAAGGATAGATGGCAAGTAGTGATGAAGGAGACCACCTCGATCCTCCAATTAGTCTGTGGGGGCTCCGAGTGTGACCGCGTATGGCATTCATAGCGATCCGGGCCGCGGTGCCCACAAACCTGTAACTAGGACCTAGATAGCTTCCACCAATGATCCATTCCATCCCATGTTCCCCTCCCACTGAGGACTTATATGCTCACGTGACGCAGTCACGTGGTGTCTATTAATTCATTAATTACATTAATTAATTAATTACAGACAAACCAGGAGGCTGCCCGGGTGTGAGCCCGTCACGTCTAAGGTAGCACATGTCCATGCCGAGTCTATCACGAAAAGTCTTTACTTGCCCACGCTACTTGTTATGCCACGCTTACATGCCCGGTCTTATTGCACCCACAGTTTGCCGGATCGTTAGCCTGTCCTTTTAGCTAGCGCGCCCGAATGCAGCTGTGGCATGCCTTTGGCATGAAGGAGACTGGGGGTCTCTGCCCTTTCTCCTGTAGTGCACGCACAGGGATTAAAAGCACTTCGGTGCTCCGTGACTCCCCAACGGGAGCACGTGTTTAATTAATTAATTAATTAATTCCCCGGCAGCCTGTATGAGGGATAATTAATTAATCACGAAAAATCCACGGGTGGCGGCCCTACCGCGTGCGGCCTGGGGCACGCCAGGTGAGCCCCAAACTCAGTCAGATTACTTGCAGTCGGCGCACCCGCCAGTATAAATCAGTTATTCTGATTTGGCACGCCGCAAAGGTGAAAACCATTTGCGTTCAGTGCCGGTCCGCGGAAAACGCGGAAAAACGCGATCTGCAAATGAATCCAGGCCGGAATTGAACTGGGGACCTCTCGCACCAACTTTGCTGACTGTAGGACGGACGTCTCCGGATCCTAGGGCATCGCCAACTGACACCTAGAGTCATCCGCAAAAGTTCTCCTTTTCGGGGAGTGATGCAAGCCTTTCGGATTTGGTACTAGATAAATCATTCGAGATCTGTTTGTAGGAGTACTATTATAGATAGTATAAATCAGTTATTGGTTACGGCTCACGTAACGCAGTCACGCGTCTATTAATTTATACATTAATTAATTGGTTACGGCTAAGACGCAGTATTGAAAAACTTACGCACATGACACAATTCCGGATGTATGCATGACGACCCCTTGAGCGCTAAACTGCGGTCTTAATTGAAAGGGAGCTTTCTGGATCCCATGCAGCGCCCAGCCGGCCCCGGCTGACTCGCCCGTGCTCTCGCTCCGGAGGCTCATCAGCCGCTTGGATTACCCTCTCTTCCAATGATGATCGCCGGCCGATTAAGCCCAAGAAGCCTTGTTACAAACACATTTATGGCTTGATCGAGTCACTAAGTACCCCGGCAACTGAAGGCGCCTTTCTCCCTCTTTGATTGGCAACGTCTGACCAGGGGACAATGGACCCAGGTCCTTCAGTACCTAGCACCAGAACGCAGTATCTTTTTGCTCGCGGGGGATTAATTAATTAATTAATAGACACGTGACTGCGTCACGTGAGCATAAGTCCTCAGTGGGAGGGGAACATGGGATGGAATGGATTAATTAATTAATTAATTAAAATCATAGCTCCGTTGGGAGCATATGTAACACATAGCCCTGAGATAGGGGCATCTATGGGTTTGTAATACAATCAGGGCGACAACCTGCAGGTGTAGGATGTACGACTATCACCTGCTCTGGGTGCACTAGGTGCACCTGCACCTCCATGATGGTTCATGCCTCCTAAACAAGCACAGGCACCCAGGGGGGGCTTGAGGAGAGGGCCTAGAAGGCCTGCATGACATATGGGGTGGAAGGTATGTGGCTAGGCTATAGCTAGGGTACACATGGCCTCTCAGCAGGGAGTAACTCCCTGCATGGGCAAAGCATGACTCGAAATTGCTACGGCTATTGCAAGGGCGGGTGTGGGCCCATCACGTAGGCATACATGGCCATGGATGGATGGTGTAAGCTAGCTAGGTCCGAGTTACAGGGGTGTCGGCACCGCGGCCCGAATCGCTAGCTAGGAATGCCATACGCGGTCACACGCGGAGCCCCCACAGACTTGGGGGTGGTCTTCTTCATCCCTACTTGTCATCTATCCTTAATTACTTAATTAATTAATTAATTAGGAACATAACTCCGTTGGGAGTATATGTAGCACATAGCCCTGAGAAGGGGCATATGAGCCTATAATACATTCTAAGCTACTTCCTGCAAGGGTGGGAATGTAAACAACACTTGCTCTAGGTGCACCAGGGCACCCGCACCCTCATGGTCTATCACGCTATGCCCGGGTAAGGGGGGAGCATGCCTGTGAGGGGGAAGATCATCATGGCTATACAAGAGCTATGGCATGGCTTCTCAGCAGGGAGTGACTCCCTGCGCATGGGCACAACATTACTAAATAAGGCTAGGCATCGTCTGGAGTGTGGCTCATCATAGGCACACATGTACATGATGAAATAAAGCGCGTGGCTTAGCTGGGATAGGGCCTCTAGGAGGCGTACATGTACATGGCCACGGTCTATCTATTCTACACTACTACTGCTGTATTCCCCTAAGCTGGGGCGCCTGGAGTCGCTGGGGCCGCGGGGGTCGCCTGCCAGGGCTTGTGGCCGACGTAGATGGCCGCCCCCTTCCAGTACACCGGCTGCCCCGCCTTGGTCTGCCGGAGCTGGAGGTAGGTCGGCCATAGCTCCCGTCGCCGTTGTTGCTGCGCCAGGGTACGTCAGGTCGTCATCAAGGGTGAAGAGAGTCTTCTCGAGCCGCTTGCGGCGTCTGAGAAAAGAAATCTTGTCCGGAGAAAAGAAATCTTGTTCCTGAGAAAAGAAATCTATCCTTGCGTACCATTAATTAATTAATTAATTATCAACATCACTCCGTTGGGAGTAAATGTAGCACATATCCCTGAGAAGGGGCATATGGCTTTTAATACATTCTAGGCTACTTCGATCATGCAAGGGTGGGAATGTAAGCTACCCTTGCTCTAGGTGCACTGGTCAGGGCACCTGCACCCTCATGGTCTATCACGCTATGCCAGGTGGGGGAAGATCATCATGGCTATACGAGAGCTAGGGCATGGCTTCTCAGCAGGGAGGGACTCCCTGCATGGGCACTGCATAATTAAATAAAGCTAGGCATCATCTGGAGGGTGGCTCATCATAGGCACACATGTACATGACTAGAAAGGCTAGGCCTCAGCTGGTATAGTGCCTGTAGTAGGCGGGCATGTACAAGGCCACTGTCTAACTATTCTACACTACTGCTGCTGTATTCCCCTAGGCTGGGGCTGGAGTTGCTGGGGCCGCGGTGGTCGAGGGGGTCGCGTGCCAGGGCTTGTGGCCGACGTAGATGGCCGCCCCCTTCCAGTACACCGGCTGGCCCGCCTTGGTCTGCCGGAGCTGGAGGTAGGTCGGCCATAGCTCCCGTCGCCGTTGTTGCTGTGCCAGGGTCAAGTCGTCGTCCACGGTGAAGTGAGTCTTCTCGAGCCGCTTGCGGCGTCTGAGAAACGAAATCTTTTCCGCTGGGCTCTCAAAGATGAGAAGAAGCGGAGGCGCCCCTGCCTTACCCCGCGCGCGGGGGAGGCGGTGGGCGGTTGCGTACCATCTGCCTCCATATTACAGACAAACCAGGACGCTGCCCGGGTGTGAGCCCGTCACGTCTAGTGTAGCACATGTCCATGCCGAGTCTATCACGAAAAGTCCACGGGTGGCGGCCCTGCCGCGCGCGGCCTGGGGCACGCCAGGTGAGGACATATCGCCCAGGCTGGGCGGGCTTGGTGCCAGCTAGCCGCGGGGGATAACTTCGACTTATAATGGCGACTGGGTCATGGAGGGGCTCTTCACGGCTATGACAGAGACCGGCTTCTAGCGCCTGACTATCAGGACTGTCCAGCTTCTTTCAGCTCAAAGAACCCGAACTTCTCGCTGCGCTAGCTCCGCGACCCAGCCTCCTGCCCAGCACAGTGCAGACACACCGCAGCCTCCCTCCCTCTGCAAGGATGACATCTGCCGCGCAGTGCTAGCTCGGAGCAAATGACCTGGCCGCTGGCCGAGAAGCTGACCTCGCTGACCGTGGCGCTCAACACGGTGGAGGCCAGGGTCTCCAATGCGGAAACCAAGTTCGCGGGTGCCCAAATACCCCAGCTCCAAGTCAAGCTCCAACCCCAGCTCAGGGCGCTGCAGACCGCGGCGCAGGCTTCTGAGGCACATGCCGCCCGCTACTTTTTCGCCTCTAAACCAGGTGCCGGAGGGCAAGTACAGCCAGCTCGTCAAGGGCCATCACTGCCCAAACCGACCTGGCCGCGCAGGTCCCGGAGCAATCGTGGCGCATTTGTCCAGCATCGCTGCCCAGCCCACCCGGCAGCCTCTCACCGCACAGTCTCCTACGCGGACCTACTAGTGTCAGCGACCACCTCGACCACGGACGCCATCGCCACGAAGCTGCAGGAGATGGAAGCCCATCGCTGCGCAAAAGAACGCGGACATCGACCGCGCCCGCCGCCAATGCAGAGTGACGTGCTGCGTCGCTCAGTCCACCAGCCGCCATGCATGCAGGGGAGATCGACAGCAACGGATTCTGCATGTTGAGGATGAGCAGGAGCAAGCTCCTTACCCAACTGGAAATCAGAAGGTGAAGTAGAGCTGTGTGGGCACCGCCTTTCCCCATTCACGGGATAAGGCAGCACCCTCACCAGCCCTGCTTACCTTCAGTTCCTTTAAAAAAATAGCAAGCACATGGCGGATGCGGCAAGGACCGCCAGGCGTGCAGGAATAGTTGTGTCACATTCATCGTGTGTTGCAAGGCTGTACTCATGTCATCTAGCTGACAGACAATTAATTAACTAACAAATTTACACGTGACGCAGTCACGTGAGCGCAAGTCCTTATTGGGATCGGAATGGGATGGAATGGAGGACAGATAAAGCAAACTACAATTATTGTGATGAATGCATTGGCCATCTGTTTGTACGCTCAGTCATGCTGATTAGAGGTACTCCGTGGCATGCCCATGAATGGCATGTTCACGCACTTCCATATGCTGGATAATGGGGCAGAGCAAAACATCCTTTCCAATTTCCAAAGGAGCAGATGCATTTGGCATGTTTCCCTAATTACAAATAATCGAATCATACATGCAAACTACACGCAAGACAGTCAGTCAAAATCCTGTTTGGGCAGCTATGTTTCGCAATGAGCTCACTCCCCCGCTCCCCTGAATATAAACAATTAGTACCTATCCACATCGTTTCCAGCGGTTTAGACGCTGCAGCCACGTTTCAATATAAACACAAGCTCTCTTGAGCCGAACTGCACAACCCCCCGCATTCATCAAACAGCAACTACATGCTGAAACTCTGAGAAAGGCAGGGAACCGTTTGAGTCCCTGGTACCTATGTTTATTGCAAGAACAATGCACAAAGCCATGCATGCCGCCATGTGGGGGCAAGCCCGCGGCCGGCAGTCACGGTCGGGTTCAAGAATGGGGATAAAAATAGATCTAACGGCCGCGTCCGATGTCGCTGACGGCCTCGTTTAGCTCCATGACGATGCGGTCCTTGCGCTTAGCTGGCAGCGGGGCACGGACACCAAAGCTGGTGTAGTGACCCTGCAGGGCGTTCAGCGCCGAGTAGACCAGGCCAAACGACTTTTTGCCACTGGAACGGGGAGGCCGGGGGGGAAGAGGCACAGCGCCACAAACAACAGCACAGGAGAACAGATAAGAAGAAAGTAAAAAGGTGAGTTTTTAAATAAGGTTCCCTGATCATTGCTGCAAGGGAGTTTTAATCCCTTTCTGAAGTTTCAGCCCCTACCAGTCACAGCACACAGCCAGGAAAGCGTTCCTATACTTAAAAATTAACCGAGCGAATATGAAAGCGCTCTGCATATGTTACAGGGAGGGGAGTTTCTTTGAAAGACAGGTCTGCATGCCTTGATTACTTGGGTGGTGCGGTCAAGTAGTTATCATATTTACATGGAGCAACTTGAAGCTACTCCTAAGCTTCTAATTGGAACTTCTGGAATGGTGACAGCCAAGGGATATTCTCCCGATTCTTACCCTGTTCCCCAGAAAATTCAACAAACTGCGTGCACGGCAGCGATCCGTTCTTGGCCTGAATTTCCCCGAAAAAGATTTCAGCAACCTTGTCCTGTCCCATGCAGTTTCCCAAAGAACACTAAGGTCATGGCAAAGCTATTTGGATTCAGCCCTAGGTACCATTGCCCAACCAAGGGTCCGTGTGGTAAATACTAAGAATGCATATCGAGCTGCAAGTCAAGGTCCATGATATTTCATTTCACCTCATCACACTACAAATTACAGTGCAGGCCATGGCTCTCACCTGGTGCGCTTCTCGCGACGGTATTTGGCGACCCAGGTGTTAATGTCCTTACGGAGGACCTCGATGGATTTTTCCCTGGTGGGATCGGCCTTATCCAACCCAATTACGTTGTTGGCCTCGCTGATGATATTGAGCGTCTGCTCCTTGTAGACATCATTAATATCCGCAGCAAACACGGGGCTGGCAGCGAAAAGGCAGGCCGACAGGCCGCCCATGACGGCAGCTCGTCTGGTCATAGTGACATCCTCGGGCTGTGCCATCGAGCAGGTTGCCCGGACGACCGCAGGCCGGCATGGCACCGGTGCCCGTGGCGAGGAACGCAGCTCCGCGGTGCCGGCCTTTCGGATGCTGGCCGCGGAGATGGCGGCTGTGTTAAAGGAAACGGCGGCCATTGTAGCGAGTGCCATTGTTGGAAAGATTATACAGGAGTGACAACGGGAATGGCTGCCTGGTGCCTAATGCGAATGTTGGCTCGATTCCTTATCGCTTTGAGATAGATATCATGACGGATAGCGGTGACGCGGACGCCTGTGTGACGAGCTCGGACCCGGGCCTTGCAAGCTCGCGCGCGCAACACGCGCGCAGTTGCGGCTGGCCGCATTAGGTCGCTGCGGCGGGGCAACGCCTCGCTCGTGACGCACATGGCATCAACGGGCCTGTCAACGGGTGGTAATTGGTACAAAAGCGCTTGAAATATCTGGGCAAGAATCACATCCAAAGAGAAAAAATTAACAAAATAATTTAGCAAAGGTTCGGATCTGGGGACCTTGGAATTTGGAAACGGAAAAGTGGAGGTCTCGGTGGGCTTACGTGGGCACAGGACGACGCCGCGCCGTTGGCTCCAGGTAATGTTCAGGTCGCTGACCAGGTCGGTCCAGGAGCTGGTCCAGGTAAGTTTCATTGCTTCCCTTGCTGCCAATTGGAATGGCGCCGCGCCCCACGCGAAAAAGCCCGCGGCGAAACCGGTTTGGAGGACCCCACCGCTAGGCCCTAGCCGATTAGGCACAGATTATATTCAGGCGCATCCATCTCTACCAACAAAATGATAGCCGTTGTTTCGTTTCTGGCCCTTAAGTTCTTATCTGTGAACAGGCCGGGCAGGTGCTATCGGTATCGCAAATCCGAAACGCCAGAACCTTGACGCGAGGTTTCCGCTCCCCGCCTCGGTGAACGAAGGGGGTAAACATGAGCACGGTCACTACGACATGGTCTACGCTTGTTTTAGGGTTTAGGAATAAAATTCTCGTACCTTGATGCGGCGTGTGTGAGCGCGCCTCTTGAAAGAATGCCCGCGGCACCTGGAATTTAACCCCGTCGTTTCTTTAGCAACGGTGATGCTGCCACTGCGCATTGCGCGGCATTGAATATTTTCTCCTAGCCAGAAGGGCATTCCCCACCCATCGCAGGCCAGACAGCCTCAAGCGAGGATTATAGATAGTGCGAGCGCAGTACTTGCAAAAGCAGCTTGTTGGCAGCCGGTGTGCCCGATATCGATTCCGTTTTGGCAGACTTCGGGTGGATTTATTAGGATGGCGGCCATGGAAGTGGAGAAAATGAACATGACGCTTGGTAAGCTTCAACGCGGGAGCGGACATGGGTGTCGCGCTGTCACGTACTGCGTGTTTCTGGATTGTTCCTCCTGTCTTGCTAGCTAATTTTCTTATCTTCATTGTGTTCACGCAGATGACATCATCAAGTCGTCCAAAAAGCAGGAGGGGCAGCAGCAACGGAGGAAACACCGGTCGGGCGGGAAACGACGAAGCGGCTCGCGAAGTGGCCGCTCAGGAGGGGGCGGAGGGGGCGGAGGAGGTGGAGGGGGCGGAGGGGGCGGAGGGGGCGGAGGGGGCGGAGGGGGCGGAGGGGGCGAAGGAAAGCGAAAAAAACGGTCCGGGAAGGGTAGGGTGAGTTTTGGCAAGTTCGCCAGCAGCTCGTCGTCGCTCGTGCAGATGCCAAGTCTGTCCGAGCGATGCTGAAATATTGAAAAGGATCATTCACGGTTTCGTTAGTCTGTTGAGGGGATTAGTTAATTTAATAAGCTTAAGTAATAATCTATTGCGGGGATAGGTTAGGCAACATTATCGCAAGCCAACAGCATCGCAGCTAACAAGGAATGTGTGCCGGTTGGGCAGAACCAACCAGACGCGATCCGGCCGTGTGGCTCACTCAAGTAGTTGCCTTGGGACGCACGCAACTATTGGCCTTGTGACAAACAAACAAAGCTTTTGACCTTGTCACACGCGCATACCGTTTAGACTAACATACCTTTTGGCGCGCGCAAGTATTCCCGTGCACCTTGGAAAGGCAGGAGGCGGGAAAATTGACCAGGCAGGCGGGCCTTGGGTCCGCGTGTGCCGCCCATTGCAAAAGGGGCAGCATTCCGTGGTCCCGGGCAGGTGGGCAGGCGGGCGGGTGGGCAGGCAGGTGGGCAGGCGGGTGGGCAGGCGGGTGGGCAGGCGGGTGGGCAGGCGGGTGGGCAGGCGGGTGGGCGGCCGGGCGGCCGGGCGTGCAGGCGGGCGGGCAGGCAGGCAGCCGGCTGGGCCGTCGGGCGGGCGGCCGGCTGGGCGGGCGGCCGGGTGGGCGGGCGGGTGGGTGGGTGGCCGGGTGGGCGGGCGGCCGGGCAAGTGGCCGGGCAAGCGGCCGGGCGGCCAGGTGGGCAGGCGTCCGGGCAAGCGCCGCGGTGACCGGGCGGGTGGGCAAGGGAGCAGGGGAGCAGGGGAGCAGGGGAGCAGGGGAGCAGGGGAGCAGGGGAGCAGGGGAGCAGGGGAGCAGGGGAGCAGGGGAGCAGGGGAGCAGGGGAGCAGGGGAGCAGGGGAGCAGGGGAGCAGGGGAGCAGGGGAGCAGGGGAGCAGGGGAGCAGGGGAGCAGGGGAGCAGGGGAGCAGGAGAGCGCGCATATCCACAACTGCGTGGTTGTGCAAGTGGGCAGGCAGGCATGTTAACTGCCGGCGCGCTGTGCAGCCACAGAGCTGTTTTCTGCGTAGGCAGGCTAGCCACACAGCCAGCAAACAACATGTAGCTGTGTGGTATGTAACAACACAGGTTACTGAGATACTGATCCGTTCAGGCGCGCTACGTAGGATTATTATTATTATTATTATTATTATTATTATTATTATTACAATTTATATTTTTTCTTGGCTCGGCTAGGTCACGTCATCTCAGCAGCTGCCTCACTTTTCTGCTGTGCCTATACACATCCACCTCTTGACACCCGCAGGGCAAGGGCAAGGGCTCGGACGCAGGCAACGCCACGCGGAAGGACGGCGGCAATGCTCGCAACGACTCGGGGGGCGGCGGCGCCCGCAAGGACGCGGTGGTGGCGGCCGTCAGCAAGGAGGCATCGGGGCGGCGGCAGGTGGGCCCTATTGTGGACCATGTACTGTCCACCCTATACTATACCACACCATACCTCATACTGTGGGCTAAAGATTTGTGGCGTGGTGGAGGTGGCAGGCGGGCTGCGCCCTTTGAACCATCTGTAGTGTGGGGCGTATGTTGTGCATTCTTCGTTTGTGGGCGTGGGGGAGGTGGCAGGTGGGCTGTTGTGTGGGGACGACCCGCCTGTGGTCCCGGGGCCATATTCCACTAGGGAGAGAGGGAGGGAGGGAGGGAGGGAGGGAGGGAGGGAGGGAGGGAGGGAGGGAGGGAGGGAGGGAGGGAGGGAGGGAGGGAGGGAGGGAGGAGGGAGGGAGGGAGGGAGGGAGAGGGAGGGAGGGAGGGAGGGAGGAAGGGATGTTAGCAAACGTCACTGACTGGTGGGCTACCTGCTTGCCACCATTATGCTACCATTCACTGCTACCTGCTTGCCACCATAATGCTACCATTCACTGCTACCTGCTTGCCACCATAATGCTACCATGCACTGCTACCTGCTTGCCACCATAATGCTACCATTCCCTGCTACCTGCTTGCCACCATAATGCTACCATTCCCTGCTGCCTGCTTGCCACCATAATGCTACCATTCACTGCTACCTGCTTGCCACCATAATACTACCATTCACTGCTACCTGTTTGCAGGCCGAGAGGTGGGGTGCTGACAGTGCATGCCCTGCCATGCCACCAAATGCTAACGTCCTCTCCACCACAATGCCACCAACTGCAACCACAGTGCTACCATCTGCCACCTGTCATCAGTCCAAGCTTGATGAGCAGTACTGACATAATGCTAACATATGCTTCATGCGACCGTACTAGTACGTTCACCACTAGTCATCAGGCCAAGCTGGGGTACTGATTAGGGCGTTGGTCCTGAGGCGGAGCGGTGGGGTTCTGAGCGAATGCTAACTCTTGCTTCGTGCTACCATCTGATCCACTGTCATGCCACTGTCATGCCGCCATCTGCCACCATCTGCCACCCGCTATCAGGCCAAGCTGGCGGAGCGTCGCGGTATCCCGATGGAGGGTAGTGGCCGCGCCAACGAAGCCGTCCAGTTGCCCAAGGCCTCCTCGTCCTCGGAGCCGTCCAAGTCACGACGCGACGCGCTCGCAAAGAGGTGGGTGGAGCTTCGCGAAGAGGTGGGTGAAGCTTCGCAAAGAGGTGGGTGGAGTTTCGCAAAGAGGTGGGTGGAGCTCCGCACAGAGGTTGGTGGAGCTTCGCAAAGAGGTGGGTGGAGCTCCGCAAAGAGGTGGATGGAGCTTCGCAAAGAGGTGGGGTGGAGCTTCGCAAAGAGGGGGGTGGAGCTTCGCGAAGAGGGGGGTGAAAGGGCTTGTATGTTTTTGTGGAAGCGTGGAGGCCGAAGGTGCTGGAGTTTGTGGAAGCGAGGAGGCAGAAGGTGCTAGAGGGGATCAAGGCCCAGAAAACAAACAAGGCCGCGGGTCAACGCGCTCGCGAAGAGGTGGGCATTGAGAGGGCGAAGGAGGGTACAAGGAGGGCGAAATTGGTGGGTAAAGGGAGGGCAAAATTGGTGGGTAAAGGGAGGGCGAAGGAGGGGGGTAAAGGGAGGGTGAAATTGGTGGGTAAAGGGATGGAGAAATTGGTGGGTAAAGGGAGGGCGAAGGAGGGGGGTAAAGGAAGGGCAAAATTGGTGGGTAGAGGGAGGGCGAAGGAGTGGGGTAGAGGGAGGGGTGTGGCGAAAGGGGAGATGAAGCGCACAGCAGGGGGCGAGGGAAGGGTACGCGAAGCCTACGCTCGCAAAGAGTGGGTGGGTACCCTGGATTTGGAATTTTTTTTTTTTAGATCATTTGGCCAGGGCGTGAGAGGGGTGTATAAAGTGTATGTGGTGAGAGTGGGTTGTTTGACAGCGAGCGGTTGGAACATTATCCCGGTAGTCATGATTGTTAGTGGGTGCAACCAGGTCCGGCCATGCCGCGCTCACAATGAGGTGGGTGACTGACAAACAGTTTCACAATCCAACCCCAAAAGGTGAGTAAGGGGCGAGTGAAGTGTAGAGGCGGGAGGTGGTGGAGGGGCCTAGGGCGTTAGCAACGGGCAGTTCATCTTTTTGCGCCCACAAAGAGGTGGGTGAAGCCGAGGTGGTATCGTCATTATTATTACTATTATTGTTATTATTATCATTAATATTATTATTATAGTCAAGGGTAACCCAAGGGATGAGTCGCTTGTGGGAACCCAGGTACGTCACAAACCGCTCGCGATAGGTGAGGGGTCATAGTAGGTGAGGGGTCATAGTAGGTGAGGGGTCATAGTAGGTCAGGGGTCATAGTAGGTGGGGTGTCATAGTAGGTGAGGGGCCATAGTAGGTGAGGGGTCATAATAGGTGGGGTCACACTAGGTGGGGTCACAATAGGTGGGGTCACAATAGGTGGGGTCACAATAGGATAAAAGACCCCACCTAGTGTTTTGGATCGTTATCCAGCGCAGTTGAGCGGTCAGCACGCGTGGGTCAAGGGTCAGCACGCGTGGGTTAAGGGTCAGCACGCGTGGGTTAAGGGTCAGCACGCGTGGGTTAAGGGTCAGCACGCGTGGGTGAAGGGTCAGCACGCGTGGGTTAAGGGTCAGCAAAGGGCAGAGATAAGGCCTACAAGTGTTACTCGATGATATGAGTTGGTGTCTACAACCTGGAGGCTGACGGGCAGGTGATGGACTGGCGAGGCATGAGCAAAGGCTCCCCCCGGCACCCTTGCAAGGAGGTACGTGGAGGCAGGGCAACAGCGGGGTACTGGATAGAGGCTTTGTGGGGCTGAAGGGGGGGGGACAGTGGGGGGCTGGATAAGGTAAGGGAGGTTTCACCGTGACGGCGGTTTGTAGAATGGGGTAGTCCCCTGGGTAGAGCAGGGCTCACCTAGGACCCAATGGTGGCTGACGGCTCGACATATCTAGACTATGCTCCTCAAGCCATATATAGCGGCACATGTGCCACGTAGACTAGGATGCTTCATGTAGGGTTCTAGAAGGTTTCAGTAAGCAATCATGCCTCTTCTTGACATCTTCCACCCCCTGCTCCTCTGATGTCCACTCACCCCCCCCCTTCGATGTCCTCCGACCCTCTCCATTCAATGCCCACTGACCTGACATTTCTACGCAGGCTTTCCAAGCCTGTCGCGCCCGCCTCCAGCGGTGGTGGCCAAGGGGGCCGCAACCGGGGCGGTGGGGGTGGGGGTGGGGGTGGCGCGCCCGCCCCTTTGGGCCCCATCCCCATCGCCGGCACTTCCGTTAAGAACAACCTCGGCGGTGGGGCACCGTGGCCCCAGGCGCAGATGCCGCCGCCGATGCCTATGCAGCAGCAGCAGGCGGCGCTGCCGCGTCGGAAGGACCGCCCGCTGGCGATTCCGGTGACGGCGGCAGCAGCGCCCTCGGTTCCGCCGGGGATGCACGCGCAGGACCGGGGGGGGTTGCCTGCGGGTGGGGGCGCGGGGGCGGGGGCGGGGGCGAGGCGGGGCGATTCGCGGGAGCGGGGGAGGGACGGGTCGTGGGAGAGGGAGCGGCACGAGCGCAGCCCCCCCAGGTGTGTGTCGTTAAGGACAAGGAATGGGTTCTTGTCAACCACCCACAATATTCTTGTTTCATCCCCTGGCAAAACCCTCAGGCTCCGGGAGAGGCCGGTATATTCTCCCAATACGGCGCGCCTCTTAATGTGTTCCAAGCCTATCTGTGGGCTGTGGACCATGGGGCAGCCTTACTGCATCCGCCACAGTTTTGCTATGCCGAAGCTTTATTGCAGCCACAGTTGCGACCGCACCATGATGCGGAGAGAGCATCATCTCTGTGGCCTGCCCAGTTCAGGGCAGTGAGAGCTGGTAGGGCGCCCCTACTCCTTACTGTGCATAGGGGTTGAAGGTTAATTGGTTAAAGGTTTATTGGTACCCACGTGACGCAGTCTACGTGCTAATTAATTAATTAGTTAATCCCCTGACAGCACTGTCAAAGGGCGCCTTTGCACATCAGCACCACCCTCTCACCATGTTTTCGAATGGCACCAACGCATGCCATCACCACCCCCGTACTGCACAGTCGAATGGCACCATCACACGACAACACCTCCCTCTCACGGCACTCTGGATGGTGCCTTCACACGCAGCCACCACCCAGAATATATTTCATATTCCCTATCCCCATCCCTAATGGCACCTAAATATTTCATATTCCCTATCCCCATCCCTAATGGCACCTACGTGATGCAGTCATGTGGTTATTGATTTATCCCCGGCAGGCCCCAGGCACGCATTCAACCCCTGTCTCATACACCCCTCCCCCGCCGCTGCATGACGCCGTTTCGTCCTCCCATATCCCCCCCTACTATATTTCAACTAAACCAAAATAACCATCCCACCCCAGGCGCGACGAGGGCCGACGCGATGCCCCCAATGGGCCACCCCGCGGCGCCTCCGCCTCCGCCTCCGCCTCCGGGGGTCGCTCTGGGAAGGTTCCCGACCGGGACCGTGACAGGGATAGGGACAGGGACAGGGACAGGGAGAGGGGGAGGGAGAGGGAGAGGGATGCGGACCGCGACAGGGGGGCCAACGTGGCCCCCGCTCGGGCGACGACGGGCGGCGGGGGAGGGGCACAGCGGGGCCAGGGCGAGCTGAGGCGGCCTGAGAGGGACTTGGAGGATGACCGCTGGCAGCCATCACCGGGCGGCCAGCAGGGGGGGATCAAGTTTGGCGTGCGTGGGGCGCAGGGGGCGTCCGAGGATGAAGAGGTTGGTGTTGTGTGCTTGGGGGCGGGATCTATGTGAAGAGAGAGATATATATTTGTGTTGGTAAGTGTTCTCTAGATACGTATATTTGTGTTGGCTAAGTGTTCTCTAGAGACGTATATGTGTGTTGGCTAAGTGTTCTCTAGAGACGTAAGACGTATATGTGTGTTGGCTAAGTGTTGTCTAGAGATGTATATTTGTGTTGGTTATTATTCTTCGCTACAGTGGTGGTTCTTTTGCGTGCCACTTGCTCTATGTTGTTGATATCTCCTTTCTCTCCATTACTTACCAATCATTCTCTATTAGCATGTGTGGACCATCAGACGAACATTGAGGATGTTGTCGGGCAAGAAGTGTGTTTGAGCCTGTGTTTATCTCTCTACCTAGGTATGTCAAAGAGACAACCAGCGCAGGCCAGAAATCTGGAAGACTCCGGGCCTTGGTAGCTCGAGCCTGCTGTTATCTTATCCGCGTTTGGAGTCGTTCAGGATGATGGAAGTTAATGGAGGTGGATATGTGTAGCTGTGGACATTAAGAGTTATGGCTAACGTTCATCGAGACCTATGCAGTTTAGCTAAGATCAACCTCGCGGGATCAGGGCAATGGTTCTATGTAGGTTCTATGGATCTATATATGTAGAATGTTTTCGTGACTACTGTGTCCAGCTGCCTTTTGTTTCTACGCTTGTGTTTTCAGTGTCGGTCTCTTGCTCCACCTATCTACGTGGATATGTTTATGTGTAGGGCGCTCCAGCGTGCAAGTTTGGGAGGTGACGACTAGTTCTTGGGTGATTATTTTGCTTGGTCTTAGTCTGCAAGCACTTATTCGGACTTATTCTTCTATCATCCAACCAACTAGTGCTGACCGCTTGTTTAGATGGCACCCCCAGCTCCTCTTTGTCTCACGTTTCCCCATGCCTGCGCAGCCCCATATAGATTTTATAAATTTGAACAGTTTGGTTCCCCCCCTACTATCTATATCTCCTAGCGCAGCTTCCCAACCCAACAAAACAAGACCCATCTCAATCTATATTCTGTCAGTATATTCTCGTTGTTTCCTATGCTCTATCTATGTTCTCCTCCCCCCCACCCCCCACCCTTCACCCCCCACCCCTTTTTTTTGCTTTCAGATGGAGGAGGGGGATGATCGGGGCTACCCCCAGGACGACCGCTACCCTGCCAGGGGCGTGGCCAGGGCGGCGCCAGGGCGCCCCGAGCCGGTGTACAATGCGGCACCCCGGCAGGTACGGCGCAGAGCTGTGCAGCCTGTGCCTGTTGTCTACAATGTGCCAAAAGTACTTTCGACACATAATGAATTGGGGCTATATTGGGGGCTTTGTGCATTTTTGTCTGATGACATGTGGGTGGGGTACAGTGCGGGGCTGTTACTCGTTTGTCTGCAGTTGGTGTCATCTGTGTTTCACTGCCTTCCTTCCGGTCGCTGCCGAAATTGCTCTCAAGCTGGATCTCCCCGCTGTACTGTGGGTCCATGTCATGTTGCAGGGTCCTTGGTTTGCTTGACCCTTGCTGACGAGAATAGTGTTCCTTGGGTGCTGATAGCTTAGGCATGGAACTCATTTTGTAACCGTGCTTGATTGACGAATTGATTTTTATTAACGGCTCCCTGTGATTCATAATCCTATATTTTGGTATCACACTTGTATATAACACGTACATACGTCACGTAACATCTGTCTCACTTGTTTCCTTATGCTGTCCGTACTGTCTGTGCACAGCCGGTGTCCCTGAGCGACCGGTTCGCCGCGTATGAGCGGAACAGGTTGGATGACACGGACGATGCCCCACCCAGGGGGGGCTACCCTGCCGACAGGCATGCTCCCTCGAACCGGTGGTAGTGCTCCGTCGTCTGCAGATGGGTGCATCCATACGCAACATGACACGCCGGGCTGCCCGCACGTTCAAGGAGCAGCTAGTAGAGGACATGAGGGGCACAGACCTCTCAGTGATATGGAGAAAGATGCTGAACAAGGCCATCTGGGCCCAGGTTGTAGAGGACAAATATCCTCCCCCAGTGGGGAAAAAACGCCTCACCCATCATGGGAAGAACGCCCGGGTACCGCTAGAACTTGGCACTACCTGCTATGTGGCATGTCCCACGGTTTGGTAGTTCAGGCATTAGATAGATACAATAGAACCGGTAGGATTGTTTGTCCATCCATCCATTCATTCGGGTTAGTACTCCGTGACTCCCCAATGGGATCATGTGTTTTAATACGCCATTAATGAATTATTTAATCCCCGATTTTCTGCATGGGAATCAAGGGTTCCACATCATCTTGTGAAAAAGCATGGTAGTGATTGCTGCTTGAAGCACCACGTGAGCGATACTTTGGTTTGTTCCCCAGAGTTTCTGGCAGACTAAGGGCGTGTGATGTCCATGCTGCAATCGAGGATAGAGGGTCATGCTCAGGCATGGGCACGCCATGCTTGTTGGAGAGGCCAACCCGCCCTGCCCCGCCCACCCCCCCCCGCCCCCCCCGGGCCTGGGGAAGGCGTACATCACCCTTCGTGGTCACAACCGGGCAACTCAGTGCCCTGCCCCCGGCCAAATGTAGAATAGATCAACTTCACTCAAAATCAGATACTTAGCTAAAATAGCAGATCTAGGTTGCTTCCATCATCATCATAAGTGGTCGTTGACAAGCCGGTTAATGCTCCGTGGCTTTCCAACAGGCCTGCGTGACTAATCCGTGCAATGGTGGCTGTCTCATTAATTAATTAATTAAGTAATAGACACGTGACTGCGTCACGTGAGCATAAGTCCTCAGTAAGAGGGGAACTAAAGGGGGGCCGACTAACCAGCAGAATTTACTAGCTGACCTCATTTATGCCGACGACATCACGCTCATCGAGAAGCCGGAGTCTGCCCAACTTTGGCTGGACTGCCTGGCGCTCGAGGCTCGGGCGGTTGGTCTAGAAATCAGCCCCAAAACGGAGGCCCTGGCCCTCGGCATGGCAGGGCCCCCACCCACACTCCGCCTCTTAGACGATGCGGAGGTCAACTACCCTCCTTCAGGCCGCTTCAAGCTGCTCGGCAGTTGGCTTCCCGACTGCGAGGACGACATGACGACACGGATCGGCATGGCGTGGGCGCACCTCCATGACCACCGCCGCTGGTGGAGCAACCCCGCCCTACCCCGGATCGTCAAGCGTGACCTCTTCAAGGTCGTCATTCTGACGATCCTGACCTACGGCGCCGAGACGTGGGCACTGACGCAGGAGCTGGAGCAACGACTCGACGGCGCCGTCACCAAGATGCTGCGCCAGGCCCTTAACATCCCCTTTGGTTTGCACATTAGTAATGAGGATTTGTACGCTGATTTGCCCTATGTTTCCCACATTATTAGGCACAGGCGCCTGGGCCTAGCCGGGCACCTGGCCCGCACAGATCAGGTAGATACATCAGATAGACTAGCTGGCACCAAGCCCGCCCAGCCTGGGCGATATGTCCTCACCTGGCGTGCCCCCGGCCGCGCGCGGCAGGGCCGCCACCCGTGGACTTTTCGTGATAGACTCGGCATGGACATGTGCTACACTAGACGTGACGGGCTCACCCCCGGGCAGCCTCCTGGTTTGTCTGTAATATGGAGGCAGATGGTGCGCAAGGATAGATGGCAAGTAGTGATGAAGGAGACCACCCCCAAGCCTGTGGGGGCTCCGCGTGTGACCAAGTATGGCATTCATAGCGATTCGGGCCGCGGTGCCCACACCCCTGTAACTAGGACCTAGATAGCTTATACCATCCATTCCATCCCATGTTCCCCTCCCACTGAGGACTTATGCTCACGTGACGCAGTCACGTGTCTATTAGTTAATTAATTAATTAATTAAGAGGGGAACATGGGATGGGTCTATTAATTAATTAATTAATGGGATGGAATGGATTAATTAATTAATTAATAGACACGTGACTGCGTCACGTGAGCATAAGTCCTCAGTGGGAGGGGAACATGGGATGGAATGGATGGTATAAGCTATCTAGGTCCTAGTTACAGAGGTGTGGGCACCGCGGCCCGAATCGCTATGAATGCCATACTTGGTCACACGCGGAGCCCCCACAGGCTTGGGGGTGGTCTCCGTCATCACTACTTGCCATCGATCCTTGCGCACCATCTGCCTCCATATTACAGACAAACCAGGAGGTTGCCCGGGGGTGAGCCCGTCACGTCTAGTGTAGCACATGTCCATGCCGAGTCTATCACGAAAAGTCCACGGGTGGCGGCCCTGCCGCGCGCGGCCGGGGGCACGCCAGGTGAGGACATATCGCCCAGGCTGGGCGGGCCGGGCTTGGTGCCAGCTAGTCTCATTAGTGTTTATTATACTCAAGAGGTGGGTATTTAAACCTTGTTGAAAACAGAAATGAAGGCTGTTTCACTTTGTACTAAGGGGATAGTGCAGTGCACAGCATGTATCTGAGCATGGTGACGTATTGTCGAGGCAAGCAACAAATAGTTAACTAAATGCTGCCGAGCGTTGGGACGCGAAAAATGCAAAAGTTTATTTCCGGCCAGCCTGACTAGATTAAACACGCTCTCCCGCTGGGGAGCCACGGAGCACAATACTACAGAGTGCTTTTCATACCTGTATTGAATTGAATTGCGTCCTGTATTGTTAATTGAATTGCGTCCAGGCATAGTTGTCTCGAGCCACGAGGTAGCCATGGCTGTCGGAGCTCATAACTTTCACGTTTGAGCCCCGAATTCAGCTGTGAATATCACAATCGCCTCGTCTTTCTTAGACGCACATGCTGATATAGTTTTCCGAAGCTATTACTCAATATATGACGAGCAAACGCCCCTTGCCGCAACGCAGCCTGGCGGCTGCGCTCGGCAATGAAAGTCCGTCTGCAGCTCCGGCAGCAGATAATGTCGCCCTCAAGCCCGGAAGGCAACGGTGACACTAGTCGTGCACTGGTGGTCGCCCAGCCCCCTCACGGACTTGCCTCGCCCTCTGCATCGCCTGAGCCTAAACGCGGCCGCCCTGAGGATCCGCCCCCTAGCTGACGAGCCGGGCTGGAAAGAAATCGACTTTGACGCCAAATCAGCCGCATGGTGGACACAAGGCCAAGCAGCTCCCATCCAGTTTATGAACGCCGTGTTCTACGGGTCGCGCACCTCGCTTCTTGCCCTGTGCAAGCACTTTTGCTATATAGGTGCACCATAGCTGGGCACGAAAATTCCGGCCACGAGGTAGCCATGGCTGTCGGAGCTCATGACTTTCACGTTTGAGCACCGAATTTAGCCGTGAATATCACTATCGCTTCGTCTTTCTAAGACGCACATGCTGATATAATTTTCCGAATCTAAAACGCAATATATGACGAGCAAACGCCCCCCGACGCAACGCAGTTTGGCGGATGCGCTCGGCCATGAAAACCCGTCTGCAGCTCAGGCTGCAGCTTCGCCAGGTCCGGCAGGCAGCAGTGACACTAGTCGTGCACTGGTGGTCGCCCAGCAACCTCCCGGGCTCAACGCCTCGCCCTCAGCATCGCCTGAACCTAAACGCGCCCGACAAACCGGAGGGTCTTCACGCCCCTCAGAACTGCGCTTTCGGCCCCGGCCTTTCCAGGTCGATGATTACGACTGCATGGGACAACATGCCTCCGACCGATGCTATGACAAGCATCTTCTTCGGGGACTACGCTTCGCTTTACGACCTGTGCCTCCATCTCCACGACACCAATCGCCTCCTCACCCCGAACGGCATCCGCTGGGTTAACATCCACCTGCTTTTCGGGACCACCCGCCCCGAACTCCAGCATACCCTTCTCAATTCCCTCCTCAAGCGCTCCGATGGCGAGATCTGGGCTCCATCCATCTCCGCCCCCACACTCCGTTCCATCCTGACGGAAGCCTTCCAGCAGCACGTGACCCCCCTTGCTGCCGACATCGCAGCAATCGGCGGCACGCTGACTGCTGACTGACTTCCTCACATTTCCACCGCCGCCGCCTCCACCTCCACCGCCGTTTCCGCCTTCACTGCCGACATCAAAGCCCAGCTCACTCGACCTCGACCAACGCCTTCAAGCCACCGCCACCGCCCTTGAGAGCTTGCATGACACCGCCGGCCTCACCGCCCAGGCGGTGCAGGAAATCGCTGCCCAGCCGGCACCTGCTGGCCCGGCCAGTGATGTTCCCTCCACTTGGGCGGACTTGCTTAAGCATCATACCACCTCCACCACCTCCACCATCGCGTCACAACTCAAGCAACAAGCCCTCGACCTTCGCGAGGAGGCCGAGATCGACAAGCGCAGCCACAACGTCATCGTCAAGCACCTCGACCAGCCGGCAGGTGAGACCCCGACGAGCCTTCTCACGGCACTTAAGCGCGACATTCTTGCCCCCATGCAACTCACTGGTGAGCTGGACATGTCGGCTGTCCGCCTCCCCCGCGCGCGGGGTAAGGCTGGCCCGGCACCTGTGCTTCTCACCTTTAAGTCCATGGGGGACAAGCTGGCGTTCCTTAAATGCCGCAAGAAGCTCTCGGAGACTCGCTTCACGCTGGACGACGACTTGACCCTGGCCCAGCAACAGCGGCGACGCGAGCTATGGCCGACCTACCTTCAGCTCCGGCAGCGCGCAGGGGGGAAGCCGGTGTACTGGAGGGGGGCGGTCATCCACGTTGACCACAAGCCATGGCAGGCCCCCCCTGCCACCTCAGACTAGGGAACCTATACCAGTAGTGTAGATTAGTCACTGGCCTAGCCTAGCATGTGGCCCACGCGCATGTGCTCCCATAATGGCCCCCATGGATGATGCTTTCAGTATTTAGCCGCGCCCAGCCTACAATGGGACCTCCCATGGATGATGCATTAAGAATTTAGCCATGCTATGCCTATGCAGGGAGTTACTCTCTGCTGAGATGCCATGTGTACACCAGCTATAGCCTAGCCACATACCTTCCACCCCATATGTCATGCCAGGCCTTCTACTAGGCCCTCTCCTCAACTGAGCCCCCCCTGGGTGCCTAGCTGTGCTTGATAAGGAGGCATGAACCATCATGGCGGTGCAGGTGCACCTTGTGCACCCAGAGCAGGTGATAGTTGTACATCCTCCACCTGCAGGTTGTAGCCCTGATTGTATTACAAACCCATAGATGCCCCTTTCTCAGGGCTATGTGTTACATATGCTCCCAACGGAGCTATGATTTTAATTAAGGGGACATGACACCCCAAAAGGGCACTTTTCTGGAAACCATACCTAGGCATGTGATAAAAATCCAGTTATGATGGGGGACCATAAATATGATAAAAAAAAAATTTTCCAACCACTTGGGGGTGTACTACCCCCCACCATGTGACCGTTATGTGCTAAAAATAGAAAAAGACGCTATTTTTGGCCGATTTTCCCTAGGACAATGGGCAAACCCATTGTGGCCAAATCATATATTCCCATCTAATAATTGCAACCCTTGCCATTAATTCCAGCTAGTTTGCAGGTCAGAATAAGCATGTTTAGACACATTGAAATAATTTACCCCAAAACACGTATTTTTTGGTGCCTAAAAAAATATATCAAATCATAGACACATGCAATGGGGTCAAATCATATAATCAAAATTGGCCCAGGGTTGCAATCACACAGCCCCAAAGTTTCAGCTCATTCTGACCACGTTTACTCACATTGAAATATGGTCATGTGCAAAAAAAAAAAGATCGCTTTTTGTGGTTTGGAGCTCAAACACCACCACAAGGACACCCTTGCCCACCACAAACTAAGCCAAAACAAGTGCAATTAATTAAATTAATGTATCACGAAGCTTGCCACCAAATTACAGGTCATTCTGACCTAGTTTGCCCATATTACATCTTGTTATAGCTGCCAGCCTGCATGCTTGGTGCACCATGATATGAGGCAATACCATGAGCACATTCCTAAGCTTGCCCCCTGCAAATGGGGCAGAACCATGAAAAACAAATGCTAGATGCTTGAAGAAAACAGCCACCAACTCTTTAACCATTATGAGCAGGTATGACCGCTTGCGGGAATCACTCATAGCCAACACCATGTCATGACGCTTATGGATAAAAGGTGCATCCTTCATAACCATAACGACCTGATCCCTGTCATCTAGGAAGTACACGCCATGTTTAATGGAGGCTAAACAGGTGGGGATGTGATAAGTAACTCACATATTCTCACCTTCCATACAACAACCTTGTTTTCCAGCAGGCTGAAGAGCCATGACAGGCGTTTATGAGCTCGCCAGCTCCTTGCAACGGTGATGCCGCTCCCAGGCAGCTAGGGTCCTTGACTACGCAATATAGAATGTCTACCGTGTGAAAACCTCCATACAGGAAGCGTAGCAAAGCCAGATAACTGCCCGATCAAATCTGGGTAGCTAGCTTTAGGAAGCATGGCATACGCAGCGTAAGGAAAACCATTGAAAGCTGCGGAAAATCTGACAGCACAACTGCAGCAAGTGGAGAACAAAATAGCAAGAAGAACCCAGAAACGGCGCCAAAAGTTTCATGCCAGGTTCATTAAGAGCGCAAACAGACTGGGCGGTGACATGCGGCAAATCAACGTACCACGGCCGGCATTATTTCCTACCCAGGCGCGCAAGAAAAGCCAGCCAACCATGGATGGATTAACCGCGGATCGCGCAGGCCTGAACGAAATCATTTTAGAAATGACAGGAAATGGCCGCAGATCGAAGACGCTTAGGTTATTTTCATGGCGTCCGTTACTAAACGGCTCTTAATGCATCAATACAACCCACGAATATCGAGTTCTACCGTCGCAGGCACGCATGCTAGATTATTCATCGCGGCCAAACTGTTGGATGAGACCCCCGTGCAAATCTGTACCAACAAAGGCAGCGATTTTGCAAATACTGCAGATCTGGCTATGAAACATCATAATAGAACATCACTTTTAACCATCGGCTTAAATTTTCGGCCTGTCGCCCGCCGGATTAGCCATATTTTAACG
The DNA here is from genome assembly GCA_009746045.1 of Mesostigma viride. Classification (NCBI taxonomy): domain Eukaryota; kingdom Viridiplantae; phylum Streptophyta; class Mesostigmatophyceae; order Mesostigmatales; family Mesostigmataceae; genus Mesostigma; species Mesostigma viride. The sequence continues at coordinate 619,085 of RPFO01000231.1, forward strand.
GAACGCACGTCGCCATGGCCACCTCCGCACGGTGCGCGCACTGTGCACCACAATTTCACGGTCCGTCGGTACCGTCCCGACTTTTTTGGCGCCAAAAAAGTCCCGGGTGTCATGTCCCCTTAATTAACTAAGCACTTTAACGTCCAAGGTCGCATCATTCCGCCTGCCCGCGGTGATTACCACCCGGATCTGTCCCGCTACTCCCGCCCCCGCCTTCAGCTCCTCGCCCTCTGCTGCCTCCTCGGGCGCGCTCTGTCGCCGAGATCTGGCCCCCCCCCTCCACCTCCGAAATTCGCTCCATCATCAACAAGGCCATCCGGAACAGCACGTGACACCCCTGGCCGCAGATGTGGCGGCCATGGGCGGCACGCTGGCTGCCTAGCTTCCCCTCGGACCCCTCCTCTCCTCCACCACCACCGCCACCTCCAAGCTCCTCGCCTCCACCGGCTCCACCACCACCGACGCCCTCACCGCCCAGCTCCTCGCCATCGACAAGCGCCTGCAGGACCATGCCATAGCCATCGAATGCTTGTAAAACACCGCAGGCATCACTGGCAGCCCAGGAGGTGAAGGACATCGCCGCCCGGCCAGCCCCTGCTGCCAGACCCTGCCCGCGGCGATGCTCCTCCCATCCGGACCTGGGCAGCACGCCACCTCCACCACCTCCGCCGTCGCCGCCCAGCTTAAGCAGCAGACGCTGGACTTCCGCGAGGAGGCCGAGCTCGCCAAGCGCAGCCTTAATATGTCATAGTCAAGCACTTCGACCCGCTGCAGAACGAGACCTCCGAGACCCTTGCCCTGGCGTTTGAGAACAAAATCCTTGTCCCCATGGCTCTCACTGGTAAGGGCAAGCCGCGGAGGGTGACCCGCCTTCCCCGCTCGCGGGGTAAGGCCGGCCCCTCCCCCTTGCTCCTCACCTTTGACACCATGGCGGATAAGATGGAGTTCCTCAAGTGTCGCAAGCGGCTTGGGGGGACCTCCTACACGCTGGACGACGACTTGACCTTGACGCAGCAACAACGGCGACGGGAGCTATGGCCGACCTACCTCCAGCTCCGGCAGACGGCGGGGCAGAAGCCGGTCTACTGGAAGGGGGCGGACATCTACGTCGCCCACAAGCCCTGGCAGGCGACCCCTGCCGCCCCAGCAACCCCAGCCACCCCAGCCTAGGGAATGTAGCAGTAGGGTAGACTAGAAAGCTTAGCTATGAGGCCATGTATGCCTACGTGATGGGCCCACACCAGCCCTTGCAACAGCCGTAGCAATTTAAAGTCATGCTTTGCCCATCCAGGGAGTTACTCTCTGCTGAGAGGCCATGTGTACACCAGCTATAGCCTAGCCACATACCTTCCACCCCATATGTCATGCAGACCTTCTAGGCCCTCTCCTCAAGCCGCCTTGTGTGCTTGTGCTTGTTTAGGAGGCATGAACCATCATGGCGGTGCAGGTGCACCGGCCTTGTGCACCCAGAGCCGGTGATAGTTGTACATCCTACACCTGCAGGTTGTCGCCCTGATTGTATTACAAACCCATTAATTAAGTAATTAATTAGACTCGTGCTCCCGTTGGGGAGTCACGGAGCATTAACCCCGATGGATGCCTGGATGGATGCAAACAGTCCTACCGTACAAACCCATAGATGCCCCTTTCTCAGGGCTATGTGTTACATATGCTCCCCACGGCTTGGCCAGCCAGGGCGACACATTCTGACCTGGCCTGGCCCCAAGGGCATTCCCAAAAGGGTAGGGAAACCTGTCACGAACTACATCCAGATGTTGCTGGACGACCTAGTGGTCCCAGCCCAGTTTGAGAACCGCATCCACTCTCTTCGATTACGCGGCTCCTTCCCACCCCACCCATTTAAATAATTAAACTCGTGCTCCCGTTGGGGAGTCACGGAGCATTAACCCCGATGGATGGATGGATGGGTGCAAACAGTCCTACCGGTCTAGTCTATCTACATCGGCTAAATACTACATCTATCTAACAACATTCTAACTACAACATCTATCTAGGCAGCCGCACGCTGCCCTAGGGGGCTATCTGGCGTGCCTCCCACGAGATTGCACACGCGGGCGCTTCCCCACTGGGGGGGGCTCGTTGTCCTCTATGACCTGGGCCCACTTGGCCTTGTCCATCATCTTCTTCCAAATACCTGTATGCGGGAGTCATTACACTTTGGCCGTACAAAGGACTCAGCCATTTACACTGAACACTGAACTCCAAGTTCGCGTCCACTTGGATGTAACAGTATACACGATGTACGACGACAAAGTATACACAATCTCAGAAAATACTGTTACAGGAATGATTCGGCTGCTATGTGGGTCTTCTGATATCCAAAGGCATCCCAAGCTACAGCCAAACTGCGATGAAAACCTTACTGGAGAGAGGTGCCAGTAATGTGCGCTGGATATGCTGCGCTGGTTGTCTACTCGATACTACGTGAGCAAACCGCTAATGGTGCGGAGGAGTACTACAAACCTATCCACTCGATACCAAAAGTAAAACAACTTATGTGTCCTCACACTTTACTGGTGGTACGTCGCTCTTGTTGAAAGACGTGCATGCCAGGTACCACTGACTGGCCTAAGGAGCTGCATGCATGGTCATACATTTGCCCTTGTCCATGATAGAGATAATTGGTCTTAATTAAGTAATGTGCAACTGTTTAGATATGCCCCAGCGACCCATATGCCATGGTCCTGACAAGCAGAATCACTGCATGTCAAGCAATGCTAAAGATTCAGCAACACAAAGTGACATGAAAGATCTCCTGAAACAAGCAATTCATGCACTACGCAGAACCATTTGGATTGCATCGACATCTAGTGCTGCGCACATCCATTTCAGCAGCGTAGATGGGCAGTGGGCCAACCAACAACGAACATTGCTGCCATTGCGGTCTGCACAGCAGGATGGACCAGGCTCATGCCACATTTCACCGCAACAGCGCATGGCAACAAAACTAGCACATCACTATCATAGCCGCAATCGAGTGTAGGAAGGGCTCCCACGCTCCTCTAGGGATAACTCTAGCCTCCTCCTGGTACCAAAGCAATCGCAAATGACAGCACACCGTATCAGCCAGGTCACCGGTGTAGAGTGCCCCTTGGAGACAGTGGAAAGTGGCAAGCGGGCTGCACTCTTGGAGCTAACAAAGAACACACAAATCAAGCCGCAGTTTATCAAGACCGACGGCTGTCTCACTTCAGAAAAGTTGCCATCGAAACACAAGCCATCAACACTAGCCATCGAGAAAGCTGGGCTTTCCAATGGTCCGCACCGACACAAAATCCCACATGGCGCCCCTTCCCCCAGCCTCAAGCGCTTAGTCGCCCTGTCAATAAATCAGCAGCGACGGAGGGTGAGGCAACACCTTCATGACCGTCCGCTGCCAAACGTCAACAACAACAAAATGCAGAGCCAACCTCCGAAGACATCATCATTCGGAGAATAAGCCCAAAACAGGCGGCACAAAAGCCGCCACCAGAGGACTCTCAAGGAAAATACCTGCTTGGCTGCCTGCATGTAACATGTGTCGCCCCAACTGGGCTACGGGTCAGGAAGCTGACCGCGGCGTGGCCCTCGTGAAAGTGACAGTGCAGGTCACAGAGTGTCGTGGTGGCCATCACCAACAGGAGCGTGGCATGGCCTAGACGGTGGCAGGATCCCATGTAGGAGCGGTCCTATAAAGGAGCGTGGCATGATCCTAGACTTAAAGAATACGAGTACGCAGCTGGATCCTTTATTTTAAATACGTGGTCCTCCGGGGGGCCGGGACCAGCCAACATTCGTACGCCCCCCCGAAGTAAAATATAATAGTCAGATATAATCATCGGATAATCATCATCACTCTCGGGGGATTAAAGCGGCTCGGCGGGGTTTTCGCCTGGACCAGGCCACACTCAGTAGTAGTAAAAAAAGGGCGGCGGCTCCTCCCCTCTCCTCTTGGGCTTGGCGGCCCCCTTGTTGAGCATGGTGGCCGCCAGCGCGCCGATCGCCACGAGGCCGGCACTGAGCAGGAACTGGCGTAGGGCCCCAGGGGGGGGGGGTCGCGGTAGTCACTGTAGCGTGCGCTACAGTCCACGTTCTCCTCCTCCACCACCCCGTCCTCCTCTTCTTCGCCTTGTTCGTCGGAACCGCCTGGCTCAGCCAGAAGGATCGCCTGCAGCTCGCACCGCGTGCGGAAGCCTCGGTACACGGCCTGTTCGCAAGCAGTGAGAGAATGGCAGGCAAGGGGATGGTCCGTGATGAGAATATAGAAAAAAATGTTTTATCATTAATAAGAAAGACAACTCTCAGTGAACCTTTTATATATTTTTAAAATTTAGCCTCCTGGGTCGCAAATTGGTAAGAACTAATACGCAAAACTGGGCAATAAGCAAAACTGGGTAATAAGACAAACTGGGTTATCAGCAAAACTGGGTTATTAGCAAAACTAGGTTATAAGCGAAACTGGGTGCTAAGCAAACCTGGGTAATAAGACAAACTGGGTTATCAGCAAAACTGGGTTATTAGCAAAACTAGGTTATAGGCGAAACTGGGTGCTAAGCAAACCTGGGTGCTAAGCGAAACTGGGTGATAAGCAAAGTCAACCATCTCGGGATGTGGCCTGTTGGGAAGCCAGGAAGTGCGGACAAATAGATTGGTCAGGAATGAGAAGAATGGGGTTTCATCAACATCCATTGTCAAGGGTCATAATCAACAACTTATTAGCAATGCGTAGATCCTGGAGGGGAGGGTTAGCAAACTAATTCGTGCCTTTGATCACTGCGTCTCTTATTAATTTGATTTCAGTTATCATAACGCTTGGCAATATCCACAGCAAGTGGCAGACAACGAGCAGACATGGGTGACCATCAACATGACCATGGAGGGTAGGACAGCAGACTAACATGGTTCCTTATAAAAACGCATGCACGCATGATTCACAAAGTGAAGTACCAAAAAAGGTGGCCCACGTCAACATACATAAATATATTCCGAGTACATAGCATTTTTTTTGTAGCGACAATGGTTTCTGTCCTTAACAATGCCATACTTTCTGTCTTTAATAGGTCATAACAGACCATTGGATCCTCCTGGATGCAGATAAATGGATTTCTAGACATTTGGCATTGGGCTGCACCTGGGTGTAGGTGCATCGATTCCTATCTATCTATTAGGCCACACGACTCACCTGGATGTAGATACATAAGAGTACTTCATAGGCCACACGACTCACCTGGATGTATGTGGCCGCCTCGTCGGGCGTGAGGGAGACCACGGGCTGCACCTCCTCCAGATACCGGTCTGCCATCTCTGCGGGCTCCTCCCCCTCCTTCTCCAGGTCCTGCTCCTCCATCAGCAGGCGCAGAAGCTCCAGGTCGGTTGGCTGCCACCCGTCCTCGCCCGTGTCAAAGTGGTCGTCGGCGGTCGACACTGGGGAGGGGGCATAGGGTGCCAGAGATGCGGTCAGAGTGCAGTTGGAATTTAGAATTAGTGCCAAAAACATAGTGCCCAAAACAAATAATAATAATGATAGTAATAACAACAACAATACTACTACTAATGTGATAATACTAACAATAATAGTCAAAACAATAAATAGGGTATAATATCTATGAAATCAGATGTCAACCTAGCTCAGTGCCGTAATCATGGGTCCCATATACAGAGGCATATACCGAGGCAAATACAGGACATGGACAGAAGCATGGACAGAGGCATGGACAGAGGCATGGAGGCCAGTTCCAAGATAACGAAATTTCATCGCCGAGCCGGCAGTGGAATCATAGAAAACTTTGTGGGATGGATGCAGGTAGGCGTTTACTTGGATGCAGGTAGGGGTTTATTTGGATGCAGGTAGGCGTTTACTTGGATGCAGGTAGGCATTTACTTGGATGCAGGTAGGTGTTTACTTGGATGCAGGTAGGGGTTTATTTGGATGCAGGTAGGTGTTTACTTGCATGCAGGTGAGCGTTTATTTGGATGCAGGTAGGCGTTGTTTGGGTGCACATAAGTAACTATCAGTGCAGAAACCATGGCAGCTCAGAAGCACTTCCTGTGAGCAGATCCAGCCCAGCATGATCAGAACCTCCCACTGTGCGACCAGGGGCGAAGGGGTAGCCTTTGAGGGCAGAGAGTCAGGCCAGGTCACGCGATCCTGTACATATTCCCCGTTACTAGCCAGCCAAGCTGCCTGTTACTGGCCAGCACATACAGGTCACGGCGTCAAGTGGCAGCACATCTTGCACACCCTCTCCCAAAACCCTTTCCCGCCCCACTATCACATCTTACGTCCCTTCATACCTCCCCCATTGGCGATGGAGACCCCTCGCAAGTAACGGCGGTGGATTCCCCTGCTCTAGCGTACCTTCCACCCAGAAGCCTTCCCTTGCCCCAGCACGCCTACCTTCCCCTACAATAATAATAGCCTTCCCCTACAATAATAATAGCCTTCCCCCACAATAATAATAGCCTTCCCCTACTATAATAATAGCCTTTCCCTACTATAATAATAGCCTTCCCCTACTATAATAATAGCCTTCCCCTACAATAATAATAGCCTTCCCTTACAATAATAATAGCCTTCCCCTACAATACCTTCCGCACCCGCGTCGACTTGCCCCATGACCCCCTGCACCCCACACAAAATACGCTATACCCCCAGCAACGCCCCCCCCCCCCTACCTTTGCCCCCTTGTCCCAGCAACGCATACCCCCCCCTACCTTTGCCCCCTTGTCCCAGCAACGCATACCCCCCCTACCTTTGCCCCCTTGTCCCAGCAACGCATACCCCCCCTACCTTTGCCCCCTTGTCCCAGCAACGCATACCCCCCCCTACCTTTGCCCCCTTGTCCCAGCAACGCATACCCCCCCCTACCTTTGCCCCCTTGTCCCAGCAACGCATACCCCCCCCTACCTTTGCCCCCTTGTCCCAGCAACGCATACCCCCCCTACCTTTGCCCCCTTGTCCCAGCAACGCATACCCCCCCTACCTTTGCCCCCTTGTCCCAGCAACGCATACCCCCCCCTACCTTTGCCCCCTTGTCCCAGCAACGCATACCCCCCCTACCTTTGCCCCCTTGTCCCAGCAACGCATACCCCCCCCTACCTTTGCCCCCTTGTCCCAGCAACGCATATCCCCCCCCCCTCCCCCCGATACCTTCGTTCAGAGGTCCCAGCACCACCGACGAGAGCGCCTCCGCGGGCGCGTCGTCCCTGACACCCACGACGCTCCCGAACGCGTCGGCCACCACGTCATCCAAGTCCCGCAGTTCATCACTCTCATGGCCGGCGTCTGCAACGACACCGCTGCCAGCATTCCCACCATTTCTCGCGTCACCATTCTCATGCACGGTCGCGCCCGCAGCGGCCACACCCAAAGCCTCCTTGTCGACGGCCACGTCTTCGAGCAGCCCCCGCGATTGCCCCTTGGCCGCATCGCTCTCTTCCCCAGCCGTGGTCGCAGACACGACCTCCGGCGAGGGGGCAGCAACCCCTGCAGGGGCGCCCGAGGAGGGAAGGGAGAACATCGCTTGGGCGAGCGCGAGGCCTTCCGAGACTTGCGTCGCCACCGCGGACTTTGTGGGCGGCGCCTTGCCGAGGGACGGGTCAGCCTTGGGAGGCTCTGAGGTCCCGCCAGCAGCGGCCGCGTTGGCAAGGGCGAGCTTCTCGCGGGCCGCTTGGGCTGGGGGGGGGAGGAAGGGGGAAACGGGGGAAGGGGGCAGGAGCGGGTGGGCGGGGAAGGGGCCAGGAGGGGAGTGGGTGAAAGAAAGGCGGGGAGGAAGGGGGGGAGGGAATGGGGGAAGGGCCTGGCGGAGGGGAGGGTCAGGAGGTAGGCAGGGGGAGGAGGGGAATGACGGAGGGGACAGGAGGGAAGGGAGGGGCCGGGGTAGGGGGGGGGGGTTGGACTAGAACTGGGCGCGGAAATGATACCGGCGAAGTGGTTCTCGCCGGATTAATAGTGACGGACCTAATTGCCTAAGTGGCAAAAAGGTTCCGTCACTATTTATGATAACTGGGGGGGCATAAGGGGAAGAAACAGGGGGCAGGGGGGAGGGGGAGGGGGGGGGGGGCACGAATAGTAGGTATCGAGTATCCCATTTGCTGGGGTGCCAGCGCACTACCATGTTCTCCAACGTACGTGTCTCATTTTCTGTTTGCCGGCATGACTATCCAATTCAATTCATAAGACAGCCAGCATATCCATTAAATCATCTCATTTTCTGTATGCCGGCACCCCTATCTCACTTTTCGTTCGCAAGCATACCCATCCCATTCTATGTTTGCCAGCATACCTATTTCATTATCTGCTCGCAAGCATTTTCCATGAACTGGTATCCACCCTCAAATGCCAGGTTCAAGGGCTACATCGTACCTACCATACTCTGCATCCACTGCATAATCACTAACCCTCTCTCATGGCCTCCCCCTGCCAACGCCAGCACACCTGTCTTGTGCTCCATTGGCCCGCATGACTACCTCACTTTGCATTCGCCAGCATAAACATCCACCCCCGTTTGCCGGCATACCGATTTCATTCTCTGTGGCCGGCACAAACTTGAGGTGGAGCTGGATGCTGCCCCCGCTACCTCCGCCCTGTGGACACGCGCAGCACACAATGGGCAAATGTGCAGGCGTTGTGAGGACCATTCTTAGCACGACGGTCATGATCTCTTATTCTTATCATCATCATCATCATCATCATTCGCTGCTACCCCTGCCCTGGGCACGGGCGCGACACGATGGGCAAATGGGAAGAGCGTCAAGAGAATTAGTATTACCATGACCGCGTTGACATTATGTTCTTATCATCATCACTTATGATATTATAATACAAATAAAAAAAAGATTATAATACAAAGGACCATGCGTCGGTCACCTAGCAGCATGGGGGCATCCGAGCGGGGGTGATTGGACGTTTAAAATTGCCCCCAAATGGTTGGCCAACTAGAGGGGGACGTGCCCGCCAGTATAGTAATTGCTCGCAGGGAGGGGGGTGGCTCGCACCAAACACGCACAAAAAAGCCGACAGACAAAGATGCCTAACTGCCGCCAGGGCCAGCCGCCTCAACACCGGGAGAGGCCAGATCACAGGATCAGGGATACCATCCACGTCTGCAGCTGGGAGCCATTCTAGTCTCTGGGACGGGAAGTTGGGCGGGGTGGGTGGGTGGGTGGGTGGGTGGGTGGGTGGGTGGGTGGGGGGGGTTGACGGGAGGCGAGGATGTAAAGCTTGGGGGTAGGAACAGGGAAAAGAAATGGAAAGACCAAAAAGAAACAGGGGAAATCAGGTTGATGGGAAGCGTGCGAATATGAAGTAAGTACGCATCGAGCAGAACATATTGAACCAGTAAATGATTACAACACATCATCACTAGAATGATGCTTAAGGGAAGCCAGCGATTATCTACCGGGCTGTGCATGTTCAACAAAACAACCAGGTTATTACAGCACATCATCACTATGATGATGTTCGGGGGAGCCCAGCAATGACCTACCGGGCTGTGCATGTCGAACGCACTCGAAGATTAAAGATTGAAATTACTAATAGCAATGCTAGGTGACCTACCGGGCTGTATATGTCGAACGCACTCGAAGCTTATAGATTGAAATTACTAATAGCAATGCTAGGTAACCTACCGGGCTGTACATGTCGAACCACTTCTTGACGCTCCCTAGCCGGACAATGTCCTTGACGAAGATGCCTGGGAATAGGGGGCAGGGCAGGACAGGCGCATGACAAGGCAAACAAAGAGAAAAGTTGTGACAAAGATGCCTGGCGCACAGAACAAAGGGATTGCGCAAGAAGGAGAGCGGTAATTTCGTCATTGGCTCCATTTCTTACTCTACTTAGCGTGAAGCAGAGGCAAAAGGTCAAGGGGAGAGAAGGCATTGTGGGGGGCAGAGAGGGTAGTATGGGGGAATTAAAAGGGTTGGTGGCGCAGAGAAAGCCATTGGCGGGCATCTAGAGGGTTGGTGGCAGAGAAGGCATTTGGGGGGTCGAGGGTTGGTGGCAGAGAAGGCATTTGGGGGGCACCTAGAGGGTTGGCGGCAGACGGTAAGAATCTCCTCTGGGCGGTTGGTTGGTTGGTTGGTTGGTTGGTTGGTTGGTTGGTTGGTTGGTTGGTTGGTTGGTTGGTTGGTTGGTTGGTTGGTTGGTTGGTTGGTTGGTTGGTTGGTTGGTTGGTTGGTTGGTTGGTTGGTTGGTTGGTTGGTTGGTTGGTTGGTTGGTTGGTTGGTTGGTTGGTTGGTTGGTTGGTTGGTTGGTTGGTTGGTTGGTTGGTTGGTTGGTTGGTTGGTTGGTTGGTTGGTTGGTTGGTTGGTTGGGCACAGCAAGCAATGCCATTGCCGGATGGAGGCATCCTGACGTGATGATCCAACCACATGATGCCATTGCCTGAAGTGATGGTTCAACCACCTGGGAGGAGTGGTTGGCTAGCGAGGCAACGGAACATGCCCATGCATCCCTGTGTCTGTGTGAATGGGACGAGTGGATGAGGAATGTGGCCACCAAGCAAACCCAGGGCCCGAGCTCGCATCAGATACCCCGAATAGGGCCACCGAGCCCGTGACATGACTCATTCTGGGGAGGGGAGAAGGGAGAAGGGGGGAGGGGGGGAGTCTGGGTCATTCCACGAACTTAGTGGTACTATTATTCGTACAATTATTCGTACTATTTTTAGAGTCAAGACCTGCAGATGTATGTGCATGAAGCAAAGGACTGCTCGCAAACGTCGCCCTCCCCTTCTGGCGAATTAGATTTGAGCGGACCCAATCATCCATGGCATGCCTTCTCCCAAACGGATACCTATAACTTATCATCGCTCAGTTCCTCTCCTAGACATGCCACCTCTCCCAACAGACACCTAAAACTTACCACCACCCACTTTTTCTCCTAAACAAACATGCCACTTTTCCCAAACGGATACCTTAAAATGATCGATGCTCAGTTCCTCTCAGAAACGTACAACCGTGTGTGGTGGTGCCAATCTGCGCTCCCACATCAACGGTCATGCCAGGTCTCCAATCCCTCGAAATATTATTGCCGCACCCCTCCTTTCACATGCCTCGCGGCACGCAGTTTCCATCAACGCAATAACACCAAACCAAGAACCTCGGCGCACCTCCGTTGGCGAACACGCGCGGGCGCTGCGTCTTGCCCAGGTCCATGCACATCATGATGCGCAGCTCTTCCGATGACTGGAACACATTCCTGCTCCAGTGCGGCCGTGGGGGGGGGAAGGGGGGGGTTTGTGGCAGTGGAAGGAGGGTGGGGGGGGCGTGGCATTGGGTAAAAGGGAGGGGGTTCGTGGCTTTGGGGGTAAGGGAGGGGGAGGGGCATTGGGGGGAAGTGGAGGGGTCGTGGCAGTGGGGGGGGAGGGAGGGGGGTGGAAGTGGAGGGCAGGGAGGGGGCGCGGCAGTGGGGGAAGGGGGGGGGGGGATTGTGGCAGTGGGGGGACGGGGGGAGGGGGGCGTGGCAGTGGGGGGAAGAGAGGGGTCGTGGCATTGGGGGAGAGGGAGTGGGCGTGTTTGAACCACGAGAGCGATATGGAGTGCGCATGGTTAAGAAGCATGACTGTGTGGATGCTAGCATCTGAGATAAGTAGAACGAGGAAGAGTGTGCAGACTGGTAGGGTGCACTGCTCTGCGGAAGATGGGAATGCATTCCTGCCCAAGCACAGCACCAGAAGGTCATACGCCAAGGGAGTGGGCAACAAGGTATGAGCACCATTCGCAAGTAGGGCATGCGCACTCTTAGCATTAACCAGTCTACCAGGGATAAAAGGCCAGCCTGCTCGTGCACATCACAACCCAGGGCGCACAGATGTCGTATACAACAATGATAGAGTAAACAGATAGGGATGACAATATAGGGATGGCGTCGACATTGACATCGCACGGGCATTCAAAGAGTGCGTTGACATCGCGTCTTGAGATAGCGCACATTGAGAAAGCCCGTCGATGCCTAGTATACGTTATACGTCAATACCTAGTCTACGTCGATGCCTAGTATACGTCAATACCTAGTCTACCACAACCAACGCTGCATAGAGACGTATCATGCAACGTACATAGTCAATACCTAGTCTACCACAACCAGCGCTACATAGAGACGTAACATACAACGTACATAGTCAATACCTAGTCTACCACAACCAACGCCACGCAGAGACGTAACATACAACGTACGCAGCCCTTATTCCAGGACATGTCCGAAATATATGCGTCAAAACATCAACACAGTGAAGGCACTCACATGACCAGGTCTTCGTTCCAGGACAGCGTCAGCCCTTCGGACATGACGGATGCCGTCTGCGCCTTCTGGGGTGGGTCGCCCTTGCCGCGCACCTCCACTGGTGAGAGAAAGGAGTAAAACGAAACATGGGGATTTCAGGGGGAAGGGGGACGGGGGAAATGGGGGAAAGGCATCGATCGATAGCAAGCCAGTCGCATGACACTGGCTTAATGCCATATTTACAACTGTCGCACCTGCTGTTAATGAAAGTCCTTTTGACCAGCCACCTATGTTTTTGAACTACAGAGTAACCGCACAGAAGACTGAAAGGGAAAGGTCCCCTCTGGCAAGAAGGGAAAGGTTGTCCCCTCTGCATAGATGGGAAAGGTTGCCCCGTTTGGCTGAAAGGTGCTGTCCCTGGGTAACATCGGACCAACAGTGTGATGCACTCTAGTTGGGTTGACGGCGCACTTTTGTTGATTCCTGCACCCTCGTTTGCACACTTGCTGTTTCAACCGCTCCCTCTTGTTGCTTGAAGCACTCGCTGTATCAATCGTCGCTCTTGTTGGTTCAATCACTCACTCTTGGCGAACCCGAGCAGCAGCGTGCCATCCCCCCGTCCGGTATATTCGTGGAAGACCTTGGCTCCTTTGGCCAAGTCCTTGCCAGAGGCCTTGGAAACTGGCAAATATGTGGGGGTGTGGGGTGTGGGGTGTGGGGTGTGGGGTGTGGGGTGTGGGGTGTGGGGTGTGGGGTGTGGGGTGTGGGGTGTGGTGTGGGGTGTGGGGTGTGGGGTGTGGGGTGTGGGGTGTGGGGTGTGGGGTGTGGGGTGTGGGGTGTGGGGTGTGGGGTGTGGGGTGTGCGGTGTGTATATGTGTGTGTGTGGGGGGGGGGGGGACACATGGGGGGGGGAGATGGGGGGGATGAAGCGGTAGGCACAGCAAGGGAGGGCAAAGGGAGAACAAAGTCAGGAAATGTGGAGGAAAGAGGGACGGAGTGAGGCTGAGGCATGGCAGGAAAGAGGGGCGGAAACAGGTGAACGAAAGTACGGACTAGATGGAGGCATGTTGTCAACGCGCGAGTGGAAAGAGGGAGGACGGAGGTCAAGCGATGTGGGGGAACAAGGAGTGGAGGAGTGGAGGAGTGGAGGAGTGGAGGAGGGGAGGAGTGGAGGAGTGGAGGAGTGGAGGAGTGGAGGCGTGGAGGCGTGGAGGAGTGGAGGAGTGGAGGAGTGGAGGAGTGGAGGCGTGGAGGCGTGGAGGCGTGGAGGCGTGGAGGCGTGGAGGCGTGGAGGCGTGGAGGCGTGGAGGCGTGGAGGCGTGGAGGCGTGGAGGCGTGGAGGCGTGGAGGCGTGGAGGCGTGGAGGCGTGGAGGCGTGGAGGCGTGGAGGCGTGGAGGCGTGGAGGAGGGGAGGAGGGGAGGCGTGGAGGAGGGGAGGCGTGGAGGAGGGGAGGAGGGGAGGCGTGGAGGAGGGGAGGAGGGGAGGAGGGAGGAGGGGAGGAGGGGAGGAGGGGAGGAGGGGAGGAGGGGAGGAGGGAGGAGGGAGGAGGGGAGGAGGGAGGAGGGAGGAGGGGAGGAGGAGGGAGGAGGGAGGCGTGGAGGAGGGGAGGCGTGGAGGAGGGGAGGAGGGGAGGAGGGAGGAGGGGAGGAGGGGAGGCGTGGAGGAGGGGAGGAGGGGAGGAGGGGAGGAGGGAGGAGGGAGGAGGGGAGGAGGGAGGAGGGGAGGAGGGGAGGAGGGGAGGAGGAGGAGGAGGGGAGGAGGAGGAGGGGAGGCGTGGAGGAGGGGAGGCGTGGAGGAGGGGAGGAGGGGAGGCGTGGAGGAGGGAGGCGTGGAGGAGGGAGGAGGGGAGGAGGGGAGGAGGGGAGGCGTGGAGGCGTGGAGGAGGGGAGGAGGGGAGGAGGGGAGGAGGGGAGGAGGGGAGGAGGGAAGGCGTGGAGGAGGGAGGAGGGAGGAGGGGAGGAGGGGAGGAGGGAGGAGAGGAGGGGAGGGGAGGAGGGGAGGAGGGGAGGAGGGAGGAGGGGAGGAGGGAGGAGGGGAGGAGGGGAGGAGGGGAGGAGGGGAGGAGGGAGGAGGGGAGGAGGGAGGAGGGGAGGGGGAGGAGGGGAGGAGAGGAGGGAGGAGGGGAGGAGGGGAGGAGGGGAGGAGGGGAGGAGGGGAGGAGGGGAGGAGGGGAGGAGGGGAGGAGGGAGGAGGGAGGAGGGAGGAGGGGAGGAGGGGAGGAGGGGAGGAGGGGAGGAGGGCAGGAGGGCAGGAGGGCAGGAGGGCAGGAGGGGAGGAGGGAGGAGGGGAGGAGGGGAGGGGAAGGAGGGAAGGAGGGGAGGAGGGGAGGAGGGAGGAGGAAGGAGGGGAGGAGGGAAGGAGGGAAGGAGGGAAGGAGGGGAGGAGGGAGGAGGGGAGGAGGGAGGAGGGAGGAGGGAAGGAGGGGAGGAGGGAAGGAGGGAAGGAGGGAAGGAGGGAAGGAGGGAAGGAGGGAAGGAGGGAAGGAGGGAAGGAGGGAAGGAGGGAAGGAGGGAAGGAGGGAAGGAGGGAAGGAGGGAAGGAGGGAAGGAGGGAAGGAGGGAAGGAGGGAAGGAGGGAAGGAGGGAAGGAGGGAAGGAGGGAAGGAGGGAAGGAGGGAAGGAGGGAAGGAGGGAAGGAGGGAAGGAGGGAAGGAGGGAAGGAGGGAAGGAGGGAAGGAGGGAAGGAGGGAAGGAGGGAAGGAGGGAAGGAGGGAAGGAGGGAAGGAGGGAAGGAGGGAAGGAGGGAAGGAGGGAAGGAGGGAAGGAGGGAAGGAGGGAAGGAGGGAAGGAGGGAAGGAGGGAAGGAGGGAAGGAGGGAAGGAGGGAAGGAGGGAAGGAGGGAAGGAGGGAAGGAGGGAAGGAGGGAAGGAGGGAAGGAGGGAAGGAGGGAAGGAGGGAAGGAGGGAAGGAGGGAAGGAGGGAAGGAGGGAAGGAGGGAAGGAGGGAAGGAGGGAAGGAGGGAAGGAGGGAAGGAGGGAAGGAGGGAAGGAGGGAAGGAGGGAAGGAGGGAAGGAGGGAAGGAGGGAAGGAGGGAAGGAGGGAAGGAGGGAAGGAGGGAAGGAGGGAAGGAGGGAAGGAGGGAAGGAGGGAAGGAGGGAAGGAGGGAAGGAGGGAAGGAGGGAAGGAGGGAAGGAGGGAAGGAGGGAAGGAGGGAAGGAGGGAAGGAGGGAAGGAGGGAAGGAGGGAAGGAGGGAAGGAGGGAAGGAGGGAAGGAGGGAAGGAGGGAAGGAGGGAAGGAGGGAAGGAGGGAAGGAGGGAAGGAGGGAAGGAGGGAAGGAGGGAAGGAGGGAAGGAGGGAAGGAGGGAAGGAGGGAAGGAGGGAAGGAGGGAAGGAGGGAAGGAGGGAAGGAGGGAAGGAGGGAAGGAGGGAAGGAGGGAAGGAGGGAAGGAGGGAAGGAGGGAAGGAGGGAAGGAGGGAAGGAGGGAAGGAGGGAAGGAGGGAAGGAGGGAAGGAGGGAAGGAGGGAAGGAGGGAAGGAGGGAAGGAGGGAAGGAGGGAAGGAGGGAAGGAGGGAAGGAGGGAAGGAGGGAAGGAGGGAAGGAGGGAAGGAGGGAAGGAGGGAAGGAGGGAAGGAGGGAAGGAGGGAAGGAGGGAAGGAGGGAAGGAGGGAAGGAGGGAAGGAGGGAAGGAGGGAAGGAGGGAAGGAGGGAAGGAGGGAAGGAGGGAAGGAGGGAAGGAGGGAAGGAGGGAAGGAGGGAAGGAGGGAAGGAGGGAAGGAGGGAAGGAGGGAAGGAGGGAAGGAGGGAAGGAGGGAAGGAGGGAAGGAGGGAAGGAGGGAAGGAGGGAAGGAGGGAAGGAGGGAAGGAGGGAAGGAGGGAAGGAGGGAAGGAGGGAAGGAGGGAAGGAGGGAAGGAGGGAAGGAGGGAAGGAGGGAAGGAGGGAAGGAGGGAAGGAGGGAAGGAGGGAAGGAGGGAAGGAGGGAAGGAGGGAAGGAGGGAAGGAGGGAAGGAGGGAAGGAGGGAAGGAGGGAAGGAGGGAAGGAGGGAAGGAGGGAAGGAGGGAAGGAGGGAAGGAGGGAAGGAGGGAAGGAGGGAAGGAGGGAAGGAGGGAAGGAGGGAAGGAGGGAAGGAGGGAAGGAGGGAAGGAGGGAAGGAGGGAAGGAGGGAAGGAGGGAAGGAGGGAAGGAGGGAAGGAGGGAAGGAGGGAAGGAGGGAAGGAGGGAAGGAGGGAAGGAGGGAAGGAGGGAAGGAGGGAAGGAGGGAAGGAGGGAAGGAGGGAAGGAGGGAAGGAGGGAAGGAGGGAAGGAGGGAAGGAGGGAAGGAGGGAAGGAGGGAAGGAGGGAAGGAGGGAAGGAGGGAAGGAGGGAAGGAGGGAAGGAGGGAAGGAGGGAAGGAGGGAAGGAGGGAAGGAGGGAAGGAGGGAAGGAGGGAAGGAGGGAAGGAAGGAGGGAAGGAGGGAAGGAGGGAAGGAGGGAAGGAGGGAAGGAGGGAAGGAGGGAAGGAGGGAAGGAGGGAAGGAGGGAAGGAGGGAAGGAGGGAAGGAGGGAAGGAGGGAAGGAGGGAAGGAGGGAAGGAGGGAAGGAGGGAAGGAGGGAAGGAGGGAAGGAGGGAAGGAGGGAAGGAGGGAAGGAGGGAAGGAGGGAAGGAGGGAAGGAGGGAAGGAGGGAAGGAGGGAAGGAGGGAAGGAGGGAAGGAGGAAGGAGGGAAGGAGGGAAGGAGGGAAGGAGGGAAGGGAAGGAGGGAAGGAGGGAAGGAGGGAAGGAGGGAAGGAGGGAAGGAGGGAAGGAGGGAAGGAGGGAAGGAGGGAAGGAGGGAAGGAGGGAAGGAGGGAAGGAGGGAAGGAGGGAAGGAGGGAAGGAGGGAAGGAGGGAAGGAGGGAAGGAGGGAAGGAGGGAAGGAGGGAAGGAGGGAAGGAGGGAAGGAGGGAAGGAGGGAAGGAGGGAAGGAGGGAAGGAGGGAAGGAGGGAAGGAGGGAAGGAGGGAAGGAGGGAAGGAGGGAAGGAGGGAAGGAGGGAAGGAGGGAAGGAGGGAAGGAGGGAAGGAGGAAGGAGGGAAGGAGGGAAGGAGGGAAGGAGGGAAGGAGGGAAGGAGGGAAGGAGGGAAGGAGGGAAGGAGGGAAGGAGGGAAGGAGGGAAGGAGGGAAGGAGGGAAGGAGGGAAGGAGGGAAGGAGGGAAGGAGGGAAGGAGGGAAGGAGGGAAGGAGGGAAGGAGGGAAGGAGGGAAGGAGGGAAGGAGGGAAGGAGGGAAGGAGGGAAGGAGGGAAGGAGGGAAGGAGGGAAGGAGGGAAGGAGGGAAGGAGGGAAGGAGGGAAGGAGGGAAGGAGGGAAGGAGGGAAGGAGGGAAGGAGGGAAGGAGGGAAGGAGGGAAGGAGGGAAGGAGGGAAGGAGGGAAGGAGGGAAGGAGGGAAGGAGGGAAGGAGGGAAGGAGGGAAGGAGGGAAGGAGGGAAGGAGGGAAGGAGGGAAGGAGGGAAGGAGGGAAGGAGGGAAGGAGGGAAGGAGGGAAGGAGGGAAGGAGGGAAGGAGGGAAGGAGGGAAGGAGGGAAGGAGGGAAGGAGGGAAGGAGGGAAGGAGGGAAGGAGGGAAGGAGGGAAGGAGGGAAGGAGGGAAGGAGGAGGGGAAGGAGGGAAGGAGGGAAGGAGGGAAGGAGGGAAGGAGGGAAGGAGGGAAGGAGGGAAGGAGGGAAGGAGGGAAGGAGGGAAGGAGGGAAGGAGGGAAGGAGGGAAGGAGGGAAGGAGGGAAGGAGGGAAGGAGGGAAGGAGGGGGAAGGAGGGAAGGAGGGAAGGAGGGAAGGAGGGAAGGAGGGAAGGAGGGAAGGAGGGAAGGAGGGAAGGAGGGAAGGAGGGAAGGAGGGAAGGAGGGAAGGAGGGAAGGAGGGAAGGAGGGAAGGAGGGAAGGAGGGAAGGAGGGAAGGAGGGAAGGAGGGAAGGAGGGAAGGAGGGAAGGAGGGAAGGAGGGAAGGAGGGAAGGAGGGAAGGAGGGAAGGAGGGAAGGAGGGAAGGAGGGAAGGAGGGAAGGAGGGAAGGAGGGAAGGAGGGAAGGAGGGAAGGAGGGAAGGAGGGAAGGAGGGAAGGAGGGAAGGAGGGAAGGAGGGAAGGAGGGAAGGAGGGAAGGAGGGAAGGAGGTATATGAATGCAACAACCCAAGGGACGGGACCAAGGCAAATGGAAAAGAATTCAAGTAGTGGATGGGGTTCAAGTGACGCTATAGTGGCGAGAAACCGGTCCACGCAAGGAAACTGGGCCTCGTAGATCGACCCCAAAATTAAAATTGACTCGTGCGATCGACAGATCTCTCGAAGCGAATTCCGAATATGCCTTCGGGTATTTGAAAATCGTTTTACGACCGGGTGTTAGTCTTGTTACGAGACTGCCAAAAATGGCTCTTACGTCATTCTCTTACGCCAAGTAAGCCAAAGTCGAGTGTGGCAAGTACGGGGTAGGGGGGTCTGTTCTCAAGTATAAGTAGCGCAATCGATAGATCTCGGTGAGGGCAGTCAGGATCTGCCATGAAAAAGCCGAACTATGGTCCAAAATGGAAGATAGGGGCCAAACTTGGTCGGACTCTGATAGATTTTGGGCAAAAAATTGATTGATTTGCCAAAAGGTACCTTTGTGCTACGGTCGACCGGTTTCTCGCCAACAGCGTCAAGTACTGCCTGTACAAGAGCTTAAGCAAGGACGAGCCTCTCAAAGCACCATTGAATGAGCAAACCATTACACACGCCACTGAACACGCCTGTTGAACAATCCAACAAGCACACCATACAATACACGATGGACAAGGCCTGGGGCAATAACATTTTTTGTTGGCCTTATTTGATAGATAAATCCATGGGTGATGGCATCCAGCAAGCCAAGGACACATATTGTCAGTGGTATGCCAGTATACACATCAGGCAGTGGTATGCCAGTAGACACATGGTCAGTGGTATGCCAGTAGACACATTCGTGGCGCCATGCTGCTATTGTGGCAGGGAGGGGGAGATCCAGGGGAGGCTGACTGCACGCCTCGATAGATAAGAAGAGCTACGAAATGGAACACATATGTGTGGGCGCCATAACAAAGTTACTATCTGCTGAGTCCAGCACAACTGCTCCTGTGCACAAACTCGAGCATAAACACACCATAGAGCCTGATATCATGAGTTTGGAAGTGGCCAATGGAACCCAGAGTTTCATCAGGCTGGCCCACGTACCATGCACGTGGAGGGTGCCGATCAGAGGGCTGGATGCCATCGTGAGTCCCTGTCAGAGTACAGCACACGTAAGTCGGGCTTGTCGTCAAAACCGGTGGGAATTCACGTCCGGCTTCTGGTGAAGAAACGTAGCCAAGAGGAATATCCCGAACAAGGGACGGGACTGCTCGATGCAGCAGGCGGGAATGGGAGACGCTGTCCTATCCTCAAGAGAAGAAGGGCTTGGAAATGTGATGCTATATCGGAGACACATACTACAGTGGGGAGAAGAAGGGTTGAGGGAGGGAGAGACTGAGGACGGCCGAGCCATTACTAACAGTCCAATGTCTAAGGACATTGCATGGTGTTATTCTCGGCGATGTTAGTGACAAGTGGCCCGCGAAAAGACTAGAGACATGGCATCAGAACTCACTGTTGTCGCGAAGGTTGGGCCAGGATGAAAGCAGCAATTACGGGCGAATATTCTGATCAGGCACGCCGCAAAGGTGAAAATATACTCGCTAGCCGTTTCTCAAACGGTATGCTGATCACGCAAATTCCCCATGCCGGTCATTCTTCCTGCCTAGATATCGCCCCCGGTTGATCAGTGGTTACGCAACCTGGTATCTTGTCAATAGATCCAGCTTTATGTCAATGTCCTGGCTTGTATCTACAAAGGCCATGCTCCAATCCATCCCTTAGCCTGCATCCGCCGACCAATGCCCGACATGACCCCAGGAAGGTTGCTTGGCCAATTGCTGCAGGCGGATATCTCGACAATGCCGGTCAGCGGCGTGAATGCATACGCGCTTGCACCGGCTGACACCAAAGTAATGAGCGTGATCGAGTGACCAACGCAGCCCTTGTCCCCGCAAGATGGGTTTCTCACCCTCGCTTTCCCTACTTCCCTTCAGCTTTCTACGGTAAGTAGACTCAAAACTTAAAAGCCCTCTCCGGAGCCCTGACCTACAGCCATGTAACAGCTCCTTGCCCTGCTGGCCCGGTCAGCTGAGGAGAACCGGGAGATCCCGAAATTATAGGCCCGGTTAGCTGAGTAGAACCGGGAGCAGAGTGATGACTGATGACGACTGACGAAAGGCCCGCGATTTTTGCTGTTGGCCCTTGGCACATGCTTGGCAACGTTCTTGGCAGGTGGCAGCTCCCGCTGACACTTCGAAGATGCCGTTAACGGCACGCTACGGCGTGCGGCAGTCTAGGATTGGGTCGGTTACCGGTTTTAGCCCATCGGTACCGGAACCGGTACTTGCCCTCGGCTACCAGTACCGAAATCGGTCACCGGGCGAGGCAATCGGTACCGGTACCGTTAACCGTCGGTTACCGGTACCGGTACCCAAAGGCATGCCGAATCCGTGAAGGCCGGCTA
Source organism: Mesostigma viride (assembly GCA_009746045.1). Taxonomy (NCBI): domain Eukaryota; kingdom Viridiplantae; phylum Streptophyta; class Mesostigmatophyceae; order Mesostigmatales; family Mesostigmataceae; genus Mesostigma; species Mesostigma viride. The sequence goes on from RPFO01000231.1 coordinate 639,808, forward strand.
TTGCTAAAAGTCCAGTGCTCTGTGCACACGGCACCCTGAGGACGAGGACCTAGTAGAGCATGCGCTTGCGGTGCTCGCCCAGGCCCTTCGAGTGCCAGTAGGTCATTGTGAGCGAACGAAGCCTAGCCCAGGCCAGGCCGATCATCAGATGCGGATGTCCACATCGTCGGCGGTGCCGGGGAGCATGCTCCCCAGCAGTCGGTTTGCACTACAAGCGATCACGACACACGGAACGGGACCTCCGTCCCGTCCCGTCTATGATAGCGGCCTAGCAGCCGCGGCAGCGGTGGGCGACTGGTAGCCCCAATCACCATCGCCTCATTTTTAATTTGACACTAATCTCCAGCCCCACCGCCCGCGCGCCTCTAATGAATGAGCCTAGACAGTGCAGCCATGTCTGAATGTCAAGGAGACAACCAGCGCAGGCTAGAAATCGGGAGAATCCGGACCATGGTAGCTCGAGGCTGCCGTTATCTTGTCCGCATGTTCGAGTAGTTCAGGATGATGAAGATGAATGGTGATGGAAATGTGTATCCGTGTGCATTGAAATTATGGCTGGCTTACTTGTAGAGCGACTAGATGACCTAGACGGTGGGGCCGGAAACAGCCACTACAATACGCTTCCGCGGACACCTTTTTCAGCGGGGAAAGTGCCCCCGGGCTTCCGGGGCAAATTCAGCAAGCGCTGCGGAACTTAGATACTAAAATTTCGTTTTTGGTTCGTACCGTACAGCCAATCATTTTGCGCCCGGATCAAATTGTGATCTGGGAACTGAACACGAAAATTTCAGCGGAACGTACGAAACATCAACGCAACTACAGAAAATTTTCAGTGACGAAACTGTAGTACCGTGTACCCAAGCAAAATGTAGTAGGACTTCGCTAAATTCACGTTCGGAATTTTTCCCCGCAAGATTCCCCCGCAAGATTCCCCCGCACGATTCCCCCCGCTAGGTTCAGGCTCCAGTCGATGCTCGCCAAATGGCGCAAAAAAAGAAACATATGTTAAAATCAACGGTGCGAATCCTCGTTACCGCTCGGGTAACATTCTCACTCATTTCGCGTCTCCTACGAACCGTATTGTAGTGGCATGCTTGATCAGGGCGTGTGTTTCGAGCCTAACTGGCCGGGAGTGTCTAGTGGTGAGCACCATTGCTGCGATCGCTCTCCCACCATTTACGAGGAAATACCCGCAAATGGAAAACCACTGAAAAGGTCTAACTAGTCAGTCATCACGTTAGCCATGCCATGATTCCAAGCGTCCAAGAACTGCACACGGTGCAAAGGCAAAAAGCCGGAGGACAGCACTTTCTGAATGTGTTCGGGGCGCCCGATGAGGGTGCAGGATAGGCCCTATCCTGCATCGGTATCATCCGCGTAAATCATGAGGTAGGACAAGCGGTAACCAGGGCGCCGCCGTGTTCGCGCTCGTTACGGATGTCCAAGCCGGGCTCGAACCCCTTCAATTAAGCAGTAAAGCGCGCACGTGCCCGGCGCATGACGTGATCCACGACAATAATGAACACAAGGGCTGGCGTACGACTGTCAATGATAGGCGCAAGGATCCTACCAAATACCAGCAAATTCCTTTTATTCGTTACCCCGATATTCACAGTCTCCTTTCCCACACAGCAAAATATGGTGTTGTTCTTAGTCAGTTACATCGTTTTTCCCGTCTTTGTTCTTATCGTATCGATTTCATCACGACTCTTGTTGAACTCTTGCATCGATCGTTTGCCGTTGGTCAAAGACTATGACCGAGACATTATGCTCCGTCAAGTCCGGTGTTTTTTGCAACGTCACCCACATCTGTTCGGTGCTGCCCCTTGGCACAAGCTCTACAAACAGGTCGTGGACCGGCTGGATCGTGTAGTATCTCCACACATCTGAAACCTGTGATGCCAGATCTCCTTTGCGGCCGTTCCGAGCTTGGCACTGGATTCGTTGTCCACATCGTCGCGTCGCTGCAGCAACACGATGTTTTCTGGCATACGCGGGCTTTTGCCGTGTGGTTCCCGCCGCACATTTGAAAGTGCTGTCCTCCAGCTTTTTGCCTTAATTGCACCGTGTGCAGTTCCGTCTTGGACGTTTGGAATCATGGCATGGCTAACGTAATGACTGACTATAATAGCTAGACCTTTTCTGTGGTTTTCCATTTCACGGGTATTTCCTCGTAAATGGTGGGAGAGCGATCGCAGCAATGGTGCTCACCACTAGACACTCCCGGCCAGTTAGGCTCGAAACACACGCCCTGATCAAGCATGTGTTTCCGGCCCCACTGTCTAGGTCATCTAGTCGCTAGGGTGGGATTAAAATTAAATTAAATTATAACATGCCTCCGTTGGGAGATCATGGAGCACATATTCAGTTCCTTGATGGATGGTGGGGTGGAGAGAGCCGCGTATAAATCTAACTAACCTAACGCTAATCTACCTAGTCTATAAGAAAAATCCTAACTACCCTACTGATCAAAACGCCTCCTCCTCTTGCGGGGAGGTGGCTTGCCCACAGGGTCGGGCGTGTGAGCCTTGACAATCTTCTGCCACCGTGTCTTGTTCTGCATGGCAGTCCAAAGAAGGGAGAGAGAGAGTGGATGCGGTATTCAAACTTGGCTGGGACCACTAGGTCGTCCAGCAACATCTGGACGTAGTTCGTGACATGCTTCCCTACCCTTTTGGGAATGCCCTTGGGGCCAGGCCAGGTCAGAATATGCCGCCCTGGCTGGCCAAGCCGCTGCTGGCCAGCCAGACCAAGTGGTGTCGACCTGGCTGGTGCGAGCAAAGTGTCCTACAAATGCTATCCCGCTACGCTGTCTAATCTCGTCTGAAATACGAGGCATGCCCTGATACAAAGACTTGTCTAATGACGGGCGCTTGGAAAATTGAAAACCCTACGTTCAAGACCTGTCGGAGCATCCTGTAAACTGTGCCGTCTAGCTTAGCTGCCAGTGTGGGTGTGAGTGTCCACCGGCACGCCTCCGCTCGGCGCCATACGTGAGCACCGCCGTGAGGACGAGGACCTTGAAGAGCATGCGCTTGCGGTGCTCGCCCAGGCCCTTGGAGCGCCAGTCTGAGCCGGTGTTGAGCGAACGAAGCCTAGCCCAGGCCAGGCCGATGCGGGTGTCCACATCGTCGGCGGTCATGTCAGGGAGCCAGCTCCCGGCCTAACAGTGCGTTTGAAGCGATCGCGGAACCGACGGGACCTCCGTCCGTCAGCGGTCCCGTCGAGCAGGTGCGGCAGAGGCGAGGTAGTCAGCTGGATGAGGCCCCAACTGAATCACCATCGCCTCAGTTTTGACACTAATCTCCAACCCCACCGCCCGCGCCTCCAGGCCCAGATAGTCCAGCCAGGTCTGAATGTGCTCGGGGCGCGCGATGAGGGTGGTGTCATCCGCATAAATCAGGTCGGCCAGGCGGTAACCAGGGTAGGGTGGGATGCTAGCCTAATTCTACCGTTAAGTTGCGTTACCGCGTAAGTTTCGACGCCGATAACGTTGGCGTCGATCGCAACTTAACGCGGAAATGACTGTGACAGTGTGACTGAACTAGACCGTAAGGAGTTTTTCGATTGGCAGCAGAAAGTCGGTGTGTATATATTGAAAAAATGCGGCACGTGGCAGCGGCTCGCGAGATGTTTTGAAAAATGAAACCACTGAATGGGATTTCTTATTCCGGCGCCCAATGGCCTCCAGGACAGGCGCGCCGCGCCAGACTCGCCCGCGTTTGGGCTTTGGGCGTCTTGGAATTTGGCTTTGGGCGTCTTGGAAGTTGGCTTTGGGCGTTTGCTCTTTTGGCAGATTTCTACACTACACTGGTACTACGTAAAAAAGCACAGACTGGTGCGGCGTAACATTTTTAAACTTGGTAAAATTACCGCCGCACAGCCAGCCAGAACTGGACAAGGTGATGGCCGCAAGTAGTCGTTGCTGGGCTATCGTATTTGTAGCATGGGGCGTTTCACCGAGTCTACGGTTAGCATGATGGGGAGGATTCCTAACCTTCATTATGTGGGTTAAGTAGGGGTGCTCATAGTGGCCGGTTTCCCTCGCTTCCTTGTAAACCAGGCTCTGCGTCAAGATCACAGACGACCGGGTAAGTAGTTGTTCCAGTCTGTTCTAGTTTGTATGACGCCTGCTATTAGGCGTTCTTGTTATTGTCGTTCATCATCGCCGTGACCGTCGTGGCCAGCAGCGTGCTTTTTTTACATACCGGATGGTGTCGACTTGTTTATTGATAGCGCATTGGTGAATATCGCTGCATGGAGGAATATCGGCTACAACCCGCGGGAAAGTGCTGGCTCCAATGTTCTTTTTGTATGCAGGATGACGGCACTGCCAAGCCGGAGACGAATATGACGCTCGTTATAATGCCAGTCATTCAGACCGACTGCGCGACTGGTTGTGGGATAGCAGTTCTTGGTTGTGGGATGTGTTCCTGGTTGTGGGATGCACGTTCCATGTGTTGCTGGTTGTGGGATACTTGTTCCTGGTTGTGGGATAGTCGTTCCTGGTTGTGGGATACTTGTTCCTGGTTGTGGGAAACACGTTCCTGGTTGTGGGATACTTGTTCCTGGTTGTGGGAAACTTGTTCCTGGTTGTGGGAAACACGTTCCTGGTTGTGGGATACTTGTTCCTGGTTGTGGGAAACACGTTCCTGGTTGTGGGATACTTGTCCCTGGTTGTGGGATACTTGTTCCTGGTTGTGGGATACTTGTTCCTGGTTGTGGGAAACACGTTCCTGGTTGTGGGATACACGTTCCTGGTTGTGGGAAACACGTTCCTGGTTGTGGGAAACACGTTCCTGGTTGTGGGATAGTCGAACCTAGTTGTGGGATACACGTTCCTGGTTGTGGGATGCCTATTCCTGGTTGTGGGATACTTGTTCCTGGTTGTGGGATACTTGTTCCTGGTTGTGGGAAACACGTTCCTGGTTGTGGGATACTTGTCCCTGGTTGTGGGAAACACGTTCCTGGTTGTGGGAAACACGTTCCTGGTTGTGGGAAACACGTTCCTGGTTGTGGGAAACACGTTCCTGGTTGTGGGAAACACGTTCCTGGTTGTGGGAAACACGTTCCTGGTTGTGGGATACACGTTCCTGGTTGTGGGATACACGTTCCTGGTTGTGGGATAGTCGAGCCTAGTTGTGGGATGTGTTCCTGGTCCAAGTATAAAGGGGCACGGGAATTAGCGATAGCAGAGGGGGCTCGGGAATAACGTTAGCAGAGGGGCACGGGCACTAACGTTAGTGAAGGGGCACGGGCACTAACGTTAGCAGAGGGGGCTGGGCACTAACGTTAGTAAAGGGGCACGGGCACTAACGTTAGCAGAGGGGGCTGGGCACTATCGTTAGTAAAGGGGCACGGGCACTAACGATAGCAGAGGGGGCTGGGCACTAACGTTAGTAAAGGGGCGCGGGCACTAACATTAGCAGAGGGGGCTGGGCACTAACGTTAGTAAAGGGGCACGGGCACTAACGATAGCAGAGGGGGTGTGGGAATTAAAGTTTATTAGCATAGGGGGGAAATAATTATAGTAGAGGGGGGGGCACTAACGTTAGCAGAGGGGCACGAGCACTAACGTTAGTAGAGGGGGATGGGCACTAACGTTAGTAAAGGGGCACGGGCACTAACGATAGCAGAGGGGGTGTGGGAATTAAAGTTTATCAGCAGAGGGGGGAAATAATTATAGTAGAGGGGGGGGGCACTAACGTTAGCAGAGGGGCACGAGCACTAACGTTAGTAAAGGGGCGCGGGCACTAACGTTAGCAGAGGGGGCTAGGTAATAACGTTAGTGAAGGGGGGTGGGCATTAACGATAGCAGGGGGGGGAGGGCACTTACGTTAGCAGAGGGGTGTGGGAACTAATGTTAGCAAAGGAGGGGGGGGCACTAACGTTAGCAGAGGGGGCTGGGCACTAACGTTAGCAGAGGGGGTGTGGGAATTAACGTTAGGGCCACGCACTGCCGGCAGTTACCACTCCCTGTGATGATTGCATGGATGGCTTGTGGGCTCTGGCATGGGGTAGCACTGCCGGCAGTTACCACTCCTTGTGATGACTGCATGTCCCCGGCTTGTGTGTTCTTGCATGGGGTGGCACTGCCGGCAGTTACCACTCCTTGTGATGACTGCATGTCCCCTTGACGCAAGGACGGCTTGTGGGGTCTTGCATGGCGTGGCACTGCCGGCAGTCACCACTCCTTGTGATGACTGCATGTCCCCGGCTTGTGTGTTCTTGCATGGGGTGGCATTGCCGGCAGTCACCACTCCTTGTGATGACTGCATGTCCCCGGCTTGTGTGTTCTTGCATGGGGTGGCACTGCCGGCAGTTACCACTCCTTGTGATGACTGCATGTCCCCTTTATGCAAGGACGGCTTGTGGGGTCTTGCATGGGGTGGCACTGCCGGCAGAGGATACTTGTTCCTGGTTGTGGGATACACGTTCCTAGTTGTGGGATAGTCGTTCCTGGTTGTGGGATACTTGTTCCTGGCGGTGGGAAACACGTTCCTGCTTGTGGGATACTCGTTCCTGGTTGTGGGATGCACGTTCCTGGTTGTGGGATACTTGTTCCTTCACATGTTCGCCGTTATTCCTCCAAGCAGTTATTCCTACACGCACATCAAGATAGAGCTATTAAATATTTCCTTGTACATCCAATGATGCTACGTCTTGGCTATGCTCACATTACTTGCCCACGCTCCTTGTTATGATAAGCTCACATGGGTCTCATTGCACCCACAGATCTTGCAGGATCGTTTAGCGTGTCCGATTGCAGCTGTGGCATTAATTAATTAATTAATTAATTAATTAGACTCGTGCTCCCGTTTGGGAGTCACGCAGCTGTGGCATGCCTCTAGCATGAAGGAGAAAGGGGGTCTCTGACCTTCCTTCCTGTTGTGCAAACTAAGGGATGAAAGGCAGTTCGGGCTCCGTGACTCCCCAACGGGAGCACGAGTCTAATTAATTAATTAATTAATTACCCACCTACCTGACCTACCTATCAAGTTCTAACTAGCTCACTAGCTAACTAACTGACTAACTATTTTAACTAAGTAAGTACTAACTAACTACTAACTAAACAACCCCCGTTGCTCTGCCGAACTAAGTAGATGCCCTTCGATTAAAACGCACAAATCGTGAATGATGCAAGCTACCGTGCCGACGCACAATTGATTCTTGCCCCCCTACGCGTCTAAATCTTGTATTGTTGTCAGTTGTAACAGAATAAAATGGTGGCCTCTGCTCCACTAAATGCACAGATCTTTTACCTCCTGTCATTAAAGACAGAACGGACTTATCAAACCCCAAGAGACAGGGGAGATTCCTAGCACTCTCCAGGAATCGTAGAGGGTGGTCGTTTCCCGTCTAGAGGCCATTCCTACGAGACGGTACTTACGCGATAGAGAGCGGTGGTCCCCTTTTGGTCGGGCGTCTCTCTGCTTGTTCATACAGACACAAGACTTCCTGTCTATCGGATATGGCTGTCCAATAACAGGGCCTGAAGTGAGCATGTTTGGTTATTAGAAATAACTTCACATAATTGGGGGTAGGTATCCGCTTGATGGCTATGGTGACAAACAGGCAAAGCTTATGTCCCCGCCGACACAGAGGAGTCCAACGCAATCCTACAGGTCTTAGCCAATCAGAACACAGATGAACCGGTAAGGTTCTCTCTCTATATGCTTTACACCCCTAACTTACGAAAGATACTAACTGACATCAGTCAGATTACACATAGATTCCAAGGTACTGTCCCGTACCGTCCAGGGCCCAAAACAAAGGACCATCAAAAGGGCACTCCGCATATAAGTCCCCAAAAGTCAAGTCAGGCCAGGAATCATTACACTTTGGCCGTACAAAAGACTCAGCCATTTACACTGAACGTTGAACTCCAAGTTCACGTCCACTTGGATGTAACAGTATACACACTGTCAGAAAATACTGTTACATCAGTAAGCGCTCAACGTGCATGGGGCTACTAGCTGCCCAAATATGAGATTCCACGGACAACACCGAAAATGAGAAACCACAGTAGCTACCAGCAAGAACTACGAACACAGGACCTCCCTAAATCTAGTATCAAGTAACGTTATTTCCCCGTTTCGACGAACTTGGTCCATTCACATTTATAGTAGCGGTGAATTAATTGTCACACCTTGCTCAGGCAAAGTGCGCCAAGTCCTACAGCATGTCTCCCCATATCATTCACTTAAATAAGGAAGGGAAATGTAAAGCCATGCATCGTGAAGCCGTATGAAAGGGCATAACCACCCAAATAATAAAGTTGGTACGTATAGTGTCAACCCCCTCTGCTAACGTTAGTGCCCGTGCCCCTCTGCTAACGTTATTCCCGAGCCCCCTCTGCTATCGCTAATTCCCGTGCACCTTTATATTTGGACCAGGAACACATCCCACAACTAGGCTCGACTATCCCACAACCAGGAACGTGTTTCCCACAACCAGGAACGTGTATCCCACAACCAGGAACGTGTTTCCCACAACCAGGAACAAGTATCCCACAACCATGAACGTGTTTCCCACAACCAGGAACAAGTATCCCAGAACCAGGAACGTGTTTCCCACAACCAGGAACAAGTATCCCACAACCAGGAACGTGTATCCCACAACCAGGAACGTGTTTCCCACAACCAGGAACGTGTTTCCCACAACCAGGAACGTGTATCCCACAACCAGGAACGTGTTTCCCACAACCAGGAACGTGTATCCCACCACTAGGTTCGACTATCCCACAACCAGGAACGTGTTTCCCACAACCAGGAACGTGTTTCCCACGACCAGGAACGTGTTTCCCACAACCAGGAACAAGTATCCCACAACCAGGAACGTGTTTCCCACAACCAGGAACGTGTTTCCCACAACCAGGAACGTGTATCCCACAACCAGGAACGTGTTTCCCACAACCAGGAACGTGTTTCCCACAACCAGGAACGTGTTTCCCACAACCAGGAACGTGTTTCCCACAACCAGGAACAAGTATCCCACAACCAGGAACGTGTTTCCCACAACCAGGAACGTGTTTCCCACAACCAGGAACGTGTTTCCCACAACCAGGAACGACTATCCCACAACCAGGAACAAGTATCCCACAACCAGGAACGTGTCTCCCACAACCAGGAACGTGTTTCCCACAACCAGGAACGTGTATCCCACAACCAGGAACGTGTTTCCCACAACCAGCAACAAGTATCCCACAACCAAGAACTGCTATCCCACAACCAGTCGCGCAGTCGGTCTGAATGACTGGCATTATAACGAGCGTCATATTCGTCTCCGGCTTGGCAGTGCCGTCATCCTGCATACAAAAAGAACATTGGAGCCAGCACTTTCCCGCGGGTTGTAGCCGATATTCCTCCATGCAGCGATATTCACCAATGTGATGCGCTATCAATAAACAAGTCGACACCATCCGGTATGTAAAAAAGCACGCTGCTGGCCACGACGGTCACGGCGATGATGAACGACAATAACAAGAACGCCTAATAGCAGGCGTCATACAAACTAGAACGGACTGGAACAACTACTTACCCGGTCGTCTGTGATCTTGACGCAGAGCCTGGTTTACAAGGAAGCGAGGGAAACCGGCCACTATGAGCACCCCTACTTAACCCACATAATGAAGGTTAGGAATCCTCCCCATCATGCTAACCGTAGACTCGGTGAAACGCCCCATGCTACAAATACGATAGCCCAGCAACGACTACTTGCGGCCATCACCTTGTCCAGTTCTGGCTGGCTGTGCGGCGGTAATTTTACCAAGTTTAAAAATGTTACGCCGCACCAGTCTGTGCTTTTTTACGTAGTACCAGTGTAGTGTAGAAATCTGCCAAAAGAGCAAACGCCCAAAGCCAACTTCCAAGACGCCCAAAGCCAAATTCCAAGACGCCCAAAGCCCAAACGCGGGCGAGTCTGGCGCGGCGCGCCTGTCCTGGAGGCCATTGGGCGCCGGAATAAGAAATCCCCCACTGAATCAGTGCCCAAGGAGCTTGCGCTTCCGCCACGTGGAGACAGTGTGGAGACCAGGTGCTTTGGATGAGCCCTCGTACTCCACGTGGCGTCAGGACACGAACCAGCAATGGACAGCACTTAGTGCGTCCCTGCCAGCATAGCTTCGTCGAATTTCATTGTGGCACATCATCAGTTCATTTCATTTCATTGCAGTTCAGTTGGATCCCACGCCGGTTACATATCTCCCGACTCAGATAGACAGTATCTTACCACCCTAGTAACATCGGATACACTAAATATATTATGCGGCCCTCGGCCGCTACACAAATATCTGTCTGGCAAAGACCGGGTTCGGATCTAACCGATAGACTGACAGACTGTGATATGTACGGTTGCATCATAGACACCCGGTTGTTACATGTCAGTGGGGAAATGCGGAGCAGCTACCGTCAACTTCATAGCCGGTGAAGTCAAGGAAACCGTCCAACTCAGCTATACACAGCCATACGATACAAGCATCTTCATGGGGGTATCTGGGTAACGGTCATGCCGGCCTGGCATGAATGGCGAAATTTGCCGAATTTCGCCGACACTGAGTGCACTAGGAAATCAGATCGTTGGACGTTGAGGCGCTGCACGACCCTCAACGGTTGGTTTCGCCATTATTATTTCCTGCATCAACCTCTAGATATATAACCAGCCTCACCAAGGGAAATGTTCCGGGTCTCTACTAAATTGTTGTTTTGCATCGCGGCCTATCATGTCGTGCGATCATCTGATAAGTCGAATGTTGTTTCGGCTTCTCCGTAGACTGCCGTAGGAGTTGCCGACGTTCATGGGGGATAATTAATTAATTGGGGATCTGCACATTGCAGTCATGATAGTTTTCCATATAGCCTAGTACAAAAGTCCGTAGTACTAAAGTCCGACTTTAAGTTGGGCTCTGCGTGCTATTTTTACGATGAAACGAGTTACAGCCGGAGTAGCCCTTTTTCTCCTCCTGGCCGGATTACTCAGCCTTTATTCGCTGAGGAGTTTTACCGAGCGTCAGGAGACTGAGGTGAGATATGGGGCTATTCTGGGTCATGCCTGCCCATCGAGAACGTCCCAGTATTGTCACCGCTGACTTCACGCCTCGCACCCCTACGTTTTACATTACGTAATACTACACACATATATTGACATTACGTAATACTGATTGGCCTGAGTTGTCTTTTCATCAGCTGGTTAAAGCTAAAGCCGAGGAGTCATCAGCGACAAAATCGCATGTTTTCAGCCCTCGTGCCAGTTGTGAGATAGATACGGAAAACCTAATAATAACGGGACTGGCTGGCAGGCAGGCTTGTGCGACTGGCCTAGCTTTGCGTGGCCTCATGACGATTAAATATAATTTTATTTATTCATGAATTGATCATTTTGCTATAATAAGGCCTTTCTCGTACGTAACTAGTGGACGTACCTTCCCGTAGGGCAACGCCACGGATGTGTGACACTCTGCACCAAACCTTTCACGGATGGATCTTCACTGGCAGAATGTCTGGGTGTCCTTACCATTTGGGCTAGTCGCCAGGTGCACTAGGTTGGGGGGCCATGCCTCGTTACGGTCGTGGTTTGTGATAGTACTCATAATATGTGATGGGGAGGGAAGGGGGGGGTTGTGGGGGCGGAGCATTCCTCAAGTCAAGCACGTGCGCGCCACTAGCTTTGAGGGTGTAGCCTCCGTGCACACACAGCCTTATGTCATTAGCTGTCGCTTGCTGCTCGGTAGCATGGTTGGGGGTCAAGCCTCCTTGCACACAGCCTTGAGCTTTGTCGCTCGTAGAGTTGCTTAAGTTGTGCCGGGGATTTTTGCCCGACCTCGCATGCACGGTGTGCACAGTGCACAACATCACCCTAGAAACTACGTGACCCGCCCCCGTAGGCCATACTCCTAGTTATACGTAGCTTGTTAGCGCTAGTCTCTGGCTTGCCGTGCCCTAGGAACTGCATGACAATTCCCCGGCCGGGTGGTTGCAAGGGGTCACTCACGTAGTTAATATAGCATCATCATGCCAGACAGGCACAGCGCTTCCTCGGGAGTTGTGTCGCCTTGTCATGTTTCCTGACATGCCCAGATGTCAGTTTGTGTTCTTCTTTTGGGTGGGTTGAGGGGGAGAGGACGGGGGTGTCGGCAATCAATCAATCCTGACAGGGGCTATGAACCTGTCCAATTGTTGGGTTAGGAAATGAACTACCAATTGCTTTTGTGGATGAGGTCATCCTGACCATTGTGGCCTTGGGCGAGCCCTGTCTTATACCGTTGCCACGGTGAGGCTTGATCGTGTACGCATGTGCACTTGCGTCCGTAGCAAGTGCTAGTACATGGTTTATTATTTTATCCTTAGTAGATAGTGTACTACGATACCTATATGCACTTGCATCTTTTAGCAAGTGTTAGTATTAGCAAGTGGTTTGCGTCCTACGATGTCGATATACCAGTAACACATGTTCTCTATAATCGTTGGCATGTACTACTAGTACCAGTACTACCAGCTAGTACTAGTACTAGTAGTGTGCACATCGTTGTATCGTCGATTACTGGAGTAGTGAAAGGGGGAGAAGGGATTCCTCTGATAAGAAGGGTAGAAGGGATTCCTCTGATAAGAAGGGTAGAAGGAATTCCTCTGATAAGAAGGGTAGAAGGGATTCCTCTGATAAGAAGGGTAGAAGGGATTCCTCTGATAAGAAGGGTAGAAGGGATTCCTCTGATAAGAAGGGTAGAAGGGATTCCTCTGATAAGAAGGGTAGAAGGGATTCCTCTGATAAGAAGGGTAGAAGGGATTTCTCTGATAAGAAGGGTAGAAGGGATTCCTCTGACCTTCAATAGATAGACTCGTGCACATGGAGCTGTAGCGCTGTGAGACTATCCAAACTGCTTAGGGTTTACGGTGTAGTAAACCCTACTCAACCCTAAACAGCGTCGCAAGGGTAGCCAAACTGTTTGGGGTTTAGGGTTACTAAACCCTACTCAACCCTAAACAGCATCCTGAGGCTATACTGGGAAAGGACTAACCTGAGTAATTTGGTGCTACCGGCTTACCCAGTTTTGCTGCTAGGGAGTGGTGACACGGCTGTTATCTGTTATAGGAGTGTGATTACCTAGACGATGCGCACACCTTCAGCTTTCCTCCGGTATTCAAGGTCCGACACTTCAGATTTAACCCTAAAACCTAACCCGCAACTAGGGTGTGGCAACTAGGTTTCGGGGTTGCGGCGCTTTTCTGGGGTTGCTTACTGGGGGTTGCGGCGCTTTTTTTCTCCTTTTCTGTTGTCCTCTGGGGGGGTTGGGGAGAGCGGGGGGTTTAAAACGCGGTGAAGCATATCATGACGTAAAGTTGTTTGCTCATTTTTGTTTGCTTGCCTGGGCTCTGTGCACCTGGTTGACGTAGCAGGGTATCCCACAGCAGGGGCCGGGAGCTGACGCCAGCCTCAGCATCGGGCGGGGCCAGGTGGCGTCGCCACGTGGGTCGCTGACGCGCCGCCACCTGCTCTCCTCCGGATCTTCAAGCTGTAAGTGGTGGATTATCACTTGAGCAACTGACCTCTACTGATATGGTGTAATTGACAAATTAGCGTCTAACGCTCCTAAGCACTATGCATTTGACATAATATCACGTGTGGAAAGCACGGCCATTTGTTTTAGTAACCAACGTCTTGACACGGCAGGGGCCCATATACCGGCCATATCGCGCCTTCCAAGGCCCTACACGAAGTGGGAGTATGGGGGACAGTGCCTGTGCTTCATGGATTACGTGCCTTGGCTCGATTGAGCCTCTCCCCCTCCCCCCCTCCCCTTCCCTCCCTCCCTCCCCCTCCCCTCCCCTCCCCTCCCCTCCCCTCCCCTCCCTCCCTCCCCTCCCCTCCCCTCCCTCCCCTCCCTCCCCTCCCCCCTCCCCTCCCCTCCCTCCCCTCCCCTCCCCTCCCCTCCCCTCCCTCCCCTCCCCTCCCTCCTCCCTCCCCTCCCCTCCCTCCCCTCCCCTCCCCTCCCCTCCCCTCCCCTCCCCTCCCCTCCCCTCCCCTCCCTCCCCTCCCCTCCCCTCCCCTCCCTCCCCTCCCCTCCCCTCCCCTCCCCTCCCCTCCCCTCCCCTCCCTCCCCTCCCCTCCCCTCCCCTCCCCTCCCTCTCCCTCCCCTCCCTCCCCTCCCCTCCCTCCCCTCCCCTCCCTCCCCCTCCCCTCCCCCCCATAACCTTCCCCATCCTTTTCCCCCACAACCTGTGACCCTTCTCCTCCAATTGGGGAAGTGACCATGCCCAAACAACTGTTTAGTGCCCGCCTTCAACACAATCATCTGCTCACCTTTGCCGTCACGAACAGATTGCCATGGGGCAGAAAGCATAAAAAGACGGCACACATGGCTTACTGTAGACTATAGATACTGCACCGGCTTTTTCGAACGTGGGTCATGCTACTCCTAGCGCTATGTCAGAGTGCGCAGGGGGTTTAACCTATTAAAAAGGTGTGATCACATCATCAATAAGTTTAAATTTAATTGATTCAATTGATGTCCTGAGCGGAAATTGGGTTCTTTGTGGAAACAATGTTTTTTTTTTGTTTGTTTTTTTTGCCCCGCACCCAAGTAGCTGTACTGTAAACAACGGGCAAGTCGCTGCAGGACGTATGATGTTGTGTTTACGCTTGATCCATGCTAGCTTCATGCTAGATTTATAAGTTTGCAGACACAGGGATATAACTCTTTATTTCACTTCCTATACAGCTCTTATCATGCTAGATGTATAAGTTTGCAGACACAGGGATATAACTCTTTATTTCACTTCCTATACAGCTCTTATCATGCTAGATGTATAAGTTTGCAGACACAGGGTTATAACTCTTTATTTCACTTACTATACAGCTCTTATCTCAGCTGTATTGTTTTTAACTCATTCATCATTCACTCACACCTTTATGACCCCCGCGCGTTCCCCCAGCCTCCGGCACGCGGCACACACGCCCCCACCCTGTGCATATTAGCGCATATTAGAGTGGTCTGATCATTGACATGGTTATCAAATCCTCTCCATGACATACACCGCCAGCTTGAGCTTTAAGAAGGGTTCCCGACCGATACAGGGCCGCGATCTTAAACCTGAAATCACATCCAGGGCGGACAATCTTTAAACACCAGCTGTGCACGTACTCCCCCTCGCGTACCACTGACCGCTACTTAGCAGCCTTCGCCTACTAGTGGTGCCTACTTTAAGATCATTTTTCCCAAACCAGCCCTGCGATCTGAAACCAGAAATTCCCAAATCCAGGGTCTCAAGTTCTTAAACCTGGGCTTCTTAAACCTCAAGCTGGTGGTGTACTATATGGCAGCCACTACATGACCCGCCAAAGCCTCAGTATCCCCCTGAGCCCCCAAAGCGCCTTGACACCCCCAAAGGGGGTAAGTGAGGCACTTTCTGGTATCTACATGCTCCTAAGTTTAGACCCCCCCAAAAGGAGGTACTGTGCGGATGTACACCAGGCACAAGTAGTTTAGTTGAGCACGCTCTGGTATCTACATGCTCCTGTGTGCAGGCACACTCCCAGGTTTATGCAGACATGCCTCGGCCCACCCCCATCAAGTTGGCTCTGCACGGTTTCCCTGCCCACACACCATCCTACGTGCACGCATGCTCCCCCCCCCCCCCCCCCCCCCCCCCCCCAGGTAATCACACTTACTTACCCCTACACCCGTTTCAATGAATTATCATTATTGTGGCGCACCACCCCCCCTCCCTTATGCAGGCACCGTCACGGTCCACCTTGTTCGAGGGAGCGAGGGCGGGACCGCCAACCTCGCCACCTCCGACAACGGGCCCCACATCCAGTTTCTGAAACCTGACGGCTCCTCGTCCTCGAGCTCCAGTCTCAACCTTGTGAAGACCATCGCCACGAGTGTGGACATTGAGTCCTACACCGCCACCCTGTCATTCGTCCCCAGGGCAGTCTTGGTCTCGGCAAAGCCCAACGCGGACGAGTGGCTTATTTATAGCATCCGTGTGGAGTTGAACGGCGCGCCCTGCCCGCTCCCGCCGGTTGCGTTCCAGCTGCCCGCGTGGATCGGTGACGCTGACGACGTGCCTGCCAGCTCAGTGTATCAGCGTGTGTACGAGCAGCTATGGGTGCCGGTTTACCCTGAGGCGTGCGGTAAGCAGCATTAGTTTAGTAACAAAACTAATCCTGCTTACCTTGAGTCTGTGTATATTCTTAGTGACAAAACATTTACTCTCACGGCAAGCATCATCAGTTAAGTAACCCCGTAAGCAGCATTGGTTTTGTGACAAGGTAAGCAGCACGAGCTTCGTGACCAAAAATATATTCTTACTTTTGTTTTCCATTAGTGTGGCCCTACTTCAGTTGCCTGCCAGCTTTCTTGGTGGCATCCAGCAAACCATGCGTACCATCCTTCCTGTCTTCTTCCCTGAGCCTTTTCCCCTCAGACGTTTCCCCTGCCTTTTCCCCATGCCTTCCTTTTCCTTGCCTTTTCCCCATGCCTTCCTTTTGTTGCCTTTTTCCCATGCCTTCCTTTTCCCTGCCTTTTCCCCTGCCTTCGTTTTGTTGCCTTTTTCCCATGCCTTCCTTTTCCCTGCCTTTTTCCCATGCCTTCCTTTTCCCTGCCTTTTCCCCATGCCTTCCTTTTTCCCATGCCTTCCTTTTCCTTGCCTTTTTCCCATGCCTTCCTTTTCCTTGCCTTTTCCCCATGCCTTCCTTTTTCCTTGCCTTTTTCCCATGCCTTCCTTTTCCTTGCCTTTTTCCCATGCCTTCCTTTTCCTTGCCTTTTCCCCATGCCTTCCTTTTTCCTTGCCTAGGTTTGCGACCTTAACCCACCATGTCCTGTGGTACTAATTGGGTGCCTGAGGTTGCTACTTTACCCATCATGTCCTCTCCCATGGTTTTCCCAACCCCTCGCCGACCCAGTCGCGAGCACTCGCCCCAGCATCTCTTGTCCTGTCGGCCCGATCCAGACGACCTATGCGGCGGTGCAGGGGGCCGGCGTGGGCCCGTTCACTGTCGCGGTCACTGTATCCTCAACCGCCACGAGCGTGGGCGTGACCTGCTGGCTGGCCAGCGTGCCCCCGCAGGAGGTGGCGGTGGCGGCGCCCGTGATCAATGGCGTCGCGTTCGCTAGCATCGTTTTCTCAGGGGCCGGTGTGGCCCCTGGTGAGGTAGCGGTCAGCTGCGTGGCGAGCGACAGCGTGGCGAGGCTCTCGAGTGAGCCATGCGGGACGACCATGTCTGTGGGTACGTGGGCTGCTGCGGCTCTTGCGCAGAAGTACCGCGCGTAATGCTCTCCCGTGTGTGGGGGGAATTGTGGATGTCTTACGGCGACATCGTTGACGTTTGTGATTCTTTTTAAATCAGGTCGTGGTTGGATGTTAATTGATTAATTAGGAACATATGGATGGACAGGGATGTTGAGCAAAGCAATTAAGAACGTAAGGGAGGAAAAGGAAGTCAAGGATTAAGGAAGGAGAGGAGTTAGGAAGATAAGCAAGGAAGAGGACAGGGAGGAGGGAAGAAGACTAGCAAGATAGGGTGAGCTGTCGTAGAGCCGTACACTAAGGGCATGTCATGGGCAAGGTAGGGTGAGCCGCTGTAGAGCGTACACTAAGGGCATGCCATGGGCACGATAGGGTTAGCTGTTGTAGAGCGGATACCACGGGCATGAAATTGGCAAGGTAGGGTGAGCTGTTGTAGAGCGGATGCTAAGGTCATGTCATTATGCATGGGACGTGACCCATAGCTACCACTCCTCAGCATAAACCTACCTATCATACTCCACAGCCCAGCTACACCTGTCGTGCTCCAAACGAGTCACGCAACGTGCATGCGTGACTGCGCATGTGTGCGCAATGCATGTGTGACTGCTGTGTGACTCGCGTCCTCTCGCTTCTGCCGTGTGGCTCGATTGCCCTGGGGTTAGTGGTTACGCATGTCATCCTCATTAACTGCTGGCCGCTGGGACGCTCCGTCATTTTTTCATCCCCTCTTTCCTATTTTCTAACGACTATTTCTTTTCCTGCGGGTCCTTGTGCATTTCTGTATTGCTCCTCTTCCTCTCATGCTGCTCTGTCCACAGGCTGTGCGGCCAACGCTGACTGCCTCCCGCCGTACCCTGCGTGCAACGCGAGCTTCTGTGAGGGTACGCGCTGCTTTGGGGTCGGCTCCCTGTGACGTACCTCAGTACCGTGGGCGCGCGCACATCTATTGCTTCGCACGGCAACCCCCTGTTTTTTTTTTTTTTTTTTATATTTGCCGCGTCATTGGGACAAACGTCTGGTCGCGTTAGCGGGACCAATCCCTGTGAGCTTACCAGACAAACCAAGCTTACCAGACATTGGGACAAACGTGTGCTTCGACCCTTCAAGCCATCTGTTCATGAAAATGGCGCCTATGTTCTTTCAGCTCTTTCTTTCTTGTCAAACGGCACGCCATCTTCAACATGAAGCAACTCTCAACTGTCACATGATACTCCCTTGAGCCTGTGCTTGTCAATGCTGGGCCCCTCAGTGATTGCCCGACACCCTCCCCCTTGCTTACCCCCTTGCGGTTAAAGTTGCCTCTTGCTTACCCTCGTTTGCTTACATCTCACCGGCCCTTTGCACATGCCGCCAACCCCCTGGCCCATGTTTTATTTTACATTTTATACCTCTGACTATTTGGCTACTTCCTCCCGGGCTCGTGTCCATGGCCACCTCCTCGCCCTTTGTCCCCCCCTTGCAGCAGCTGTCCTTGGCCCCGCGTTTGGTCCACCACCTTTCCCAATCGGTCCACCACCTCATTTCATTCAGTAAGGGTTATTGCTCCGCAGCTCCCCAATGAGACCCCCATCGGGTGATTAATTGATTGATTGATTGATTCATTCATTCCTTCATTCATGCCATTGACCTTTAACTTGTTGTGTCATCGACCTTGTCGCTATGTACTCCTCGTCCACCCTCACAGCCGATACCTTGCCCCCCGCCTTTGCGCAATGCCCGGCCGGCATCGCCATCGACGCTCTTGACTCCACGGGCTCCCCCTTGTCCTTCTCGCTGACTGCCACCGATAATGCCGGCCCCCTGACGCTGGCCTGCCACGTGGTCTACCCCGATGGCACCTCGGCCACCCTGCCAGGGACGACCTCCGGGATCCCCACCCGCAGCACGTTCGTTTTTGACCACCAGGGCCCCTGGTTCCCGGTCGGCGCCTCCCTGGTCTCTTGCGTGGCTGTGGACGGGGTCGCAGCTGCCAGCACGTGCGGATTCCAGGTCCTAGTGCGCTGCCGGGCGGGCAACAGTAACGCCGACTGCGGCACGGCGGCGCGGCCCTACTGCCTCGAGGGCGCGTGCGTCGCGGATGACGTGGCGCCTGTCTGGGTGCCCAGCAGCGGGTGTGGGGAAACCTCCCTGGTGGTTCTCCCGCAGGGGTATCAGACACCCTTGGACTGCGGAAATGGCGGCGGCGGCGGCGGTGGCGCTGCGGTGGATTCTGGGGTGATCTATGATGGGACTGGGGTGGTGCTCATCGGTAGTGACACAACTGTGGATGGCGAAGCTCACCCGAGATGCCCTGCGGAGGTGGCCGGGTGGCTTGCGGCGAGGCGCCACCTGGCGACGGACAATGTCCGGGTGACGCACATCAGTTTCACACCCACGAGGTTCGGGCTTGGGCAGAATGAGCTCGTGTTCACGGCCGTCGATTCGTCGGGGAACGACGCCACCTGTCCGGCCATCCTTGACTTGAGTAAGGGCGGCATCTCCTATCACTGCTAGTTTATAATTGCCATCATTAAATAGTTCATAATTGCTAGTTTATAATAATATCACTGCCAGTTTCCTTTCGTCTTGACCCGCACTCGTATTTCTTTCAATTGACCCCCAGGAGAGATGTCCAGAAAGGACTGTTCTGTTCCGTCTGTCCTCTCTGGACGTCTTCGGTCACGGCTTGTACGAGCTGTATGGGCTTGAGGGGAGGCACCGGTGTTCGCTGTATGGGCTTGAGGGGAGGCACCGGTATTCGCTGTATGGGCTTGAGGGGAGGCACCGGTGTTCGCTGTATGGGCTTGAGGGGAGTCTGCTGGTCCTATGTTCAGTGCTTTTGCTAAGGGTTTTTGTCATTCGTCAAACTGTTGACTATTTGCCTCGGCACTTCGTCAAATGGTTGACTATTTGCCTCGGCAATTCGTCAAACTGGTTGACTATTTGCCTTGGCGCTTCGTCAGCCCTGGGGGGGGGGGAGGAGGAAGCTTTATTTCTTCATAATTAACTTAAGGTCGCTCACGCCTCACACACGCATGTAATGCATGTGGATAAAACATAATATCACATAGTGGTTGTTGACAACTGCATAAACTACAGAATAATAACTAGTATCGTTCACAGCTAGGCCTGAGTCAAGTGTGCACAGCACGAGGCCATTAAACAACCATCACATCCTCCTCGCTGCTATCAACAGGCACTAGTGGCACAGTTTTGTCCGAGCTTGGCCCTGCACCCTGCGCGCTGCGTGCGCCTGTCCACTGTTGCTGTACTGCTTGTTGTACTCCTGTCTCTGCCTTTGCGCTGCTGGCTTTCTCCTGCCCTTCTTCTTCCCTGGCTCAGAGCTGCCGTCGTCATCGGCCTTGCTCCTTTCTGTCTTGGCCCCCTCCTCGCCAGATTCCTCCTCGCCAGATTCCTCCTCGACAGAGTTTGAGGCGCTGTCAGATGATGCTGACTGGCCGCCATCTTCCTCTTCCTGCGCATTAGACCCATCCTCTTCCTCACGCTCTACTCTCTTGCGTTTGTCGCGGCCCTGCCTGCCCTCCTTTTCATCTAAACTGCGGCCTAGGTCGACGATATTTTCCGTTGCTACAGTTTCTTCAGCTTGCTTCTTAAACAGAGCATCTAAGGTGCTAGTCTTGAAACCTGCCGTTTTTCTTTGACATTCTCTAGCTCATGCAACACTACCTAAACATCGCCCGCCGCCATTATCGAAACAATTTCGCAAGCAATATTTTATCGCACATGTAGTCGCCAGACGGCCTGAGGTCGGAGGGTAATTAATACCATGATTACCGGTAATAATTTTTTCATGCCCTGGTTGGCTCAAGTCCTGCCTTGCTCGTCTTCAGTTTTAAGGTACCCGAGCATTGTCCTGAACCGTACTGTCTTTCCAAACCAACTCTAACTGCAGCGTACCTAGGATTCAGATGGTACGGGCTGACGGCCTGACGCCGCGCCGCTGGACCTCAGGTCTGGACTCTGGCCTGACTTAAGTGGTTGACGAATACCCTAAACATTTCGTCATACCGGTTGACGAACTGCGGAACATATTCGTCAATTGGTTGACGAATTGCCGAGTTGGTTGACGAATGTGGTTGACGAATTGCCCAAAATGGTTGACTATTTTACTACTATTTTCAAAATTCGTCAACCGGTTGACGAAATAGTCCCGTTAGCAAAAGCACTGCCTATGTTTCATTTACTTTTAATGAGCGCCTGTTGTTGTTTGGCGTGGCGACGTCTAGCTGTATTGACTTGCCAGTTCCTATTATTTGTTGGCTTTCATAAGCGCTTGTTTTTGTTCCCGTGTGATGATGTCTCACTGGTTCTCTTCATTCTCAAGAGCTACATGTTTTCCTATCAGCTTAGAAGCTGACCGTTCAATATGGTTGTTTGGACGGACAAAGGGCTGCCTGTTTATCCGTACCTCACCTCCTCTCCAACTGCGGTATTCCGATTTTTTTAAAAAATCTTTATTTTGTCACTATGATTGTGCCCCGAGCACTAATACATCCATTTTAAAATAAATGCTCCTGGATGAGTCACTAACTGGTAGTCAACAAATTGTACCCCAAGCATGCCGTTTGTTTTCTGGGTGCGGTTCATTGATGATGTGTACTGCTTTGCATGGACAATACCAACTGCCCCAATTCCTATCGTGTTTATACATTCGACAGGGTGCTCCAGCAACGCGCAATGCGACCAAAGCATCCCATTTTGCGACGGGGGCATCTGTAAAGGTGGGTCGCGTACCTCGCTTTGGAGCGGTAATGGAGCCAGATATAAATAATGTAGGGTATAGTATAGCTATTGTTGTAGTCAAGTAGATGTAGCCACAGGCATGATGTAGTACTAAGGCCCCACGACCTATCAGCAGCGATAAAGCAAAGATTATTGCCGGTCTATTCCCGATCTATTGGTGTTGTCTCCTATGTCTGGAGCAAGTTTCCTATCAGCAGCGATAAAGCAAAGATTATTGCCGGTCTATTCCCGATCTATTGGTGTTGTCTCCTATGTCTGGAGCAAGTTTCCTATCAGCAGCGATAAAGCAAAGATTATTGCCGGTCTATTCCCGATCTATTGGTGTTGTCTCCTATGTCTGGAGCAAGTTTCCTATCAGCAGCGATAAAGCAAAGATTATTGCCGGTCTACTCCCGATCTATTGGTGTTGTCTCCTATGTCTGGAGCAAGTTTCTAGACTTGAATGGGTGGTGTCGCAATCACTGTCTCTCGTCTTCTGTTTGCTGTGCATATTGTATTCACTATTTGCTGTGCATATCCTATTCAGTATTTGCTGTGCATATCCTATTCACTATTTGCTGTGCATATCCTATTCACTATTTGCTGTGCATATCGTATTCACTATTTGCTGTGCACATCCTATTCACTTCAACCACAGCAACAGCCACCAGGACCGTAGTGTTTCTTCTCCCTGCACGTGGCACTTTCCTTTCCGGAACATAAACAAGGTTTCCCTCTTGGTTTCTACCAGTTGCCTTATACCGTCTCATACTGTCTTATATTGTCTCATGTTGTCTCATATTGTCTTATACTGTCTCATATTGTCTCATATTGTCTTATTTTGTCTCATATTGTCTCATATTGTCTTATATTGTCTTATACTACTACTACGTCCGGTAGTAGTAGTAGTAGTAGTAGTAGTAGTAGTAGTAGTAGCAGTAGTAGTAGTAGTAGTAGGAGGAGGAGCAGCAGCAGCAGCAGCAGCAGCAGCAGCAGCAGCAGCAGCAGCAGCAGCAGCAGCAGCAGCAGCAGCAGCAGCAGTAGCTTGTATTTATAGTGTGTTCTGTTATCTGTTCATCTTCTCATTCTCCAGCAGTTGTCTCATAGTCCCCTACTCATCATTCCCCATGTCCTATTCACCTATTCACCGATTCATCGATAAACCGATTCACCGACTCCCTCCCCAAACGATGTGTGCCCTCATCACGCGCACCCCCACCCCGCAGTCGACTCCTCCCCCCCCAGCTTCGACAGCTGCGGTCGCTACACGACAACGGCCAGCTCCCCCCAGGGTGCGTCTGTCATCCTGGCCGTGACGGCGGCCGACAATGTGGCGCTCGCCTCGCTGGACTGCCAGGGCCCCTGGGGTGGGGACGGCGGCGGCGTGGTGACAGCGGACAGCCCCACCAGTCAGACGTTCACGTTCGACGGGTCTTTGGTGTATCCTATCGGGGAGACCCCGGTGACGTGCACGGCCGTGGATAATTCTGGCAACGAGGCGCACTGCAGCTTTGTCGTCGATGTCAACTGCGGGCGGAACAGTGACTGCGTGGCCGAGTACTCGCCCTACTGCAACGGGGACGTGTGCGTGCCGGACGCCATCCCGCCCGTGTGGACGGATGGCAGCGCTCCGGCGCCCGTGTGCAAGCAGGGGTTGAGGTATACGATCTCGGACGGGAGGTCGGCTTACGACTGCTCGGGTCCAGGGCCCGCGTGCCCGCCCGAGATTTACGGCTGGCTCATGGACCACACGGTGGTGGATAATGTGGCCGTGCGGGGCGTCAGTTTTAGCCCGACGTATCTGCGGATGGGCAACAACACCGTCACGTTTCGCGCGGTGGATGGAGCGATGAACGCGGCGACGTGCACGGCGAATATAGAAATCGGTGCGTTGTGTTCTTGTACTATCGGGTGTGTTCTTGTACTATTTCTCTGAACCCATTAAACATGGGGTGTGTTCTTGTACTACTGTTAATTAGTGAAACATGTGATGTTTCTTGTACTACTCTTAAATAATAAAGCGTGTGACGTGTTATAGTTCTCCTTTTTTAAAAACATCAAGCATGGGGGTTTCTTGTACTAGTCTTTAAAAAAATATAAAAATGGGATGTTTTCTGTACGGTGGATAAGAGAGATTTTTTGTACATGTCTGCATCGTGTGTCGTGCGGGTTGTTCTAGGGCGATAGCTCCTCTACCGAGTACTCCTTCCAATGGCTGAAACAAGCACAGCGCTGCACATTAAGGTTCCAAAGCTCCCACCTTGCCTGCGGCCCTGCATTCAGTCGACCCCGCTTGGCCCCACCACCCTTGCGTCCACCCATCTGGTTCGATGCCATATGACATAAATTTAGGAACCTTCCCATCACTGCTGTAGCCCTGCATTTGCAAACTGCAGTCAACCCCCAACTGCTTGGCCTCACCACGACCTTCGCCTAAACCCTAAACCCTAAACACCACCACCTTTGTCTAAACCCTAAGCCCTAAACCCTAGACACCACCACCTGTGCGTAAACCCTAAACACCGCCACCTTTGCCTCCTGTTTTCACGCCATCTGACACCTGAATGTCCCGGGGTCGTAAGGTCCCTTTTTTCGTGGCGGCCCAGCGAATGCATCGCTGTCAGCCCCCCTTGGCCTCACTCTTGAAATCCCTTCTCCGTTGTCATGGCGTTCATGCAAACGCGTCGCAGCCAACCCCCCGCCCGCGGTGGTCGCGCTGGAAGTCAACCAGGCGGTGCAGAGTTGGGACCAGAACGTGACGTTGGTCAGGAGAAAGGACACGCTCGTGCGTGCGTTCGTCGAGCTACAGGCAGGGGACACGCGGGTCGCGGGGCTCCTCTCGGCACAGCTGGTCGGCTACATCGATGGGCTGCGGGCGACAGTGGCGCTGGAGCCTATCAACCTGGAGAGGTGAGTTGAACAGTTCGTGGTCAATTTAGTAATTAGCAGTGTTGGCTGTCAACTATTATGTTTACTATTATGTTAGTCAGCTATTAAGTTTCATAGCAGCGAGCAATGGGGCGCCGCTTGCCCGATACGCATAATCTTTCTAATGGATGAGCATATATCACCATATATATCACCTGAGTAAATAAGGAAAATTGATTGGAGTATGTAAGCATGACTCATCTGAGAGCAAATGAGCATGAATCGCCTGCATAAATGAGCATGACGTACGCATGGAAACGAGCGTTGCAGGCCTTAGCAGATGGCCATTTGTTCTTGACGAGGCAGGACAGGGCAGGACAGGGGTTATCATTATTTTCCACCACTGCTGCCACCACCACCCGTGTTATAGCTACGGCCCACCCCCTCGTGCCTGCTCTTGGTGTAACCTTGCCACCTTCACCTCACCGCCATCCATAGCATTCGCCCTCACTGCCCCTTCCATCTCGTGCCAGGAAGGGAGGCAGGCAGGGAGGAGGCAGGTTGCCACCTCTTTCCTTCCCTCCCCTCCTCAATATCCCCTTGTGGCTTTCCCATCCCCCCCTCCCCCCTCATATCCCGCCCCCACTCATGCCCCCCCCCCCACTCATACCCCCTAACCACGCATACCCCCCAACCACCGCCCCCTGTCTCTACCTCCCTCATATTACCAGGAAGACGCTCATC
Source organism: Mesostigma viride (assembly GCA_009746045.1). Taxonomy (NCBI): domain Eukaryota; kingdom Viridiplantae; phylum Streptophyta; class Mesostigmatophyceae; order Mesostigmatales; family Mesostigmataceae; genus Mesostigma; species Mesostigma viride. The sequence continues at coordinate 665,388 of RPFO01000231.1, forward strand.
CCACGTCCGGGCATGGCAAATCTTTGTGTAAATTAGCGCTCATCCAGATTCCTTACCCCCTCACACGCACACGCACGCACGCACGCACACATGCACGCACGCACGCACACATGCACACACACACGCACAATCGCACACACGCACACACGCGCGCACACGCCCCCCCGCACCCCACCCCACCCCACCCACACCTACACCCACACACGCACATACAATACCATACTATAGTGAATACACACACACACACACAACACCGCATGGCACCACAACCCCCAACCTCCAGGAAGATGCTCCCCCAAAGTTCGGGCACGACAAGGTCCTTATTTGATCTAGAGCTCATCCATTTTCCCCCACCCCCCCCCCCCCCCCCCCACCCCCACCCACTGAATTCCACCAAAACCTCCACGACCGCCAGGAAGACTCTCCTGAAACGCAATGTCCGGGCGCGCCGCGCCAGCCTCCGCGCGTCCATAAACTTCCTGCTGCCGCCCGCCTGGGTGTCCGGGTCCACCCTGCGCGTGTGCCTGAACGCCACCTGGACGTCCGATGGCACGAAACGGCTCGCCTGCGGCGACGGCTCGTCGGGAGGTTTCACCCGCCGCGACGCAGTCACGGGCCTGTGCTGTGGGCCCACACTGCAAGTGCGGCCGGTGGAGAGTCCCTGCATCCGGCTGCTGGAGGTGTGGTACCGGGGCACGGACGGCGTTGTGCAGGTAAGCTTCAAGATAAAAGCAGGGCATTGTTTATATGCGCAATACAGACACATGCTTCCCTGGCACCATGATGGCTGGGAAAGAAATTAATTGTGTAGTAGTGTACAAATAGTTAAGAAACGAGTAATTGGAAGTGTGGTATAGGTGGGGCGGTAGGTGTCGTGCAGGCGCATTATGCTCTGGTCATGTATTGAATTTCTGGCTTGAACTGTCCTTAGTAACAATTATTCATGTAGCAGATGATTGTGATTATTATTTCTACTACCATTACTAGTATTATTATGTTGCAGATTATTATTCCAGTAGTATTATACTGTGTAGCTGGCTATTACTATGTAGCAGATCTAGGTGGCAGTTATTTATGGTTTTCAGGGATGGGTGGCTTGATCGGTACGGACGCCGTGTCCAGGTCTTCGCGGACAAAACGGTGACGTCATTTCGCTCTCCGTGCTGGCCTCCCGTGGCCCATTCACAACGGGCTGGACTACGAATGTTCCCATGCAGAGCAGTCCCGGCCTGCTCGTCTAATCTTGTCATACAGTACTGTAATACCAACACCTTACATCCCCCCAACACCCTGTGTTTATGCGTGATATATTATTACAGAGCAGTCCCCGCCCGCTCATCTACTCCCTGTTATACCGACACCTGCAGTAACACGGACACCTATAACTATACTGGCACCTAGTAATGACCCTAAACCCTAAAACCCCTAAACCCTAGTACGATACTGACACCTATAGCAATACTGACACAGTGACACCTACTACAGTATAACAATACTGACGCATGTAACAATACTGACATCTAGTAGTAAAATAATGATAATGACACCTAAAAGCGAAACTGACACCGTATACCCCCTGAATCCTGGGCATCCATGCTGGAAACCGGCCTGCTTCCGAGCATCCCCCATGTCTTGATGGATCATTTGCTCTTATGCTAACATCTGGTATTCCCCAACTCTTCTTTCGCTACCTTGTGCCCGATGCCGACATTCCCACGCAGAGCATCCCCCGCGTCTTGATGGAGGAGCAGCGGCGCCGTTTCAAGGCGCTGCTGCCCATCTCCTCCGTAGATGCCGACATCGAGCTGGGCGTGCTGCCGACGGTGTATGGCGCGGTGCCGCCACTCATCCAGGTATGCTGGGTGGCTTTATATACTAGCCGTGGTGCTTCAGTATGTTGTTCCTAATTTGGACGTTGATATTCATGCATGAGCTGGGTGTGCCACCCAATATCCACGGGGCAGCGTCGCCGCTCATACTGGTGGGATTGTAGTCTGTAGTATTATATAGTAATGTTGTAGTATTAGATAGTAATGTTGTAGTGGTGGTACCGTTGCTCGTATGGCTTTTGTTATTTTGTAGTAAATGATAATCTGTTGTGGTTGTACATAATAATGTGGTAGTGGTGATACCGCTGGTGCCCTGCTCATGTGTTTCTTGTGTTATGTCTTACTCAAGTGTGCTTTAGCACTGCTCGCATCACCAAGTCTTTCCTACGCAATATTGCCAGCATGGCGCATGCTCTTCATACGCTGCAACGATGCTAATTCTGCCATCCATAGTCCCTTGTTCCGGTTAACCATGCCCCAGACACCAAGGCTTCTCTGCATCGTAATGTAGCGAAAGATATTCACATATGCCCCGCATACCATGCTTCGTTCGTGCTAAGTCTGCCGCTGATTATTCCCCCCATCCCATCTGTGAACTAGCGTGGCACAGGTTTCCTTTCTAGTGAGCTTCTCCATAGACTGCTGCTGTAAGCATGATGATAAACATTATGAAAAACTATTTAATTACGATTTAGTAATTAATGAGCACGTGACTGCACTATGACATGATGATCAACATGATGATAAAACAATCCTTTCCTTCTGCTAGCAATCATCGTCCCCCCCCCCCCCCGCAGGTGAACTACGTACACAACGCCTTATTGCCCTAGCGATGTTATAGTGATGCGTCTGTGAACATTAATGAGCTTCATTCCCTGTAAAAGTGTAGTATGCCCTTCCTTATGCTGCGTTCGTGCGGATGCCTCCACCCGTCACCTCACCTCGGCACCTCAGGTGAACTACGCGCTGGACACGGTGCGCGTGCTGGACAACCTGCCCAAGCGCTGCTGGTATGTCGGCGTGCTCTGGGGCAACGGGGGAGGACTCGCCAACTCTGACGGGGAAACATCCGCGTAAGTGCACAACATAGATGCACGCATGTAAGATACTATGAATTGTTACCAGCATTGGGGTTGGCTACCCAACTCTGATGGGGAATCATCCGCGAAAGTACACAGCACAAGTTGTGATGCATGCGGATGAAAGTACACAGCACAAGTTGTGATGCATGCGGATGAAAGTACACAGCACAAGTTGTGATGCATGCGGATGAAAGTACACAGCACAAGTTGTGATGCATGCGGATGAAAGTACACAGCACAAGTGATGCATGCGGATGATCGGTTATGACTAGGAATGCCACCTTGCTCAAACGGCGAGTTGCCCGCGTAAACGCAATACTTAGTGCACTCACGCATGCACACACTCCATCGGCTGTCCCTTGCTTTCTCAATGCCCAACATGCAGCTGCTGCGCCGGGAAGACTTGACAGAATAGTACAGTGATGTTATAACTCTACTACATCATATTTTTGTGTCCCTTGCTGTTCCTCCACCCATATATCTCCCTCCACCCATGCCCCGCCGCGCAGCTACTACGTGGGCAAGGCGTCCGACCCCTTCTCGTGCGGGTGTTGATGGATCATTCGCTTTTATGCTAACACCTGGTATCCCTCCACCCATGCCCCGCCGCGCAGCTACTACGTGGGCAAGGCGTCCGACCCCTTCTCGTGCGGGTACGCGCGCAACCGGGGCCCACATGAGTTCCTCCACAACCTCAACATCTCACACGCGTTCGAGGTCGACCCGGACGCCAGCATAAACCGCGTGTTCTGTTCCCCCGCCGACAACACCCCCGAGGAACAAGTCCCCCCAGACGCCGCCTTCCCGTATTCCATCGAAGTCATCCCTGGGCAGGGGAAGCGGCCTACTCTGGGGCCCCTGGGAGATGTCGGCTCCGAGGTGTGGGGGGCGGATCCTTTACTCGCGGCCATGGGCGCCCCCAGCTGGGCGGGGGTGGTCTCCCCCCGCGCGGTGTTCTCTGCGATGGGGTACTGCCAGCCCGGCAAGCTGTACGGATGCCAGGGCCGCTGGATCGACAAGCATGCATACGAGAAGGTGGGTTGGGATCGTGCGAAGATGTGGGGGTGGGTAGCGAGGTGTTGAAACCGCTCGAGACGGAGGGCTTCCCATGTATTGAGAAGGTGGGGCGCGTGTGTAAACCCTGTCTCGCACGCGTGTAAGATGCCAGGTTGCGCACTTATGAGAAGGTGGTTGTTTGAGCTTAAAGCCAACCACCCTTTGTCCTTCGCCCTGGCCGCCATTTCCATCGGGGTATGTGTTTTAGCGCCATCACCCAGTCCTAGCACCTTGAGAGAGCATTGATTGTTAGAGCATTAATTGCTGTTAAGGGAAGGATCGTTTGCTTGGTTTTGGAATCAAGTCTTAAATACGGCTCGTTGTTTATTGCCCTTTCCACAGCAAGACCCTCTTGTTGGCTCTTATGCAATTGATGGAAATTTTCGGTTGACAGCTTTCTTTATGTGCTTCATGAGTTTTCCTGCATGCTGCTTCACAAAATAGCCTCTCATAGCATGGTTTCCTATCCTATCCTATCCCTGACATTATTCTTATTATTCATTACATTAGTATTATTGCCCTATCCGTAACACTGTTATTATTCATAACATGGTCTCCTATCCTATCCTATCCCTAGCATTATTCTTAATATCGATAACATTCGTATTATTGCCCTATCCCTAACACTACTATTATTCATAACATGGTCTCCTATCCTATCTGATCCCTTCAACAGCCATGTGACAGGTTTCGTATACCAGGTTTTCAATCAAGCTTCCAATTACAGTGTCCTTCCGTGCCCATTTCCAAATTGTAATGGGGCATTTTCCTGCCCCTTCCCCTCGTGCGCCTGCGGCCCCCCATCCTTCGCCACCCCCCTCCCCCTCCCTCCAAGTGCAGGCCAAGGATGTTTTGAGATTGATCGGCGCTGTCGAAGCATTGTTGAGCTCTAATCTTCTCTCTCTCTCTCTCTCTCTCTCTCTCTCTCTCTCTCTCTCTCTCTCTCTCTCTCTCTCTCTCTCTCTCTCTCTCTCTCTCTCTCTCTCTCTCTCTCTCTCTCTCTCTCTCTCTCCCCCCCCCCCCCCCTCCCCCCTTCACACACGCATGGACGTTGCGCAGGCCATGTTTGAGATCGACAAGCGCGTGCGCGAGGGACGCCAGGCGCTCAGCTCGCTGACCCCCTCCAACGTGACCATGATGACAGGGTCCCTGGTGTACGGCGCCGACGGCACGTCGCCGCTGCTGCTGCTGGGGCCCCCCGTGGACGCGTGCGCCAGCGCGGTGGCGATCAAGCGCGCCTTCTCCAGCCGCAACGTGACGGATGCCACCACGAGTAGGTGGAAATTGGGAAGGCTGTGGTGATTGGGATTGTTAAGGCTTGGGGCGGTGGACATAGGGCTGGTTTGGGGCTGCGCAGGCTGTGTATTCATGAGGGTTTGGGGCTGCGCCCTGCAAGGCTGTTATCGATTTAACTTTGTCTTGCTGTGGTCGCAACGTGGCAGGTGTCACAAGCAGAAGTCATGTTTCACAAGCAAAAGTCGCAACCAGGGGTGTCACAAGCAGAATCACGCGTTTCTGTATTTAATGCCGCAAGAAGGAGAGATGGCACTCTCTCCCGTGTTAGCGTGTATAGCAGCTGTTTCACCCAGGCTAGCTGGTTCTCTCCACAGAGGATAGTGAGCACAGCACGAGCCTTACTTGGGCAATCTAGTTATTGCTGTCAGTGCTAGTATAATAATAATAATAATAATAATAATAATGATTTAGTTATGATTTATCGTGCAATATCAGTTATTACTGCTACTGCACGAGCAGTACTTGGGAGATGTAGTTGTTGATTATTGCTTTTATTATTATTTAGTGAGTTAGTATTTAGTTATTATTCATCGTGTATTAGCAGTTAGTTATTTCTGGTATTGCACAAGGTTGTGGTTCGCTTCCATTGCAGATGCTCACACAGCTGTCTCGCCATCGCACACACGGTCTCCCCTAACATCACTACCCTCGCGCAACATCGTCCCATCCGTCCCCATGCATCACTTCTCTGCCCCCATCGCCACTGTACTCCACTATACTCCCACGCCGCCAGGTGGCGCGCTCTCCACGATCAGCATGACGCTGGCGGACGCAGGCGACAACTCAACGCTCGCGCGCGCGCCACTGACGTCGCTGACGCTGGCCGCTGACCTCATCGACTGCCCGCCCGAGGACTCTAGCTACCCCGAGTGCGTGCACTATTCCGGGTCGCTCCCTTCGCCTGGTTCAGGGTCACCACCGGATCCGACGTTGTACCAGGGGGCGGAGAATCTGACACGGTTTGACAGCTACAGCCTGCCCACAGGCGGGTATAAGATGGCCTCAGCCGACTTTGCGACGTTCGGGTCCTTCGACTTTGCCACATTCGCTTCCTTTGACTTTGCGACGTTTCCCTCGTTCGATCTGGCGACGTTTGCATCCTTTGACTTCGCGACGTTCGGATCCTTTGACTTTGCGACCTTTGGCAGTTTCGACCTGCTCAAGGTCGCCAGTATTGACTTTGGGGTCCCATCCTCGAGCTTCAATTTCAGCGCGATCGACGGCTCTGGCCACACCGCCAGCTTTGAGGGCCTCACCGTGGGGAACGTCAGTGGCGACAACTGGTTTGCCGGTCTTGGGTTCCCCTCGTACGACGCTGGGCGCGTGCTATTCTCGGGTTACGACCTGGGTGCCTGGGGCTCGTTTGACGCGGATGCCAGCGGTTATAATTTCAACCGGTCGGGCATCGAGGGCCTCACGGGCATCCTTCCCAGCATCGACATCACGCAGCAACAAGGGTTTAGCATGTAAGGGCCGTACGTACGGTGGGTAGTGCCATTATGCTAGCATCGACATCAAAGCAGCAACAAGGGTTCAGGATGTCAGCCTACAGCTCACATCTATTGTGTTGTAGGTGGTGCTTTCGATGCTCGGGTCGTACGGTTGTTGCAGCATAAACACGCAGCAGCAGGGGCTCAGCATGTAAAAGCTCACTTTCATGCCCTCATGCCCCCACCCATGCCCTCATGGCCACTCTTCCAGGCCCTCCTGTCCCCACCCCCATGCCCCCATCCCTCACTTCCTTGTCCTCATGTTGTGGGCGAGCAGCATAGGCTTCACAGTCTAGCAGCGTTTTCGTTCCTTGTGGCATGCCTACTATGCTATCGTATTGTCGATTGGCCCAAGGCCGCCTTCGTATTATGTTATAATTTCGCGCTTCCTTGCCCTCATTCTATCACTGTTACTATCACTACTATCATTACGACTTTTAGTATCATAAATATTATTGTTGTTGCTTGCATTGTTTGTTGCGCAGAGTCGACTTCACGGGGGGCTTCTTCTCTGTCTCGCTCGATGGCTTCGGCACCGCCGCGATGGGCAGCGGATTCGGCCTGCCGCCCAACCTGGGCACTACTTATACTGGCGTCCAGAACACCTCGGGCTTTGCCATCACTGAGGTGGAGGGGGTGCAGGTGGGCATTACAGTAAATTAATAGGGAGGCGGAGGAAGTGCAAGTGCCCTTGCATGGAACAAAAATCTAGTCCTGGTCTGGCTAGAGAGAGAGAGAGAGAAGGACTCAGGGTTGCAGCTGTGCTGGGAGAGAGGTGGACATTATGCTGACAGGTTATACTTTCCTGTATTGTTAGCTTTCATGACACTTGGGCGTACCGTTTTTACTGGTTACTCTCGTGGCTGCCCCCTTGACAGGTGGCCATCTTCCCCACGAACACCGCTGCTGTCCAGCAGCCGGGATATAACCGCTGCTGTCCAGCAGCCGGGATATAACCGCTGCTGTCCAGCAGCCGGGATATAACCGCTGCTGTCCAGCAGCCGGGATATAGCCGCTTGCCACAATGCACAAACAAACCACTTGTACCTGTTACACTACTATACTGATAGACACCGGCCTCTCCTGACAGACAGAGGTCTTTCCGCCAAAATTCCATTGGGCCTGTGTGGATATTCAAATTACTTAACATTTCATAAATTAGTTCACGTTCACGTAGACTGCATCACGTGGGTTCCGATTAAGGGACCCCTCTACACAACGAGAAGGCCCCGTGAGGATGTTCGCTCCCAAACCAACGCACTTGCCTATACCCCGCAAACACACTGCCTGTGCTTTGCAAACGCGTTACCCCCCGCGCCAGGTGGCGGTATTCCGCAAGAACAACCTGCCCGCGCTCGTCTACGACGGCCACCCCTCGACCAGCTTTGATAACTTCCTGCAGGGGTACCTGGACAACATCCCTGTCATCGACTTCTCCGGATTCCCCGTGCGCAAGCTCAATGTGTCGCAGTACATGCTGCCGGATCCCCGCTTCTTCCCGGAGACTTGGATGAGCGAGACGCGCCACGTCAGCGTGGCCATCGCCACGCCACCTGGTGAGTCAAGGGAGAGGAGGGAAAGGAGGGAGAGGAGGACGTGTCACATTAAGTCCAAGTTGCCTGCTGCCATGCAGGATACATGGATGGACTATGACTTGTGATGCTCTGATGCTTGATGCCTGCATGATGTCGTCCATCCAAGAAGTATGGGAACCAACCCTTGTGAGGCCCTCTTCTCTCGTCGGTGTCGCATGGGCCCGTCTTTGGTAACATCCCATCAGATGAGCATCTGGTGGATCCTCTGGAAGCGGTGGCTCATCTTCCACGATGCCACACCCCTTCACAATGTCCCATACAGCACACATGAATCTTACTGCTATTGGTTTATTTAGCTTCTTCTGCATGCTGCCCCCTGCTATGTCACGCTCCGTTTCATTGCTCCCTTGCCTGTCGCGATGCCGCACAATGCGCCCGTGGGCACAACTTCGCCGACTCTAAGGCATCCCGCATGGGCACTTCATCGCTACAAATTCATTATGCCTGACGTTGCCATTTTTCATCGATGTTGCATGATCGGCCTGTCTCCATATAACCCCCCGCCAGATGGCACCGACTTCAAGGTCCAGGTGGCGTACGACCTCGACGACTCTCCCATCGCCTCCTTTGCCCTCACCAAGTCGTCCCCCCAGTTTGCCCCCGAGGAGCCCATCCCTCTCCCCCTGCTGGGGTCCGTCTTCGGTGAGGCCTCGCCCCTCGTGACCTTATGCTGGCAAGCCAAGGATGCCGACGGCGACCGCATCTACGCCACAATCCAGTACTGCCCTTCGCAGGAGCCTGAGGCTGCACCGACTGGTCCTTCCTCCGGTACCGGGGAGGGAGGGTCGGACGGCGGGCTGACTCAGCCCGTCCGATGCGGCTGCCGCACGCTCATCCAGAACTACGTCGACAGGTACGCGTCGCCGGCTACCGGGGGAACCGTTGGTAGTGGCAGTGACGTCAACGGAGGGTACCTGCGTTCCTGCTACGTGACCCACTACTCCTCACTCCAAGCATCGCTCTCCTCCGCCTTCCGCGTGTACATCATGGACGGACTGCGCTCGGCCGAGGCCTTCTCCGCCCCCTTTGAGGTTCAGAACGCGCCGCCCCGGCCGTTCATCTTCCAGCCGCTCCCCGACGGCACCTCGCCTGTCATCCACGTGGTCCCAGGGACCCTGCTGCTCGACGGGCGCTGCCAGGACGCGACCGAGGGGGAGGGGGTGACCGGGGTCTGGACGTCGGTTGTCCGGGGAGGTAATGGTGGAGTTGGCGATGGGGGCGGGGGGGGAGAGTCAACGGTGGTCGAGGAGGAGGTGGTCCTGGGCACAGGGGGGTATCTGCTTGTGAATGGGTTGGATCTACTGGGGGGCACCAATGGGGGCGGGATCAGCAGTGGCGGCGGGGGTGGAGGTGGCTCGGTGACCCCTCCTGTTCCAGGGGCGTGTCTCCGGGCGCAAGAGGTCAAGTTCACGTGCACGGATACCCAGGGGGCATCGGCGTCCGCCAGCAGAAACGTGACGCTGTACGTGGACACGGCGTCGCCGGTCTTTGTCAGCGGCTGCCAGATCAGTGCCGGCGGCCAGAGCGATGCCACCGATGATGGTGATGTCAGCAACACGGGTGCCGGGGTCGGTGGCAACGAGAGCGTGGGGGGCATGGAAAGCGTCAGCGTTGGTGAGCTTGAGCTCGGGGTGGTGCATCTGGAGGCCAGCCCCGGCCTTTGCGGGGTCGAGTTTGTCTATGAGACCCCCACCGCGGTGGATGACTGCGATGCCAATCCGGCCGTGTCACGTGTGGCAGGATTAGCCAGTGGGGACCTCTTCCCGGTGGGCACCACCCGTGTGACCCACCACGCGTCCGACGTTTATTCTGGCAACGTCGCCGCGTGCTCCTTTGACGTCGTCGTCGCCGACACCCAACCGCCGACGCTGACGTGCCCCGGCGCCGACGTCATCATCAGCGCGTCCGCAGACGCGTGCGTGGGCATCGCCGCCTGGCCCCCGCCCACCGCGACCGACAACTGCGGGGGGTTGTTGGCGTCATCGACGTCATCGTCACCGTCGTGGGTCCAAGTGGAGCAGGTTGCTGGCGTACGTCCCGGGACGCCGCTGGCACCGCGGCCAGAGCCATATGTGATCGCGTACCGAGCGGTGGACGCCTCGGGTAACGTCGCCAGTTGCAGCTTTAACGTGTTTGTGGTCGACGACACGCCGCCGGTGATCGTCGGATGTCCGTCGGATGGGCTGCTGGTCGCGACCACCACCACCGAAGCAGCAGGGGAAGGCACGATCATGGGGTCATCTGACGCGCCTTCCTACCGGCCCGCCTTCACGGCTTGGGACGCGTGCACGCCTGGCGTCCAGATATTCCTGGAAGGCAGCGAAGTCGAGACCGGTGATGGCGATGTCAGCGATGGGGCGCCCGCATTGGTGCCAGCGCTGCCCCTGGGCGTTCGCTGCGTGCGGTACTACGCGACGGACGCCGCAGGGAACACCGGTTCCTGCCCCTTTGTTGCGGTCATCAGCAGCGGGGCAACGATGGCGGATTCTACGGACGCGACCTCGCCGCCCAGCCCTCCCGCTCTCTCCTGCCAGGGCGTGACTCCTCCTGGGGCGACCTCGGCCATCCTCCCTGCCGACCCCGACACCTGCTCCCTGGCCCAGGAGGCGCTGGGGCTCCCTGGGGCCGAGGGCCCCTTCTTCCTGAGCGGCCCCGAGGAGTTCACGCTGGGCAAGACGATGGTCTATTTTAGGGACGCGGAGGGAACCTCGTTCTGCGTGGTGAGCGTCGAGGTCGCTGACGTCACGCCCCCCGTCGTGACCTGCCCCGCTGACGTCAGCGTGGCCACGGCTCCGGGGACGTGTGCCTCCGACCCGGTGATGTGGGTACCACCGACCGTCACCGACAACTGCGTGGCCCACCCGGAGGTCACCCGTGTGCTGCCCTCAGATCCTGACTTAAATCTTGAAGCCCAAGCTCTGGGATCTGCCTTGTCGTTTTCATCTCAGGGACCTCTGCTGTCGTCCCTGGGCCCTGGGGACCACTTCCCGCGCGGTTCCTCACGAATCGCCTACGTGGCCACTGATCGATTGAGCCTGTACCTTTCAGGTCAGAGTCTTATCGATGGCACATCATCACCATCATTGGCGTCGGTGGGAGATGGTTCCTGCGGCCGCACCCCCCCCACCGACTGGTCCGAGAACGCCGCCAGCTGCTCCTTCACGGTCACTGTGACCGACCGTGAGGCGCCCATAGTGACCTGCCCGGCGGAGACGCTCGCGACCACCGACCCAGGCACGTGCACGCACGCAGCAGTCCCGGGGAGCATCTTGATACCTGCATCTGCCACGGATAACTGCGACGACGGGTCATCGCTGGCACTGGCCCTCCTGGTGGCGGGGGCACAGGTGGGGGGCATGCCATATGCTTTTGCCCGAGGGGTCACCCCCTTGGGCATCCGCGTCACCGACTTGTCCGGTAATTCTGGCGCCTGCGAGACTTCGATTCGGATCCGCGACGCGGAGCGACCGGTCCTTGTGTGTCCGGGTCCGGTCGTGATTCGTGCTGAAGCTGGCGTCTGCGGGGCGTACGTCGCCAGGAGCAGCCTCCCCTCGCCCGTAGCCGTGTCGGATAACTGCGAGGCTGTGGGGGACTTGAGCGTGTCCGCGGAGATCCGGGGAACGGTCGTGAGCTTGTCACTGCCGGGCACTTATGGCACTACTGCCACCGGCGACACGTCCCCAACATCGCAACCGGAATCAGCGTCCGCTCAGCAAGGGGCCTCTGTGTTCTTCCCGTTGGGCCAGACGGAGGTCACTGTAACTGCCACGGATGCCAGCGGGAACCACGCTTCCTGCGTGGCATCCGTCACGGTGATCGACCAGGAGCCGCCATCTGTCACCTGCCCGCCTGATCAGCTGGCCGATAACGCCCCCGGCGCCTGCTCCGCGCCCCTGACACTGGCCCCCGCGATCGCTTCTGATAACTGCGACGCTGGATCTCTCTCGCTGCTGGCACCCGTCATCGGGGGAGCTCAGTCTCCTGTCGGGTCGGCGGTCACTGTAGCGGTCGGGGCACCCCAGAGAGTGACCTACAGCGCTGTGGACGGGAGCGGCAACGCGGGGGCGTGTGAGACGGTGTTGACGGTCCGTGATGTGCAGCCGCCAGAAATAACCTGCCCGACGAGGATCGTGGCCTACGCGGACGCCACCTGTCGCGCCGTGGTCGCCACGACGGCGCGCGCGGGCGATAACTGCCGTGTGGCGGGCGTCGCGCAGCGCGCGCTCTCGTACCCCAACGCGGCTCCACCTGACTCCGTGGCAACACCGATGACACTCGTGTCGGTCGCCGATGGACGCTACGAGGTCCCCTCGAGCTTTGCTCTCGGGGACACGATCCTGACGTCCACCGCCACCGACGCCAGCGGCAACTCCGCCAGTTGTACGACCACGGTGACCGTGCTCGATGCCGCCGCGCCCCTGCTCACGTGCCCAGGGCATGTATCTGCCATGACGTCCGGCAGTTGTTCCGCCGCCGTCACCTACCCCTCCGCGACCGTGTCCGATAACTGCGGGGGAGGGGGGGCCTCGGGTATTGTGCTGACTTACTCGCATCCCTCAGGGTCCACCTTCCCCCTGGGACTCACCATGGTGAGCGTGGCTGCAAAGGACCTCGCCAACAACGCCGCGTCGTGCGTTTTCACCGTCAACGTCACCATGGGGTCCTCCGATCGGGACCCGATGGCTCTTGTCGGCCCTTCGGCGCCCCGCAGTCTCAGCGCCCCTGCCCTCGTGCGCATGACGGGGCTCTCTTGCGGCGCTGGCAGTATCTACGACACCTGTCGGTTCGACTGGGGCAACGGGACGACGAGCTACGTGCCGGTGTCATCGGGCGCGTGCACGCCGGCGTTCGCTTATGCCAAGTCGGGCCAGTACGAGGTCAAGGCTGTCCTGGGGGTGGGCGCGACCGCGGCGGTCTTCACCCCGGCCCCCGCGTCGTCGCTCCCCAACAACTCGTTCTCGTTCCGATTCGTGTATGTCGTGGACACGAACGCGACCTCATCCGCGGGGAGTTCGGGTGGCAGCATCTCCCCGTCCTGTTCCAGCTACCTGGGAGGATCTTCCTCCAGCGCCAGCAACGGAACATGCCTGGGCAAGTACGAGTTCAGCGTTCGATTCTCTGCGACCGCCACGGGAGGCGTCCTCCTTGCCACCCCCGCCCCCGCGCCCACGAAGCTCTTCTTCTTCGACTACTACTCGACCAACGGGCTGACCAGGCTCTGGACATTCACCGCAGCCAACGTGAGCGTGCTGCTCCGGTACGACCGGCTGGTGCACATGGCAGGGACCGGTTCGGTCCGCTGGGCCAACGGGACCCTGGCGGCGCCGCCCACGTATCATTTTGTGGCCGCGGCGGTGGACTGCAAGAACAGCGTGTGCCACCCATCGAACAACCCGCTCGCGTGCCCCTTGGTCGGGTACTCGACGTGCAAGCCCGGGCAGGCGGGCGAGTTCATGCACTATGGGTTTGGGATAAAGGTGTTCCTGCCTGGGACGGTCGGCAACAGTAACAGCGTGGCGAGTCCGCCATTGTTGTTCTTTGATTCGGACGGGGGTTGGGTCACGGGGGGTGGAGTTGTTGCGGCGGATGGCGCTCCGACTTGGCCTGCCCCGCTAGTGCTCAGCAGCGCCAAGGTGGACCTGACGCCGGAGTGAAGTGAGATAAGATGATGTATCTTGTTATTACGGTTATAGTACTGGTGCGCACTCAAGCGCAAAGGTGGATCTGACGCCGGAGTGGGTTGATACCTACTAGTAGTGTAACAGTATGCGTACAGTGACCTATCTTGTACGCAGTTCTGGCAAATGGAGCGGCGCTGACCCGGGCCTGTTGCCGGAGTCGGACAAGGGATGACGGAGAGGTGGTGTCGAAGGGAATGTGTCAGCGGGTTGGGTTGCGATCAGCTGTCGGGGCCGGTCCAGGAGGGGCATGCCAGAATTATGATGGAGCTTGTTTGAGTAGCCCTGCATGGCATGAAGGAGCTGTGCCGTGTACGTAAAAATGGCCGTGTCCTTGTCGGTTTATGGGGCTTACGGCTACGGTGGCGGTGGCGGCGACTGTGCGGTGCTGTGTATTATATGCTGTGCTGGCGAGTGATCGTTTTGTGCCTGAAGGGTAACTGTGTAAACCTTGACGTGTGTCCAAGGGTGATGCTGTACCGGCAACCTGTCAGGATTATGTCACCCTGCAGCGCGTGGAAAAATGTTGGCGTGATGTGCAGGAGGTCACAGCTGGCGAGCAGCTAGTGAGTATGCCAGTTGTCATACTGCAAGTGGTCCATGGCCATACTACCATGGATGGTCATTCCACGCGGCCAGTGCTTGTCTTTATTGGTGGGGTCATTCTTTGGGGGCGTTATTCAACGCAACCCTAGTATTCGTGTTGTGTTGGGCATAACATATTGTTGGCTCGTTATTATTGCTATTTGTTGCTATTATTTTCCCGCTTCGAGGGAGCGAGAAAAGCGGGGGCATGCGAGGCAGGAAGCCAGACAGGGAAAACCTGAGGGTCATCACGGGCAAGGCCCATGGCCTGCGCAGCAGTCCCGTGAAGGCTTCCGCAGAAGCGGAGAGTTCTGCTGTCACAATGTGGCCAGTGCAGAGGCCCCGGCCCGATCGGATTTATCTATCACGGATTCTCGCCATGTCAGGTCTCTGCTGGTTTTCTGGGCGATAAGCTGCTAATGTCCCTGCATGACTGCGGCCTTATCTGCTTGGAATTGGCGAGCGTCACAGATTGGTTTATGTGGAAGGGAGCCTCACAACTTTCGTGGTTGTCAGGCATGCTGGGCTGCGAGGAATACTCGCTGTATATTAAGTCAGACAATCAATCCAGGACGCACTGTATAGTAGACTAAACTCATCGAATAATGTGGCTCCCTGGCGACCTGGAGGGACTAGTACGTTTTCCATTCAAGATTTTTCCATTCTTTATATTCTTTTCTTATTTTTGTGCTCAGCACAAACATGTGAGCATAATTAATTAACTTACTTACACGTAAACTGCGTCACTTGAGCACTTCAGAAGCCCAAATCACTATGGTCGTAAATCCAAATCAATATCGTTACCAAATTTGGTCACACGGGAGGCCCCCACCAACTTGGGGGCGGTATCCTTGTTTTAAACTGCCTGCCACCTATCTTTACAAGTCAACTGCCGCCATATTTCACAGACGAGCCTGGAGGCTGCCGGCCCCCGCAGCCGGGCGTGAGCCCGTCCATCCAATTGAGTAACACATACATGTCCATTCCCGGCTTATATACGTAATGACGGAATCATCTAGTGCTTAACGGTTGGGGGATGATGCAGACGATATTTGTTTAAACTTTTGTGTAATTAATTTTTCTAATGAGATTAGCATAGTACTCCGTGGCATGCCTTTGCGCATGACACGCAAGTACTTACTTACTTAATGACGGACAGTGCATCGGCGACCTTGCCACGTGTGGCCAGGGGCTTGCCATGTGAGGACGAAGTGCCCTGGTTGTGCGGGCTTGGGGCTGGCTAGTCTATATTTGATATGTCCACCTGATCGGCGCGGGCCAGGCCGGTGCCCGGATGCAGATGATATTTGTACCATATTTTTCTATAACATTAGCATTGTACTCCGTGGTGCAGTCCCATTTAATAAATTTACACATAACTGCGTCACGTGAGCAAAGTCCTCAGGGAAATGGATATGGCCGGGATGAGGTGGATGGATGTAGCTATATGTCTAGTTCCCATGCGCATGACATCAAATACTTACTTACTTAGGTGCTCGGCTAGGTCGAGGCGCCTGTGCCTAAGAATGTGGAAAACGTAGGGAAAGTCGGCGAACAAATCCTCATTGACAATGATCAAACTGTGTGGAATATTAAGCGCCTTGCGCGACATGTTGGTGACAGCACCGTCGAGCCGATCCTCAATCTCCTGCATCAACGTCCACGTCTCGGCTCCGTAGGTCAGGATCGTCAGAATGACGACCCTGAGCAGGTCGCTCGATCAATATGCCCCTATCAAAAGTTCATATAACACAGCATCCCACAAACAGAGGCCAATGATTTTGGCGCAGCTACGCGTTTTCTTGTAAAGATAGTCATAATGAACGGACAAAGCTTCCCATGAAGAATCTTCAACCAAACCCACGCAAGCTAGACTTAAACTTTCTCACAATAGTAAATCGAGCGTACAGTAGGACTAGCCCCATGCCTCACACCGGCACCTCCTCGGGCGCCCCCAGCGCGACACATGGTGCTCCCCCGCTCGCCTGGCTGCACGCGCTGCTGCTGCCGGTGTGCACGACCATGCAGCCCCCCCCCTCTTCCCCCTCCTCCCCACCCCCAGGCTCTCTCCCGGACGGGCCGGCCTCGCCGCCCAGCAGGCCGAGCGCCTTGCCCATGACTGCCTGCGCGGCCACAATGTCGATCTTGCCGCCGTGGACGCAGAACTTCATCAAGTTGTCCTTGGCACGCAGGGGACGCCCGAGCAGGTCCTGCGTTCGAAGACGAAAAGGAGTAAGAGTTGTCGTACTCGTTGCCATTGGTTAAGAATGTCATGTTAAGATGTCATATCGGCAAATCGAACAACCACAAATAAACCAACCAACAGTTCAGCAAAATTGTGCCATTATCCAATCCCTTGTGCAGATGCTGTTAAATTGCGGTAACTGTTTTTCAGTGCCCTAAAAGGCTTCAAAGAAGTTAACAAATTAAATTGAAGCAATCTTTCTAGGGTTTACAACGCAGCACTTCTTATATTGCGCCAGGATGAGAGATACTACAATATCGCCCTCATCCCAGGTTGTACCTATCAATAGCGATTGCGAGCCCAAAGGAAGCCCCGCTGCTGCTTCTGCGATTTACACAGTTCCATTCATAAGCAGTGTTTTTTTTAAGGTTTTCGTTACTAGTGGCGCTAGGCCACTTGTGGCGTTTCGAACTATGAAAACTTCAGTTTACTCGGCCAATGTGTGGCTTTAAGCCAATTAAAATTGGGCTTGGCACGGCCACGTGTGGCGGGCTGGCTTTTTGGTGCAGCAAATGACCCTACCGGCAGCGGGGTCAGCGCGGCGCGGCGCCGTACTGGCATTCCAAGTTCAAAGTAGTTCAGAACAGTATGTTTAATTATCTTAAGTTCAAACTAGTAGAATTTATTAGAATCATTCACGCCTTAAGTTGGGTTCACGCCTGAAGTTGGGTTGACCAAAAACCTCGAACCCAACTTAAGGCGTGAATGCCTGTACACAAGGCGGGCGAGCGTCTCCGTCTCAGGCATCGGCGCCGGGCGTACTTGGTAAATTAACAACAACGATTACCACTACAGCCACTGCTTAACAAAACGATTACTGAAGTGCCGAAAGTCGAAACACATAGTCAATGCAATGCAGTACAGTACTGTATGGCGAGTGACTGGAACTGAGGCGCCAGCCGCCAGGCCGCCAGCCAGCTGAAGCCAGAAAATGCACACAAGCTGCAGTCTGCACAGTGCACTCTGGTCTCTGGCAGCGGGCCACTTGCCACTTGGCACTTGGCCGGGCTCTACGTACATGCACTATGCAGTCAGTAAGTCAGTCAGTCATAGTAATACTCATAGTAGTTCTAGTACTAGGGAGGCTTGTGGCGGAACGCCGGCCGGAAGACCGGCTGACACCGCCAATTGTGGCGTAGCCTGTACTAGAGTGAACTTCAGGCACGGCCACCCTGTGGCGAAACGAAACTACAAAGTAGAACAGCACGGCCAAATTGTGGCTTCTTGGGTGCCCTGTCCAAGTGGGTGGCACCGCCACATTTTGCCAAAAAAAGTGCCACACCGCCACATTTGGCGGTGTATCGCCACTAAAAAAAACACTGTTCATAAGCAGCTTGCCATAATTTGCTTTCAGCCACTAGGGTATGTTTTTCCAGAGCACCTGCTCGGTGTGCTTTGCAGCACCGCCTCTAAAAAGTATAGCTCTTCTCCTTTTCCGTTGCGATGACTAGACTTTCCTCAAGGTGAGCTACTTGTGGTCACCTGCTTTCTTCCTGTCAATTTTTTTCGCTCAGTGGACGGACGGCAGTATACTAGCATTTGGTAGCATCCTGTGGCCAAGACGGAGGGAAAATACCGAGGGTCTATCATAGAGGGAAAAGACCTAGGGTCTATCATAGAGGGAAAAGACCTAGGGTCTATCATAGAGGGGAAAGACCTAGGGTCTATCATAGAGGGGAAAGACCTAGGGTCTATCATAGAGGGGAAAGACCTAGGGTCTATCATAGAGGGGAAAGACATAGGGTCTATCATAGAGGGGAAAGACCTAGGGTCTATCATAGACCCTGGATCCGAGGGTCTATGATACACCCTAGGTCTTTTTCCAGGATTTTCCTAGAGCGCCAGTGCTCTAGGAGCCGACACATCAAGGGTGCATCAGCGACCCTGCCCCTGCAAGGGTCAACACCCTTTCAAAGTAAGTTCTTTTTTTTCCCTAAAAAGTAAGAACATTTGTGGGCGCGAGCTCTCCTTGCAAGTATTCTATACCTGGTAGAAATCAAGGTGTCATGAGCACACCCCACATGCCGCGCGCTGCCAAGTTACCAAGACCTGCTCGAGTGTGCCACCCCTCGCCTGGCACTGCCGGCGGCTTTCTGTGTTTGCACGGCACTGTAACACTGCCAGACTGTTTCATGCACACATTCTCTCTCTCTCTCTCTCTCTCTCTCTCTCTCTCTCTCTCACACACACACACACACACACACACACACACACACACACACACACACACGCACACGCTCACGCTCACGCACACGCACACGCACACGCACACGCACACGCACGCGCACGCACAGGCGCAGGCGCAGACGCAGACGCAGACGCAGACGCAGACGCACACGCACGCGCACGCGCACGCGCAGGCGCAGGCGCAGGCGCAGGCGCAGACGCAGACGCAGACGCAGACGCAGACGCAGACGCAGACGCAGACGCAGACGCAGACGCAGACGCAGACGCAGACGCAGACGCAGACGCAGACGCAGACGCAGACGCAGACGCAGACGCAGACGCAGACGCAGACGCAGACGCAGACGCAGACGCAGACGCAGACGCAGACGCAGACGCAGACGCAGACGCAGACGCAGACGCAGACGCAGACGCAGACGCAGACGCAGACGCAGACGCAGACGCAGACGCAGACGCAGACGCAGACGCAGACGCAGACGCAGACGCAGACGCAGACGCAGACGCAGACGCAGACGCAGACGCAGACGCAGACGCAGACGCAGACGCAGACGCACGCGCACGCGCACGCGCACGCGCACGCGCACGCGCACGCGCACGCGCACGCGCACGCGCACGCGCACGCGCACGCGCACGCGCACGCGCACGCGCACGCGCAGACGCAGACGCAGACGCAGACGCAGACGCAGACGCAGACGCAGACGCAGACGCAGACGCAGACGCAGACGCAGACGCAGACGCAGACGCAGACGCAGACGCAGACGCAGACGCAGACGCAGACGCAGACGCAGACGCAGACGCAGACGCAGACGCAGACGCAGACGCAGACGCAGACGCAGACGCAGACGCAGACGCAGACGCACACGCAGACGCACACGCAGACGCACACGCACACGCACACGCACACGCACACGCACACGCACACGCACACGCACACGCACACGCACACGCACACGCACACGCACACGCACACGCACACGCACACGCACACGCACACGCACACGCACACGCACACGCACACGCACACGCACACGCACACGCACACGCACACGCACACGCACACGCACACGCACACGCACACGCACACGCACACGCACACGCACACGCACACGCACACGCACACGCACACGCACACGCACACGCACACGCACACGCACACGCACACGCACACGCACACGCACACGCACACGCACACGCACACGCACACGCACACGCACACGCACACGCACACGCACACGCACACGCACACGCACACGCACACGCACACGCACACGCACACGCACACGCACACGCACATGCACACGCGCACGCACGCGCACACACACACACAACACAAAAGACCCCCCCCCCCCCCCCCCATCTGGCACTGCAAACTTACGGAAGCCTGCTTCAAGCCAAACCTTTGAAAGCGTGGACCGGCTCACCTTGCACTGTGGGCGGCAGGCCACATCTGCCTGGCACGGCGACGCCCACCCCACTCCAAGCACATGACCCTACTTCAAGCACTCGACCCCCCCTCACCTGGCACTGCCGCCGGCGTGCCATGTAGGCTCCCACTGTGCCCAGCAGCCGCAGTCTGTTGGGTGGGCACAAAAAGTTTGATGTGAGTGAGAGGGTGGCGTCCACCCCCGCCACGTGGTGTGGCCACTTGCGGGGCAGGTAGATGACCTCGCCAGGGTGCAGCGTGGCGGTCACAGGGATCGCGCGTGGGAAGTCGGGGAAGGCCTGGCAGGGGAGGGGAGCACGAGGGGGCGACGATTACAACATGCAAAACACATGAGTATATTCATGCGCCGTTGACAAGGTGTGTTGATGTATTAATCAAGTTGTGCATACATCAATACATCAACAGTAGTAAGAAACTATGCTTTTAATCGTATTGGTCTATGCTACCGAGCACCTGAAATCGATATTAGTCGCCGCTGAATAAACGGAGCCTTGGCATCACTTTTTGTTTGTTTTGAAACAAGTGCAGCCCCGCTCCGGAGACTGCTCCGTAGCAGATGATGGGCATTAATGGGCAAGAGGTTGCCCTGTCCCTGGGCGGTGGGTCAACCATCTGCAGATCGATACTGTCAAAGGATACGTCCGATAAACGCCGTGAACACCTTCAATAGGGACACTAGAAGATCCCAGACGGCAATCATCTTGGAGATATCAATGAGACGACGCCATGACATCTCCAACAGGGACAATAATAAGAATCCTCAAGATCCCAGAAGGCAATCATCTGCAGATGTTATTAATCAATACTCGTCTGAAGAAATCTCTGGAAATAGGGATTATCTGAGAATAATAATACTAAGATACTGCCACAGGAGATGCCCGATATCCAAGCCATGCTATCTCCGACATATGGACTCCAGCATCAATAAGGATCCCACAGATCCGAGTAGGCAATCATCTTCATCTGGCATCTGCAGCAAGACTGCCCCCCACCCTTGGCAGAAACACTGTGACGGCAGGTCTAACTAAAACATTAGATAACAATCCTGCTCAGCACTCACCTGCAGGTCTGGGTTTAGGGGGTCCGCAAACGTCCGCTGCCCGTCCTCCCCTTGCCTGGACACAAACGGCAGGTGCGCCGGGTGGAAGAGCGTGAAGCGCTTGCGGCCCTCAAACTGGGCCAGCCCTGCACTTGGACACAAGTGGAGCAAGATGGGAATACACAGAGCAAGGGCACATGTGCGGAGCTTAGGATGCACAGAAGAGGATGCCGATTAGGAAGCACAGAAGAGGATACCGAAAAAGAGCAAGAAGCGTGTAAGCGAGGATGCCGATGGATTGCAAAGAAACATAAAAAAACAAACAAACTTAGTAGTAGGTCAGGAAGCATGCCGCATGATCCTGACGAACACAGCAGCATAGAAGACTAGGCAGATGGACTGCGAAGAAAGCAACATAGGATCGACGAGGGTACGCATGAAAGCCCTGTCGTCAGGCACAGGTCGATGACCCCACGGTTCGTCACCCTTCACAAGCAGGCGACCTCCAAAAACGAACCCCTTGGAACGTTTCCATGCAACGTCGGTCTGCAAGGCCGCGCTTTATCACCCCTTCCCACGTGACATAACCACCTTGGGGTTTGGTTCCATGTGATGGGGCATGGTTTGGTCTTCATGTGATGGGGCATGGTTTGGTTCCATGTGATGGGGCATGGTTTGGTTCCATGTGGTGGGGCATGGTTTGGTTCCATGTGATGGGGCATGGTTTGGTTCCATGTGATGGGGCATGGTTTGGTTCCATGTGATGGGGCATGGTTTGGTTCCATGTGATGGGGCATGGTTTGGTTCCATGTGATGGGGCATGGTTTGGTTCCATGTGATGGGGCATGGTTTGGTTCCATGTGATGGGGCATGGTTTGGTTCCATGTGATGGGGCATGGTTTGGTTCCATGTGATGGGGCATGGTTTGGTTCCATGTGATGGGGCATGGTTTGGTTCCATGTGATGGGGCATGGTTTGGTTCCATGTGATGGGGCATGGTTTGGTTCCATGTGATGGGGCATGGTTTGGTTCCATGTGATGGGGCATGGTTTGGTTCCATGTGATGGGGCATGGTTTGGTCTTCATGTGATGGGGCATGGTTTGGTTCCATGTGATGGGGCATGGTTTGGTTCCATGTGATGGGGCATGGTTTGGTTCCATGTGATGGGGCATCCCAGGAATTCCCCCTGCCGACTATGCTACTTGCTACTACTGGGGCGGCGTATGTCGTATATAAGCACTTTTTCAACACTTTTTCATGATCCACAGTTTCCACATGGGGGCAATCGGCTCACAAGCGTTCTGAAGAAGACAAATCGGTTATGGATGGGCCTCAAACTGGACCACGCAAGAGGACAAACACATACGACTAAACACGTATACACATATACGCGCACATGACGATATGGTACATATGCACGCACGCACTTGCAAGCACGACGTGGACACGAAAAACAAACAAAGCAGCGTCGTAATTATTACCAGCTCTGGTATTATAACCAGCTACAAGCGTGGCCAACGACGCGGACTGCCAGAATCACAAACTCACAGGCGTCGGTCTCCCAGATGTCCACGTGCAGCCGCGTCGCGACACCTGGCGGGCCCACGAAAAGCCACGTGAAAGGAGGCTGCATGTCAACCGGCAGCTTCTTGAACAGATCGGAGAAGTAAGGCTCCCCACAAAACTCCTCCATCAGCGCTGGGCAGTCGTCGTCGAAATTCCAAGTCCTCAGGTAAGGCACCGTCTTTCCCCCTACCCTGCTCCCTGCGCCCCCTGCCTCAGGTCGACCAGTCTCACTACTTTCCTCATAGGTAACGCCCGGCTCCGCCTGCGCATCTGCCCCGTCCTTCCTCCCATCATGCTGTGCGTGCGCCCCCAGGTCTCCCGTGGCAGCCGCACTCCTGGCAAACGCCAAGTCTGCCGCAGGGGGGGCGGCACTGCGTTGAACAACCGAAACATCTTCTGTAGAAAAATTCCTGACAAACGCCAAGTATTCGGCCAGCGTGCAGCTGACGCGCCCCTCACGCCCATGGTCGATGCTCACGACGACGGGGCCGAATCGCTCTCCAAGTGTGTCCAGGGTCCACCTGCTTGGTCCCTGGTACGACGGCCACGCGTCCATCGCGCCGCAGAGGATGACCGGCCTCGCGCGCTGCTTGTTGTGCGGTGTTTGCGTTGTATTGTGCGCGTGCAGGGCACGTTGCAGGTTTACAAAGAGAATAGTGTAAGCAACCACAACACGAGAGGACCACCGGCCTCGCGCGCTGCTTGCTGTGTCTTGTTTGCATGCACAGGGCACACTGTAGGTGTAATCAACCTATCAAGAAAAGGGGGAAGCGAAGGGTGGACGCGCTGAATGGCTAATTCCTCGCCAATGAAACAATAGATAGTGATGCGGGTTAGCTGGGAGTGGAAGGGTGGAAGTCGGTATGGAGGGGGGGTGGCGGGACAGGAAGGGAGGGGGGGGGGGGGGGGGGGGGGGGCCGGGGGCAGGAAGGGGATCGGAGGACTGGTGGGTACTTATCAAAAAAATGCGAACTGTTTGCTGTCTGACTAGCCGAGCAGGGTGGTTACTGCAGGTTGGCAGCATCTGAGGATACCATGCTCGCGAAATGCCGTACACGTAACCGGTACCAACGGCCGTGTAGTTTTGTACCTTGATATACTCGTCATAGAACTGGGCAGGAGACACTTCGGAACAGTGGATCCTCGGTAACTCGTGACCGACGGAGTCCTCCATTGTCAACAATTATAAGTTGAATCCCCAGGACGTCTGCCTAAATAAAACAATGATTGTGATGACAAGCGTATAGCGGGCAGTGCACGTAGCTATACGCTGACGCCTTCTTCTCAACTCTGGCAAGCCGCTGACTGCACCGTCGAGTTAAACGTTAAGATTTACCATTACATCTAGTGTCATAGCGTTAGCTAGAAAGCCACATTATGCTATGCAGGCGGCTTTTCCCACCACGTCAGCTCGCCGGCGAAGGTTGCTGTTTTCCCGGCACCATGCAGGGTACCCAACACAATAAGTACACGAACGTCCTTTTGAAACTGGTAATGGGTAGTTAATAAAGTTATTACGTCACGTTCGTCAACTCGTTCATGTCAGCAAGACTTAAGGTGCTGACGCCAAATATTTTGGTCTCCATTGAGGCCTGAGGGCTGAGGGAAACCTTGTGCTAATAAATTATTACTAAACCAGTAAACCCGGGCTAAACGCCTAAACCCGGCTTAACTGCTAATAATAAAATAATCCTGAATAAATCAATAATTGCTGTCATCAGTCATACATAGTTACATACTCTAGCAAGCCTTAGGCAAACTGTAACTTTCTAGTTTTTGCTTGTTGGCACGAGAGTTGTAGTTTGGCAGATTTAACTGCACGCGCACCGTAAGTCCACAATTATACAGGGCAAGGACGGCCGCTCGGCGTTCGCCGATTCGGACTTAGCCGAATTTCGATCGATGAATTGTCGGAAACAGTTGTAATTTACTCGTGCAGCAGAAGATTTTCTGCGTCTTCTGTAAATTACATAACACGCATTGTAGTCCTAAGCTCGATCTCAGTTCCGCCTGCTGCTAAAGGGAGGGTAATTGTGTAACAAGCTCTCGGCAGCACGCCAATTTTTGTGACCCAGCGACAAAAGCCGACAAATCGCTTCGGCAAGGGTCGAATGCCCACAATTGCACACGCGGCATAGCTAATTAACAACAATTCAGTTATCATCACCACAATGGTGCTCCTGCGTTACATCAAAGGCCTTGCTAAGCAAAGAATTATACTAGCTTCCGCGTCACCAAGGCGATTTGAGCTTTTGACTAACCTCGTAAGTTCAACTTGGTCAGTCGGGGGCATCTGCCTGCGCGTTGCATCGCCTTAAACTTGATGTGCAGGGTTCTACACGCAAAATCTTATATCCGTGTTTTTGGCCATGTGTGACTGTCGTGTTGCAGGGACTTGTCGTCGAAGTGGAGAAGTCCACGTTTGAAGAGAACCTGGACAAAAGCCTGTACCGGAATAGCCCTGGCGGTAAGAGCGGTTGAACGAGTATAGTAGTTGATGTTGCTCACGGCATCGTGGTCATGGAAGTCTTTGCTCATTCTCCCGACCAAGTGCGTGGTGGCGCCGCGGGCGTGGCGCCCACGCCGAGTCCCAAACCTGCCGAACTCGAGGGATGCTATACTAATAATTTCTTCGATGCACACAGTCATCTCCCCCCACTGCACGAGTTCATGTTCTAAGATTTTGGTAATAACAATGTGCAACCCTGGCGTCCTCTTGGTTTATCGTGAAGGTTTCTCTGGAGAAGCAGTTGAAAGCATGGTTGGGCGTGAAGGGGGTCAGGGGGTTGACGTAACGTAAACACGTAAAATGGCCAAAAGGGTGACGTAGAATGTAACGTAGACGTAGAAGTTGACGTGCGTAACGTAAAGACGTAACTTAACGTGAACACGTAAAGCCGCACAAAAGCTTATGATTCTATTTTCCACCATTCCCTGGCAAAAACTAGACATTGCTGTCCATGCATCGCATGGCGCCGCGCCGACGCGGCGCGACGCGGCGCCATTAGGCCTACAACAGCTTACTAGCACCACTTCACCTTGCAAGTATCTGCCGACATTCCCATACTGGTTACGCTTCCGTCCATTCTACGTTACGTATTTGTGCGGAACGTAACGTACAAACGTAACGTAAAGGGGCAACATACGTAGAGGCCTTACGTGCCACATTTTTGTCACCACATAAAGCGTAACGTAAACTCTCGTAACTAAACCACTCTGTTGCATAAATGACGTAGTTTAACCCCTTTACCCCCATCCCTGGTTGAAACCCACAAAGGCATGGTTTTGCGGTTGCAGTCTTAACTAGGATGGACTTATGCATAGAGCCAATAGTAGAATGCACATTCGTTGTCCAAGGTACTGCAATGCCGCTAGTTTCCTGCCCAATGGATTGCGTGTGCCCTCAGTTTTCTGTGCATGCTGATGTTGGAAACCGGTCGGGTGCGGTGTGTGCCTGCTGTCGGATGCTCGTTGGCTTCCAGACTATGCAAGGGACACAGCAATGCAGAAGGCGATTGAAGTTACCAGTCGGATTTTGACTGTACGTTATTATTATTATCATTATTTACTTTTATTATTATTATTATTATTATTATTATTATTATTATTTATTTTGACGTTGCTCTCTTGAAGCTGCTAGAATGTTATTACTATCATACTTTACTTGGTGGGGAATGCCTGCTAGTTTTAGAAAAGTCTGCTAGTATGTTTACTGTGGGGGGAGGGGAAGGAGGGCCTCCAGGTTATGCTGGTCGCGCTGCGTAAAATAAGTGACTCTGCCTAATTATCTGTCTCCCTTGCATGCACTGCCACTACACGGCTCAAGACGTTCATGTTAATGCGGTCGCGCATGATCCTCGTCGTAGCACCTGCACGACTCAGATCCTCCATCAACTGCTGGGGAAACAAATGTTGAAGTAAAATACAATGTTACAATGCTCCGGCCAACAGTTTCTCCATCAACTGCTGGGGAAACAAATGGCCAAGTAAAATACAATGTTACAGTGCTCCGGCCAACAGCAGCTAGACGGCGAAACATCTGCAGAATGCATGGCTGTGTGCTTGGGGAACATGCGTGCGTTCTATAAATGTGCATGGCCAGGCATTGACATGCAACTGTGTCGTGCTCGGCTTGGGGCAGGGCGGCTAACTAATCTGTATTCAGTTCTCATTAATATGCACTCAACGATTCATCAGTTCATCATGCCAATGCTGACATCGTTGGCGCGATTTACCACGGGCACAGCGCTTCCTCACCACCCCATTCCTCACTACCCTCGTCTGCCCACACCCTTGTCTGCAGACCCTTCCCACGGCGTCCTCTCCCTCACTACTCCACATTTCTGTGTGCCTTGTCTGAGCAGGCTCACATGGCGTCGGCAGCAGACAGCCCCGGCTCAGTGCGGCTGCCGAGCCTCATCATCGCCGCCGACACCATCGTTGCACACAATGTGGGTGGGAGAGGGTGTGCCGTGCCTTGAAAGGACACCTGGGTAGATGTTCTTCTGTTTGGGTAGCCTCATCATCGCCTCTGACACCATCGTTGCCCACAATGTGGGGGGCAGAGGGTGTGCCGTGCCTTTCAAGGAGACCTGGGAATCCGGGCAACATTATCGCAAGCCATCCCCCATTCAGGGGGCTTCCTTGCAAAGCGGTAGGTTAGATATCACTGTTTGGGTAGCCTCGCCACTGCCGCCAACAATGCCATCGTTGCCCACAGTGTGGGTGGGAGAGGGTGCGCCGTGCCTTAACTGACACCTGGGAAGCTGGGAAACATTACACCAACGTTATCATTACGCCAACCCCCATTCAGGGGGTTGCCTTGCAAAGGACACCTGGGTAGCCCCCCCTCTGTTTGGGTAGCCTCATCATCACTGCCAACAACGCCATCGTTGCACACATGCGAATTCGGTGGGAGAGGGTGTGCCGTGCCCCAAGGGGAGCATGGGCACGTGGGTGGACTACCCTTTGACCGGCTCTTTGCAAGCAGATGTTCTTCGCAGACACGCTCGTTTGCAAGCGGTATGAGAGTAGTACACCTGGTTGCAGGGCTTCCTGCCATGAAGGGAACTCTCTCCACGAAGTGCTTCAAAGTTTCTTCCTGCCAACCCTTTTGCAGGCAGATGTGACTGCTGTGCAAGCGGACACAGGTGCACAGGGTCACCGATAGAGGTGGATAGGAGGTACTAAGAATACGTTTAGATAGGAGGTAATAAGACTAGGTTTACCACAACTATGGGTGTCATGCCCAGGGGATGGGAAAGGGCATGTCCCTCTTTCGCCTTGGTGCTGAGAATTCGCATGAGGAGGCAAGTTGGACAGCTAGCGTGGCACTACAAGCATTCGACAGATGGTGCCTTCTCCCCTTGTGGCAAACCGCCGGGTCGTAGACCTTATTCCATCGGGTCCTGCTGTCGTGACCCAGTGCGCAAATCACAACTGGCTTGGCAGGCAACTGGAGCTTCTACCTGTCTTAACGAGGTATTGATTGCTTGGTTCATCCGTCCGTTGAATAACTGGCTTGGCAGGCAACTGGAGCTCCTATCTTGCTAATTACGGTCATTAGCAGTGTACGATGCCTCCGTTCCTTGGTTACTGCATGTAAGTTTAGTAATTGCAGTATAAGTTGATGGCGTGCCTGACGGTCAAGGCCTTCCCATGGGCTGCGTGCCTCGACACCCTGCAGGGCGAGATCCTCGAGAAGCCCAGGGACGAGGCGGACGCGTACCGGATTCTGCGGAGCCTGAGCGGTGCGTTATTCTTGTGATGGTAGTCGTCAAAGTAATGACAGTGGTCTGTCTGAGCGGTGCGTTATTCTTGTGATGATACTCGTCAATAATGCGCGCATGTGTGCGTGTGTCAGCCAGCAAGTGGACAAACGCTGTTATACTGTGGTGGAGCACCTGAGCTGTGCGTGTGACCGTGGCGGGCATGCAGGTAGCGCACAGATTGCGTCATCAAATAAAACACATGAGCGTGCCAGATGCTGGCATAGCGTGGAGCCTCAGTACGCATTTGGGATGGCACCTTGTGATCGATCGTTAGCGATGCGTGCATGCCAGCGAGCAAACACACAAACTAGCTGACGATGTGGTAGCGGACCTGCGCGGAGCGTGCTGCCATGCTGGAGCTTTCGTATTGTGCACAAGGCGCTGCATGCGCAGAACACGTGAGCGTGCCAGATTGACAAGTCTGAGCGGTGCGTGTGTGCGCTGGCGGTGATGCATTGAGGACGGTTAAGGATGCGTGCGTCTCAGGTAGCTCATGCAAGCTCTCTTATGCACTGGTGGCTAGCCTGAGTGGCGCAGGTTGCCTTGCTGGCAGTTGCCTTGCGGGTGTGCATGTTGCGTTGCTGTCAGTTTGAGTACTTGTGACTTTGACCGTACGCATACAAGGTCTGCTAAAGCTTGTTTATCAGGGTTTCTTATTATGCATATGTGTGTACATACAAGGTCTGCTAAAACTTGTTGATTAGGGTTTCTTGTTATGCATAAGTGTGTAGTGTGCATCGCTTATGGTGGTCTAGGGTCCTTGTTATGCATAGGTAGGAGGTATGCATCGCAACAGTGTTGCCGTGCGGTGCTTGCATCGACACGTGCGTGACAGACTGCCAGTAGACACGCCAACTCTGGTATATTGTCACTAATATATTATATTGTCGCCTTTCTTCAGTCTTGCTGTCGCTCATCTGTCTTCGTGCCAGTACACGCTCTACACACCAACCCTGGTATTTCTCTCACGTTCCTTCTGCTGCCATTCCTTCTGTACCCCATTCCTTCTGCCTCGCTGGCGCCGATCTCACGTTCCTGTCTGTGGATGTCTGCTTGGACTACTATGCAGGCGCCAAGCACCAAGTGTACTCTGGCGTCGCCCTCGTGGTGCCCCAGGTGTCCGGTATGTGATGCGGCGGGGATGATCATCGATACCATTGCCATTCGACCAGGCTGCGCAACCAACAGCAGTCGTCGCCCTAGAGGTTCCTCGGTTTATGCGTGTGTATCGTATCTCGAGTGGGTGTGGGGCCACATGCGTCAGTTGAGTCGCACGGCTGGTGAGATAAGCACAACTGTGCAGCACGCAGCTCTCTTCCCCACCCATTCCAACCCCAGTGTGTCCCGACTTAATGACAATGCCAAGGCCTAAACCCGAGACCCAGCTACCCACCCCAGTATGTCCCGACTTATGACAATACCAAGACCTAAACCCGAGACCCAGCTACCCACCCCAGTATGTCCCGACTTATGACAAGAGGTACAGATTCTTATTCACACTCCTGTTTAGGGAGTTCATGACATTCGGTATGGATTCTTAATTACAGTCATTCACGCCTTCAGGTTGGGATGGATTCTTATTTACTCCTGCTTAGGGACTTCATGCCATTAGGATGGGATGTATGGATACCAACCCCTTTCTAGGGTCTCAAAAGCCCGTGCGAAGCCGTGCATGAGTGCAGTTGCTGCCATACAATAAGTATAAAAATACAAATAGGAATAAAGATATCAAATAAGATTAAAGATGCAAACAAGCTGAAGTTGTCCCTGTCCCCATGAAAATGCAGTCAGCAGCGGGTTTAGTCTGTCATCTCCGTCAGTGGCAAACCTTCTGTTATGCCTTCGACGAACGTTGGGTAGTAGGGGAGCATTTTTTTTCTGTTATCTTTATCCCATTCTTTTATATCCTAGCAGTCTTGCAGCCTGGCCGAGCTTGCCCTGACTCCCTCCTCCCCTCCTCCCCTCCTCCCCTCCTCCCCTCCTCCCTCCTCCCCTCCTCCCTCCTCCCCTCCTCCCCTCCTCCCCTCCTCCCCTCCTCCCCTCCTCCCTCCTCCCCTCCTCCCCTCCTCCCCTCCTCCCCTCCTCCCCTCCTCCCTCCTCCCTCCTCCCCTCCTCCCCTCCTCCCTCCTCCCCTCCTCCCCTCCTCCTCCTCCCCTCCTCCCTCCTCCCCTCCTCCCCTCCTCCTCCTCCCCTCCTCCCCTCCTCCCTCCTCCCCTCCTCCCCTCCTCCCCTCCTCCCCTCCTCCCTCCTCCCCTCCTCCCCTCCTCCCCTCCTCCCTCCTCCCTCCTCCCCTCCTCCCTCCTCCCTCCTCCCTCCTCCCCTCCTCCCTCCTCCCTCCTCCCCTCCTCCCCTCCTCCCCTCCTCCCCTCCTCCCCTCCTCCCCTCCTCCCTCCTCCCCTCCTCCCTCCTCCCCTCCTCCCTCCTCCCCTCCTCCCCTCCTCCCTCCTCCCCTCCTCCCCTCCTCCCCTCCTCCCCTCCTCCCCTCCTCCCTCCTCCCTCCTCCCCTCCTCCCCTCCTCCCCTCCTCCCCTCCTCCCCTCCTCCCCTCCTCCCTCCTCCCCTCCTCCCCTCCTCCCCTCCTCCCTCCTCCTCCTCCCCTCCTCCCTCCTCCCCTCCTCCCCTCCTCCCTCCTCCCTCCTCCCTCCTCCCCTCCTCCTCCTCCCCTCCTCCCTCCTCCCCTCCTCCCCTCCTCCCCTCCTCCCCTCCTCCCCTCCTCCCCTCCTCCCCTCCTCCCCTCCTCCCCTCCTCCCCTCCTCCCCTGCATGATCCCCTCTCCATCCCTGGATCAGCGCTTGGTGGAAGCGAGGCGCCCCCAGTGGTGCGGTCTTTCTCCGAGTGCACAGAGGTACGGATGCTGGTGCTTGCTTCCTACATGCACAGAGGTACGGATGCTAGTGCTCGCTCTCCAACCTTCACTAAGCACCCTGCATGTTTTCAGTTGCAGAGCTACGGGTACGGATGCTAGTGCTTACTCCCACGTCCCGAGCTGCCCGCTGTACACATATTTTCCACTGACCATTCTCGAAGCTCTTGCATCCTGTGCCTCTAATGTTTGTTACCAGGTTCTCTGGTCTCTCTCTACACTAGCGCGCCCTCTTATACAACTGCCCTCTCTACAGTAGCGCGCCCTCTGATACAACTGCCCTCTCTCTACACTAGCGCGCCCTCTTATACAACCCTCCCCCGACCCCCACCCCACCCCACCCCACCCCCCAAAAAGAAAAGTAAAATGTACACTACACTGTACATGTATTTTCACCATTTAGCAGAGTAGGTAGTACATGGTCTTGTAGAAATAAGCATGTGGCCGCTAATGCTCCTGCTGGGAACCCGCATGGATGAATTAATAAATCAGTATATTATAGTAAATTAATAAATTACTTAATAATTAATAAGCACGGAACTGCGTCACGTGGGTGCCAGTACATAGGAAAGGAATCTTGAACCCCTATACACAACCCGCATGGATGTGGCCTGCATAAAACACATGCATACAACAGAGGCAGTGAACAGGACACCCAAATGATAACACGATGCCGCTCTTACTATATCCACCCCTTTATTTCCAATAACATCTGGAATATTCGCACACCCGTATCATATCCGACAATTTGTCTCTTGTACGTGGCCTGCCTATCGCCACCCACAGGTGCAATTCGCGGAGCTGAGTGATGACGAGATTCACACGTACATCCGGACAGGGGAGCCGATGGACAAAGCGGGGGCTTACGGCATACAAGTACGTAGATGAACCTTGACCCGAAGCCCCAAACCCTTAACCCCGAACCCCTACCGTATATTCGGACAGGGGAACCGAGTGACAAGGTGGGGGTGTACGGCAGACAGGCAAGTACACAAACTACGTTTAGCCGTCAGTGCCTTGTGAAGCGACTCAGCGGCAGCCCAGACAGGGCGAATGTTTCTCACAGTCATGTAGTACAATATTTTTACATGTAGTACAAAGTTTGCACGTGTGCCTTGGGAAGCATGTTATGAGTTCGCTCTCAGCTGCTAATGATGATTATTATTATTTTACACATTGGATGGATAGCGTTAACTATGGTTCTCCGCCGATCAGCGCAGCTCATCAAAGCACGCGGATCGGTGTGGTTGTGCTATCGGTGCAGCGGGTTGGTGCAGATGATTTCCCCCCACTGGAGACATAGTGCACCACACCGCACATACTTTTATGTCGTAAGACTAGAGCGTTCTATAGATTTAATAGCTGCGGTGTACAGCCACTTTTTCACTCAATTACTAGATTACAGTTCGTCATGCTGCACATTCAGTTGATGATGTCGGAAGTCACCCACCTCTACACTTCACAAATATCCAGTGTTGCATTCTTGGGAGGAGGATGCATAGAAATAGGTATACTACTAGTAGTATGTATACAATAGTATGTATACAATAGTATGTCTACTAGTAGTATGTATGCAATAGTACGTATACTATATAGCATGGTATAGTAACATATACAATAGTATGTATACTAGTAGTATGTATACAATAGTATGTATACTATATAGCATGGTATAGTAATATATACAATAGTATGCATACTAATAGTATGTATGTATTGTCATAGTTTTCTTAAAGCTAAACGGTCAAGGTCTCGCTCGAAACGTTAGCCAGCCATAATTTTAATGTAAACGGCCACGCATTTCCACCTCCTTTCGTTTCCTTCATCCTGAACGACGCGACAAACGTGGATATGGTAACAGCAGGCGCGAGCTACCATGGTGCGAAACTCCGAATTCTCCTGATGTCTGGCCTAGCAGCGCTGGTTGTCTCGTTGGCATATATATTCCCCTGCTACTCGGCTGCTGACCAGCATTTCTTTCAAACGTGTCTGCCTGTGTTGCCGGCACGTGGATGCGAATATGCCACAACAGCGGCTAGGCGGCACCTTTGTGACAGGGATCAGAGGCTGCTTCCCCAATGTGGCGGGCTTCCCCATCCACCGATTCGCGGTGGAGTTGGAGAAACTCATCTTGGAAGGTGCCCTCGTGGTGGAGGCCGAGAGATGACCTGGCAAGTTTTCATTGGGCGGAGAGATGACGAAGCGATATGCCTCCAACAGGCAGAGAGATGTCATGTCCACTGATTATGTTCACCGATGTCGAGAACTTGCAAGTCTCCAACATGTCGGATGGCAGGCAGCGTGGCAGGTCAGCTCCCCCCGTGAAGGTGGAGAAATGAGCGATGACTGTGAAGATATGCGCGCGTAAGAAAGGTGTCAGGAGGGTTTACTGCGGTGGAGACGGAGAGAGGACGTTGTCAGTTTTTATTTGGCGGATAGATGGCCTTGCAAATTGAGCAGGCTGTCCTGTGTGGGAAGGTCTTAACGTGGCAGAGGCAGGTCGATGACCTTGAAAACCTTCAGCCTGCAGCGGAGAGACGAAGTTGTAAGCATTCAAAGGCCGACTCGGGCCATTTTGGTTGCCAAAAGCTGTTCTGGGGTGGAGGGCTAGGAGACATGGCCTTGCACACCTGGAGATAACCTTCTCGCACACTTTTTCTCCACGTGGCAAACCTCACTCAATTGACCATGTGGTGGTATCAACTATTTAATTAATTAAACACGTGCTCCCGTTGGGGAGTCACGGAGCACCAGAGTGCTTTTAATCCCTGAGTGTGCACAGCGGGAAGGGGGCAGAGTCCCCCCCGTTCCCTAATGCCACAGGGTGCACAATTGGACCCGTCGAACCGATCCGGCACCCCCTGTTGGTGCAATATGACCCCCCGTGTGAACATCGCATAATTATGGTGACACGAGCAGACAGGCAGTGCTAGGCGAGGTACGATGCTAGGCTGGCGGATGTCTTTTGGCTACTGGTTAGGCTATGCATGGCTACGTTCTACCCTGCATATTGGTGTGGCACATGGTATGGCTATAGTCGAGTGTCCAGGCTGCATCACCCAAGCATGGGTGTGACTACAGCATGGCTCTAGCCCATGGGGGGCTTCCACAGCTGGTTGTTGACTATCACTCTATTAGGTCCCCGCCGGCCCCTCCAGAACGCCTTGGGCTTCTTGGGGTCTTGATTGTGGCGGAGGTACTCCGGCCACAGGTCGTGTCAGTGCTGCTGCTGAGCGGGGGTTAGGTCGTCATCCAGCGTCCACGCAGGGGATTGTCGCGCAAATTCTGATTGCGGCGAGAGAGGCACAGCCGCTTATCCTCCATCCATGTATCACTATGTTCAATGATCTCTTCTCTTCTTTGGTGAAATTTGAAACAGGGACAACGGGCAGCAACCGCGTTTTGTAATCGTAGGTTGTCTCCTTGATAGATGAGTATGCCTTGAGGCGGTCAAGCCTCTTCGCCTTGCATGCCCAGGCTGACAGAGCAAAACTTGGCAGGACATCGTTGTGTTGGACAGCTTGCATGATGAATTAATTGCTTTGCCCATGCAGAGAGCCACTCTCTGCTGAGACGCCATCATGCCCTAGCCATTGCTTAGCCATGATCATCTTCCACCCCATACCTGCAACTTTGCATAGATGCTGGAATACATTGTGGTACGTGCAGGTGCACCTCAGTTGTGCACCCCGAGTAGGTGGCAGTTTACATCAACCACCTGCAGGTTGTCTCCTAGAATGTAAAACCATATGCCCCTTCTGAGTGGCAGACGGCCATCCGCGTCATGCTGTACAAGAAGGGCTCTGCTGCTGACCCCGGTAACTACCGGGGTGTCTGCCTCTAGAGCGCCGCGCTGAAGGTCTTCATGCGCATGATGCTGCACAGGCTCCGCGCCGCGCTGGACCCACACCTGGGTGAGTCTCAGATGGGTTTCCGTCATGGTCGTAACACTGTCATGGCTGTGTTTGTCGCGCGCCGGTTGATGTCCAGAGGAGGTGCGTCGCCTTTGCCCTGACAGTTTGCCGAGCTGGTCTTCATTTTTGTTGACGATACATCAAGGCCTTTGACACGGTCCTCTGGTAGGCTCTTTGGGCCATCCTAGCTCTGGATCGGGTGCCACCAGCGGTTATTGCTGCCATTCGTCGACTGTATGCATATATATGAGGGCTCACAGGCAGTAGTGCGGACTGCGGAAGGCACCACCCCACCATTCCCCCTTCACCACGGGGTGTGGCAAGGTTGTGTCCTGTCCCCCGATACCTGTTCATTATTGTCGTGGATCACGTCATGCGCCGGGCACGTGCGCGCTTTACTGCTCTTAAGGGGTTCGAGCCAGGCTTGGACATCCTTAACGAGCGCGAGCACGGCGGGGTTAGCCCTGGCTACCGCCTGCATGGCCGACCTGATTTATGCGGATGACACCACCCTCATCGCGCGCCCCGAGCATATTAGACCTGGCTGGACTGTCTGGGCCTGGAGGCGAGGGCGGTGGGGTTGGAGATTAGTGTCAAAACTGAGGCAATGGTGATTGGGGCCTCCAGTTCACCACCGCTGCCGCGCCTGCTCGACGGGACGGAGGTCCCGTTCCGCGACTGCTTCAAACTGTTGGGGAGTTGGCTCCCTGACACCGCAGACGATGTGGACACCCGCATCGGCCTGGCCTGGGCCAGGCTCCATTCGCTCAACACCTACTGGCGCTCGAAGGGCCTGGGCGAGCACCGCAATTAAGCGCATGCTCTTCTAGGTCCTCGTCCTCACGGTGCTCACGTATGGCGCCGAGGCGTGGACAGTCACACCCACACTGGCAGCTAAGCTCGACGGCACGGTTTACAGGATGCTCCGACAGGTCCTGAACGTAGGGTTTTCCAAGCGCCCGTCATTAGAGTCTTTGTATCAGGGTATGCCTCGTATTTCGAACGTCGCCGAGATTAGCCAATAGCCGGCAGCGTAGGATAGCATTTGTAGGACACCTTGCTCGCACCAGCCAGGTCGACACCGCCCTTGGTCTGGCAGGCCCCCAGCGGCTTGGCCAGCCAGGGCGGCATATTCTGACCTGGCCTGGCCCCAAGGGCATTCCCAAAAGGGCAGGGAAACATGTCACGAATTACATCCAGATGTTGCTGGACGACCTAGTGGTCCCAGCCCAGTTTGAACACCGCATCCACTCTCTCTCCCTTCTTTGGACTGCCATGCAGGACAAGACGCGGTGGAAGAAGATTGTCAAGGCTCACACGCCCGACCCTGTGGGCAAGCCACCTCCCCCCAAGAGGAGGCGTTTTGATGAGTAGTGTAGTTAGGATTTTTCTAGACT
Source organism: Mesostigma viride (assembly GCA_009746045.1). Taxonomy (NCBI): domain Eukaryota; kingdom Viridiplantae; phylum Streptophyta; class Mesostigmatophyceae; order Mesostigmatales; family Mesostigmataceae; genus Mesostigma; species Mesostigma viride. The sequence goes on from RPFO01000231.1 coordinate 702,422, forward strand.
TGATAGCTTAGAGTTAGGTTAGTTAGATTACGCGGCTCCTTCCACTCCACCCATCCATCAAGGAATATGTGCTACATGATCTCCCAACGGAGGCATGTTATAATTTAATTTAATTTAATCAGTAATGCCCCTTCTCAGGGATATGTGTTACATATCCTCCCCACGGAGGTATGTTCTTAATAAATTGATTTTAAAAATAATATATAGTAGTATACTAATATCACACGTATAGTCACTTCACATGAGCACAAATATCCTCATTAGTGCCGCGAAATCTGTGCTGGAGGTGCTTGTTGGAAACCGGGCGCGCTGGGCGCTAAGTTTGCGCATTTCGCGTACCGGCTATCGCGGTATCTTTAGTTTACTATTTGCTGCCTGCTATGAAGTGAGACAACTACTGCTATATATAATTTTCTGCAGCTATCGCTTGATATTTTCGAAGATACCACCACCGCCCTGCCCAGCAAATATCGATCTTTTTCAGCTCGATGTGGCAGAATACGACTCATCCCAACAATCACAAGCGTGGACCCGCGGCCCTGCGCCAACTTGCTGAGGAAGCTATGGCTTCATTGGCAACCTTGCACGCTATGCCGGACGACGCTATGACGGGCCGCCTCAACCACTGACGCCATCGCCACGAAGCTCCAGGAGCTGGAGGCGGACCACCGCCAGGCCCAGCAACGGGAGGTCACCGACCGCGCTCGCCGCGATTGCCGAGTGGTGCTGCGTCGTTTCCCCCAGAAGCCATGTGAGACGTCAACCTCCTTGCTGACGAGCTCAAGAACCAGCTCCTTACCCGCATGGGCCTGGTAGGTGAGGTAGAACTGCGAGGGTGCCACCGCCTTCCCCACTCACGGGACAAGGCGGCTCCTTCACCAGTCCTGCCTCCCCTTCCCCTCCCCTGAGGGCAAGCATCGCGGTTCCTCTCTCGTCGCAAGAGGTTGCACGACCTCACCTGCACGCTGGACGACGACCTGACCCCCGCTCAGCAGCAGCAGCGACGCGACCTGTGGCCTGAATACCTCCGCCACAAGCTGCCAGGACTCCCAGAAGCCCGAGGTGTACTGGAGGGGTGGGGACCTGATGATCAACCACAAGATGTGGTCGCCCCCTGCGGGCTAGAATAGCCCTAGCTTGAACCATTGGTAGTCACTGCCGCCATGGCAGCCATGCCTAGAATGTTTGCCTAGCCGAGCCACCATACCTAGTCACGTGCCCCGTTCACGCACGGCACACAACCAGCCATAGCCTTAGCTTAGCTTTTGTACAGCCATGCTACGCCCTGGCTATGATCAGGTTACTTGCCCACGCTCATTGTTGTATGATATGCTCACATGGGTCTTATTGCACCCACAGAACTTGCCGGATCGTGTCCGATTGCTGCCGTGGCATGCCTCTGGCATGAAGGAGAAAGGGGGTCTCTGACCTTTCTTCCTGGTGTGCACATGCAGGAGTCACGGAGCGCTCCGGTGCTCCGTGACTCCCCAACGGGAGCACAAGTTTAATTAATTAATTAATTATTATGCCGGACGCCACTGTCAGCATCCAGCCGCTCCACTCCACCGCTCCGCCGAACAGCAACCCTGCCATGGATACCCGCAAGGAGGCCTTTTCTGCCAAGGAAGCTGCCGAGTTTTTGCCTGGCAAATGGCCAGGCCTTAACACCATTATGCGCCTGTCCCGAGCTGCCGCCCTGACCATCTGCAACTGGCTGCCGAGACAAAGTGCGAGATCCGCGACTGCAACCAACAGGTTACCACCCTGTCGGACTTCCTCCACGACAGCCCAGACGACACCGACCTCTGCCTCGCAGTCTGGTGGATGTGCTCCCGTCTTTCTGACAGCGCCCTGGAGCGATTTGTCAAGGCCTCTCTACTGTTGCTGCCGCCATCGACATCCTAAGCCCAAGCAAGCTGACCCCACAGGCTCCGCCTAATGCTAGCTTCCGCGGAGGTCAAGCGGGGTCATTGGCCCTCTACATGGGTCGTTAGCCCTCTGTATTTATGCCCACCCACCCCTCTGGTGGCACTTGGTACGGGCTTGCACTGAATCTCTCCATTCTATTATTGTCATAATACAACGCATACCCCCCATCCTTGGCAATGGCCATATCCATCTCCGTGGGGGGCACACCTGGTGTGTAGTATCCTTCACTTTGCGCCGGCCGGCGCCACGCTGTTTCTGGAGTTCCACCACGTGGAGTGGGGTCACCCACGTGAAACGTAGCTTCCCCTGTGTTAGCAGGTGACATACGCCATAATACACTGCCACTATACCCAAGCAAGCTGACCCCATAGGAGTGGGGTCACCCTCGTGAAACGTAGCTTCCCCTGTGTTAGCAGGTGACATACGCCATAATACACTGCCACTATACCCAAGCAAGCTGACCCCATAGGAGTGGGGTCACCCTCGCGAAACGTAGTCACGGCCAGGCTTGCAAGTCGTTGATACCTGCTTCAATCACATCCCCTCCCTAGTCAATGCTGCCCTCAACCCTGTCCACGACCACCTCGCCACCCATGTACCACGCCCATTCCACACACGCCGACACCTCCATCCACTCCGCCATCACCCACATTGCAGCAGCAGCAGCACCACCAGCAGCAGCAGCGGCGGCGGCGGCGGCGGCAGCAGCAGCAGCTCCTACATCAGCTCCAGCAACAACTTGCCGCCTCCATAACCCCTGCCAAGACCTATGCCCCGGGCCGCCACGTTTCAGAACCCTACGGAGCTCGTCAACGAAATCAAAACAGCCGCCAAGGCCAGCCGGCACACTGGATGCTATGCACTAACCCATTCGCTCATGCAGTATTGTGGCACGTGGCGTCCCCTCGAACGTCAACGATGCACACCTGGGCACCTACCTCCGGGGCGACCCCTTCCTGGGCGGGGAAGCTCGGCGTGGCGCCCAAGCCGTCATCATCCGCCAGGCACGCCGGCTCGGCGGCCTCACCGCCCCCGTCCTTGTGGAATTCCACCGCAAAGAGGACAAACTGCGGGTGGCCCGCCGGGACCTCCACGATACCCAACTGAGCATTACATTAAATTAAATCATAACATGACTCCGTTGGGAGATCATGTATGAGCACGTATTCCCTTGCTGGATGGATGGGGATGAGCGATGCCGCGAAAAACTGAGCATGGACGATTACTATACCCCGGAGCAGCTCGAGGCCTGGGCTGCCGGCCGCCCTCATCAGTGAACCGGCTGGAGGTCCACCAGGCTCGGGCAGCCAAGCAGGCCAACCCGCGACTAAGGTGCAGCATCTATGCCCGCCTCTGTTATGGCGTATTCATCGTCCGCATTAACGGCCAGGACCTTCCTCCACCAACGACGGCGACCCCAATAGACTTACCGCCGGCATGCCGGCGCCCCAGCCCGGCCCCCTAGTGCCGCTCGGCCGGCCCGCCCCCGCCCGCTGTCATGACCGCGGCCATCGCCACCGGCATCGACGGCCACCCGCTCCCCAGCACGCGTGGGGATCCGCCGGGGCCACTCCAGCTCAGGTATGGCTGCCGGGCCTGGTCGACAGTCGTCCCCCTAAATTCGTTCGCTTAGTAATCGCTTTGCACCCGAGGAGCCCGCGCTGCCAACCCTTTTCAACCCGGCCCTGAGAATTAATTATGACGCCCGCGGCCCCTCTAGTGTCCTGGCGATCGTTATGGATTCGTATGAAGTCAGTCAGTCAGTCAGTCAGTCAGTCAGTCAATGAGTATATTCCTACGCCGGATACTACAGAAGCAACGCATCAGCACAAGTTCCGTCGCATCATCAGTCGGTTCAGTTCGGTTCGGTTTCTTTTCCACGACAAGAACCCACGAATCAGTCAGTACCGGTACTTGCCTGCGCGGTTTCGCTCGCCAATCCTGGCAAGTCAACAGCGCTTCGGGGGAGTCGGGTCAGCGCAATATCGGCCCAGAGCTGCCAAGTCTTCCCGTTGACAGGCTTGGCAGACTCGTGCGAGGAACGTGCTAACATCTTCGGGATACTTCGGAGTTCGAGGAAGTCCTGCCAAGTCCTTTGTAAAGTACTCGAACTCGCGCGTGAACTTGGACCTTTTCTGTGGTTGTCAGTTGAAACAGCGCGTTGATAATGACAAAGAACACCGAGATTGTGCTTCGCGCATGCATGCAACTCCTAGTATTATTTAACGGTCAGGCTCCAGCGTGTCCTATGGTCCGTGTAAAGCGTTGAACGATAGGCCAATGGCCTCACCACATTGCGAACCGGCAAGTGGTTATAGGGTGGTTACGACTTTCACGCAAATCCGACCGCGCCGGCGAAAAGGGATGCCTTACGCAAGAAGAGGTTGGCAGTGCCTTCCGCATTGCGCCTTAATGCAGAATCATAATCCTGCGTCCGGCAACTATTGCGGATTCTCTACCGAAGGATCGCTTCGTCTTCTACATTGTTTCGCAAATTGGCTCCGAGAGCTCAACCGTGTTAAGCTCGCCGGCAGACCACTCCGTCGTCGCCATACTCCGTCGTCGCAAAGCCCTGGCCAGTAACTCCCTTCGCCGTCTCGCTGGAGCGGGCGATCCAAGCATTCTTTCACGCCGGGTTGGTTGTTGGACACGGGCATTGCCCGCGTTCGCGGGAATGCGCTTTCGGCGTTGATCTGAAGCACGATTCTTGGTTCGACAAAAGCCTTGATGCTCCCTCTCAGGTGCGTGCTGGCCAACGTCCGACTTGATGGTAGATCTGCAATTTTTCTATGTTTAGGAGTTTGTGGATATCACATTGCTCAATCCTCATTATAGAACTCCATGGCGTGTTCTTTTTTACCACCTCTCCGATGCCGTGACGGGCGGTTGCTATGCTTTCTGTTCACGAAATACCTAAGCGCTGCCATCGAATCATTATATACAATCCGTTGGGAGGAAATCCACTCGATTCCCCAAACCGCGCTCGAGGAATCTGCATGGACGACAATCGCATCAAAGCCTCGAGATCGTTAGAAGTGAGATGGGTGTATATCGAAGTCAACCATGTTAAACAAGCCCGACTGTGCCTTGCAGCCTTCGACAGGATTATCACGACACCCATGCACGTAGGAATTCGCCAAAAGACTGGGACGCTCTGCCAGCGCGGCGAAGCTGCACAGGGCGAACTAAGTTGGAGTATCGCTTGGCAGGGGTGCCGGAGCTTATTGCAATGTTGTTTAAAGATAAAGGCGGGTCAGACTGCTCAGATAGGAACAAAGTCCCAGCACACACGTAAATAACATGACAACGCCTTGTTCTAGATTAAACAGGCGTTCCGCATGGTCAGTAATGTCATTCTACCAATATCCCGGACTTCTATCCACGAGTTGGCACATTGCAATTGGTCCCGTACTCGGTTTGTACTTGGTTTATTTCCAGATGTTTCGGGGGGGTCGGACTTTGGGTGGTTTCGTACTTTGTTAACTTCCAGATGTTTGTGGGGGGGCGGTCTTTGGGTGGTTTCGTACTTGGTTTGTCCTTGGTTGATTTCCAGCGGTCTCTGGGGGGTCGATCTTTGGGTGGTTTGGTGCTTAGTTGGTACTTGGTTGATTTCCAGAGGTCTCTGGGGGTTCCATCAAAGGGCATGGGTGGTTGACTGAAGGTCAATGGTCATCAAAACGTTATGAGACTAGAATTGTTTGGCTGGGTATCCCAGGAAGGGGGCGGCTCTTACCAGCCAAGCTGAGAGGCCTATTCCGTCCAGGTTAGCTGCTTAGGGTATGTGGTTAAGATAGTCTGATGATGCACGCTTATTTATAGGATTGTAGGATTACTCTATTACGCGTTTATTTATAGGATTGTAGGATTACTCTATCTTTGCAGTCGGATGTTTATTGTGATGACGATGATTTTGTGCTAGTATCAAGAAAGATGCCACTAAGTAAGACACGGTATTTGTATCGTCCCAAAGTTACTACTACTATATAATTAATTAAAGTTACTATGTAAGGGTCATCATTTATCCCTATTTCACTACTACTAAGTGCCTTGTGCATCTTCCTGCTTGGCCATTTCTGCTGGCACCTGTCATCCACACTATGGCGTCCAATAATGTTGCACCGCAGCGAGGTTGGGCGACACAGCATCGACATCATGTGCCAGGGCGGGTCGACCGCGGCGGAGGCAGACCCACCAGGGATGGCCTCGCCGCGCCAGCTGTCGGGCCCCGTCCCCGGCGAGGATCTAGAGCGTTTCGTGAAGATCTGCAACGAGCTGGCGGAACTAGAGGCGGGAATGAATGGGTTCCGGGAAGCGACCGCGCAGCTGGAATCTCAGAACGCACGGGTGGCTGGCCTGGCCCGGCGCCTGGAGTTGACGAAGGCTAAGGCCTCGGTATGCTCTCTTTCCCTCTCTCTATGTATATATGTGTCTTTCTCTCTCCCTCCCTCTCCCTCCCTCCTCTCTCTCTCTCTCTCTCTCTCTCTCTCTCTCTCTCTCTCTCTCTCTCTCTCTCTCTCTCTCTCCCTCTCTCTCCCTCTCTCTCCCTCTCTCTCCCTCTCCCTCCCTCTCTGTCTCTCTCTCCCTCTCTCTCTGTCTCTCTCTCTCTCTATCTATCTATCTATCTCTATCTCTATCTCTATCTCTCTCTCTCTCTCGCCCCCCCCCCCCCTCCCCCCCCTCTCCCCCCCCCTCTCTCTCTCCTCCCTCTCACGCTCTCTATCTATCTCACACACACACTCTCTCTTCTCTCTCTCTCTGTGATATGGTGTGTATGGTGGTATGTTAGCACTAGTTGTGTTAATAGTAGTGGTAGTAGTATTTGTTGTAGTAGCAGTATTCGCTGTTGTTGTCCTCGGCCGCGGCCGCGTCGGCATCGGCATCGGCGTCCTCGTTGGCGTCCTCATCGGCGTCGGCGTCGTTACTGTTTTTGTAGCAGTAATGGCAGAACTTTGACCGCGTAATACCGGCACTAGTATCCATAGCAGCCACCACGCTAACGGTTGTGGTTGTGACAAGCAACAGCGGCAGAAGTTGTGGTAATAGCATTCATTGACACTAGTAATGGGGCCTTTCCAGCCACTTTCTCAGCCATCCGCTCATCCACTCGTCCACTGGTCAACTCATCCACCCATTTATGATTACATCCCTTCCTTCCCTCCCCCGATCACGCATCCCCCCAAGGCAGGCCGTCAACCAGAAACCCACGCCCACGGTCGACGCCCGCGCCCGCGCCCGCCAGCGGCTGCAAGGACAGCTCAAGGGGTCCCACCTGCCCCCCTCCATGCCCAGCCTGCGTAGCCTAGGGAGCTCATCCAATCTCTCGGACGGCGCCACAGCCTTCTCCCGCGGCCGCACGCGCAGCCTTCCCAACCTGCTGGAGAGCGACCTGGACGTCTCGTGGCGCAAAGACAAGCTGATCATCGACAGCAGTGGGCACAGTTTCGTAACGTCTGAGAGGGGCAAGCCGGTGCGGCGGCCGAGCATGATCCGGAAGTCGATCAACACGATCAAGAGCAGCTTTGCGGGGTTGCTCCCGGGAAAAGCGCGCAAGGGGCAGGGGACGAAAGAGGGGGTCCCATCCGATCCATCGTCGTGCCCCGCGCAGGTGTGTAGGCTTCCAAAGCAGCTGATGGCAATTTGTTGTCCTTTCGAGGGCAGCGGACGTACGCGTGCCGTGTCAAGAGCAGCTGGTGATGGTGCATTGTCTCTAGAAGGAAATATTATTGACAGAGGCAGTGTATTAATTAATAGACACATGACTGCGGAGGGCAGTGGATGATTGGGCTAATTCTGAATACGCTGCAGGCGTATGTTACTGAAGGCAAGTGGCTGGGGGGATGATGTAATGGCAAAAGGGCTTTGTACGTTGCATTTTCACTGAGGGGAGGCCCGCGTCTGGAGGGGAAGGATTGTGAGGAGTGAAGTTGTGTGGAGAGTGATGTGTATTGTCTCTACGATTGGCTACTACCGCTGGCTTGCGATAATGTCGCCAGGCAGGGGGATTGCAAGGGTGCCATGCTTCTATGGGGGTAGGGATAACTTGTTCTTTCTCTCATATACTTGTACGAACTTTTTTCCTTGTGGTTTGATCGCGATTTTGACCATGGATTTCGGCTGATTGCGCAGGAAATGGGCGCGGCTGGGCCCAAGGCTCCCTCCCCACCCCCCGACACGGAGCCCCCCCGGCGCTACTCGGCCCCTTCCAATGAGGCAATGGCCCACCTCTCCGTGTCCCCGTCCTCGACCACGCTTGGCCAGATGGAGAAAGAGCTGGCCGATGCCAAGGTGGAGCAGACTCGGCTGCAAGTCCAGGTGTCCCGGCTGGCGTCGCTTCGGCAGCAGTACGACAGCCTGCTCGAGCGCGTTTTCTGTGGGTGGGAGGGGAAGGGCCCCGGGGACGAGCGTGAGAAGGAGATGGCCGTGCGGTGCCGCGCGCTGGCGATGCTGTTGAAGAGGGAGGCGGCCAACGAGGTGCGCTCTTGTTCCTCCTGTCGCCAATCTTGTTCCTTTGGCCCCCATGTTCTTCCCCCCCTCCTCCTCCCCCAAATATTCTTTTGCCCCCCCTTCCCCATGCTGTTCTTTGCTCCCTTCCCGCCCCCCCCATGTTGTTCCGGTTTCTGTTTTCTTCCCCATGTTTGTCGCCTCCTTCGCGTGTGGCTGTTCTGTTCTCGCCGCCTGGGGGTGCGCTAGTCAGTTTGCCGGGCGTCACTCGTGTCTTCTCCCTCTGTCGTCTCTTCTCCCAATTTTTTTCTTCCTCTGTCGCCTCCGCCGGGCTTCTCTGTGTCATCGTTCGGGTCGTCAACATCGTCGGCGACAGCAGCAGGAGGAAAAGAGTGACACCGCGCATCCTTTCCTACATACTTCTACAACTTGTTCGTCGTCAAAGTAGATTTTGTTGCAGTAATACTTCCAAATAATTGTAATGCACCTTGACAAACCGTCCAAGCCCGTTAGGTATCTAAGCCTCTTACTTCACTAACTTAACTATCTTCCTGAACTTCTTGTTAACTTCCTTATCCTCCATCGTTAGTTATCTAACCCTCGCACACTTGTGTGCATGAGCCGTCGCTCACAACACACAGGCAGCGCACCTACAGCCCTGCTGGGCCCTTTTCAACGATGCTTAACTACTCTTTTGCTCAGCTACTCTATTTCTGAACTATTCTACTTCTCAACTTTTCTAGATCTATTGCTTAACTGCTCTATTGCGCTACCTACTACTATGTAGGCGCACATCATTGCCCCGCTTTGCATGCATGCTGCGTACCTCGATTCCCACTCGGCTGCCCCTTGATCACTCTCTAACTTTTCCGTAATCGTGTGCCCACACTATTGCCGGCAATGCATGCATGCAGGCCGCATACCTCAAGTCCCGCACGGCCCTCTTCGACATCCTGCCCAGCCTCACGAGTGCAATCTACTGCCTCTGGAATGTTCTCGAGCCCCAGCTGGGGGCGAGCGGGAACGCCGCCTGCAGGGACAAGGTCGGCAGCGCCCTCAAGCGGCTGCGCACAAACCCGCTCCACTACGGATATTATGGCGCGTTCTTTGGGCTGGGCGGGGCGGGGCGGTCATCAGAGGACGGGGGGGAGGACAGGGGGGAGGAAGGAGGGGGAGGCGCCGAGGAGGGGGATGGCAAGGCGCCGGCACAGTGGACGGCCGCACAGCTGCCCCCTGGGGTGTTATCGCGGGTTTCTAATCAGATGGAGACGAGCTTGCGGGCGGTGGAGGAGGCGATGGAAAGCGTGACGGAGGCGCCTAAGGTTGGTTCCTGGTCTTCACTGGTCATTACACATCACTGTGTCAGTTGAATCCGTTGGTACTTGAATACTCCGTCCCTCTCTGACTATTTATTTACTTGAATACTCCGTCCCTCTCTGACTATTTATTTACTTGAATACTCCGCCCCTCTCTGACTATTTATTTACTTGAATACTCCGTCCCTCTCTGACTATTTATTTACTTGAATACTCCGTCCCTCTCTGACTATTTATTTACTTGAATACTCCGTCCCTCTCTGACTATTTATTTACTTGAATACTCCGTCCCTCTCTGACTATTTATTTACTTGAATACTCCGTCCCTCTCTGACTATTTATTTACTTGAATACTCCGTCCCTCTCTGACCAAGCTGATTTCACGCGCTTCCAAGCATGCCGGGGACGCCCAAGTTTGAATTACTAGTTGATTACGTAGCGTGGTTACTTTTTTTGCCGTCAACTATTTTGTTTGCTAGTAGATAATACTTGTGGTGTTTGAAAATGTGCCAGTGGAAGGTACGGTGGGCCGGCGCTGGGTTTTTCGCTGACCGGTTTTTAACTACGCGGTTTGTGTCTTACATCTTACATAATGAACCGTGGATGCGGGGCAGATCTACCATCCCGCTCAATGCTCGCGCGGGGCGTTATCAATCCCACCTTGTCGTGGCTTGTGTCGGACATAATCCCGTGCTGGACACTCGTACCATCCCGCTAGGTAGTCCGGCTTGTGACAAGCATTGGTAACCACGTCCTCTTGCACCTGGTATTACGCATGATAACCTGCTGGGTACTCGCATCATGTCGCGGCTTTTGTTGGACATGGCTGCGTGTCATACAGCACTGCCATCCATCACAGTACCGCGGCTTGTGATGGGCACTACCAACCGCACCTTGTTGCGCCGTGCATCAGACACTCACATGAACTTACCTGCATCATGACCTGTGTTGGACGTATAATTACCAGTATTTAGTTCAGCAACTAATGAATGGCCTGTGTGGGGCTGGATTACCCGCATCCTACTGGTGTGCGCCAGGTGTCCACGGAGAGCCTCAAGGGCTTCATCTCGCTGGTGTCCGCGATCCAGCAGGGCTACTCCACCTGGCTGTTGGAGACCAAGTGCCACCTGTCCCAGCGGTTTGAGGACGTGACGGACGCCTGCTTGGACGTGTGCAAGTGCCTGCAGTGGCTCGATCGCCGGATGCATGTAAGGCATATCTTCTCTACTGCAGTTAAGAATCCACTAACTAGTACTAGTGTAACGCATATCTTCTCTACTGCAGTTAAGAATCCACTAACTAGTACTAGTGTAACGCATATCTTCTCTACTGCAGTTAAGAATCCACTAACTAGTACTAGTGTAAAGCGGAAAACGATTGCAAGTTCCTGCACTGGCTCGTCCGCTTGCTGCACAAAATTGGGGAAATGTGCTTGTTTCTGTACAATCAAGCACGTGGGAGGGTGGGGCCTTGAGAATGTCACACTCACTACAGCCATTGTTGCGCTCGCGCTTCTTCGGTTCCCCTAAACCCATAACCCCCAAACCTAAACCCCCATCGTCGTAAGCGATGTCCACGTATCCAGTGAATGGACAAGTGATGCTCACATGTCTATTAATTAGTTGATTAGTTAATCCACCCTAATAATTAATGTATACAGTGAATGGACAGCATAAGGCATGTTGGCTGCATGTCGCAGTAGCGCTTGCTTGCTTGCCTAAAGATAGGCTTGATTCCGTCAACTCGGGGCCTCACGTTGTGACTAACACCGCTCCCCCTCACCGGCTGTACACTCGTGGTTATTCTTGGCCCCACAGGAGCTGGACCCAAAGCTCAAGGGCATCACCATGCTGTACACACGGTCCATGCGCGAGGTGCACCTGCGAAGGCACCAGCTGTTGAAGGCCGCGGTTGACCCGGTCCACAAGGTCTGCCTCGAACAGCCATTGACACCCATCGGGGTGCGCCCTTGAGGAACGAGCCAACAGTGCTCTTGTTGGTATATATAACTGGCTGGCATTGGCTGAGCTTGCCAAGAGCTAGTGTCCATTGTCATGGACGTATATTACTTGCCCAGATTGAGAAGTCTCGCATCATGCATTTTTGGCACTTTGTCCCTAGTGCCTGTTTTGTGCTTGGACTCCTTTGCAAGGGTACCCTTCTACCCCAATACTATGGGGTCTGTAAAATACCAGGGTGCAGGTCTGAGAAAAAAAATGGTACCAGCATTTTTTTTTCTCAAACAGGCTGCGGCCTTTTTTTTGACATTTTCAGCAGAGAGTGCTGTAATTTATTCATGGGTTGCCCTGTTGTGTTTTTGGCTGGTGCAGCCAAGCCAGAAAGAGGAGGTTGATCAACCCATACACACTCCTGGGGAAAGCCCAATGAAGCTAACCCGTACACGCTCCTGGGGAAAGCCCAGTGAAGCTAATTTCGACTAGCGAGTTTTGTGTGATGATATGCGTATCATCAAAATGTTCATGGCTCTTGAAGGTCTAGCAACGGCATTAAATTAAATTAAATTATAACACAACTCCGTTGGGAGATCATTAATTAATTAAACTCATCGCGATACAACGCCGTGGAATCAATAGGAGGGGGGACATCCAGTCAAAACAGCACACTCACTCGTGTGTCCGGCACGGCACCTCCGGACGTGGAGCGGACTCCAAAAACGGGAAAAAATGTGTCCGGCGGCAGAATTTTTGCGACGGAGTGTACTCCAGTCGAAATTTTTAGGTCGGCGCGAAGAAAAATTTTGTGGAGCTAACTCCTCCCGCCGGCCGGTCCGGCGCCTGAAAGGAGTGCGCTCTGGTGATCCCGCTAGCTAGCTCGGTCAGGCGTTTGATTTTAAGCGCAGGAGTCCGCTTTGGCCCTGCTGTACTTACAAGTTACGCTGAGAACTTACCAAGGACTGGTTGATTCTAGGAAGACGTATCAACTTTCAGGCAGGCGTCAGGTTGTTGTTGTTGATTCTGACACCGGACCTGGCGTCAGGCAATAGGCATCGAATTTCCGCCGGCTTGACGTCATTCTTGAGTCGCAGACCACCGTTGCACCGGCCAACAACCAGCCTGAAGCCGGAGCACTGCAGTACAAAATCATTAATATTCTTCTACTTGGAGAATATGCTAATACTATCGCTTACTAAGAGCTTCTACTAAGAGATTCTACAAAAAGTGCCACGTGTCGTACAAGCCACGTAGCACGTAGCAAACTCCCAAGTCGATCCGGCGCAGCCTTTTGGCTGACAGAGTGCACTCAGCCATTTTTCACTTTGGCTGGCGCCGGGCGGCGCGGTAGGCCAAACTCTGGAGTACGCTCCTGTACGATTTTAGGGGGGGATGTCCCCCCTCCTGAATCAATCAATTACTTAATTAATCTAGTTGCTGGTTACAGGGTTGCGGGCGCCGCGGCTCGGATCGCTATGGTTGCAAACGTGATCATGCGCGGTGCCCACACTGACTTGGGGTTGGTATCCTTCACAACTACCTGCCACATATCTTTACACACCATCTGTTGTTTGTCTGTTATATGGAGGCAAAGGACTCGTTTTCTACACTACTAGGGGCCTGCACCATGATGCAGGAGGGGGGGGGGGGGGGTGCGAGAGAGAGAGAGAGGGAGAGAGAGAGAGAGAGAGAGAGAGAGAGAGAGAGAGAGAGAGAGAGAGAGAGAGAGAGAGAGAGAGAGAGAGAGAGAGAGAGAGAGAGAGAGACAGAGAGAGAGCGAGAGCGAGAGAGAGAGGAGAGAGAGAGAGAGAGAGAGAGAGAGAGAGAGAGAGAGAGAGAGAGAGAGAGAGAGAGAGAGAGAGAGAGAGCGAGAGCGAGAGCGAGAGCGAGAGCGAGAGCGAGAGCGAGAGCGAGAGCGAGAGCGAGAGCGAGAGCGAGAGCGAGAGCGAGAGCGAGAGCGAGAGCGAGAGCGAGAGCGAGAGCGAGAGCGAGAGCGAGAGCGAGAGCGAGAGCGAGAGCGAGAGCGAGAGCGAGAGCGAGAGCGAGAGCGAGAGCGAGAGCGAGAGCGAGAGCGAGAGCGAGAGCGAGAGCGAGAGCGAGAGCGAGAGCGAGAGCGAGAGCGAGAGCGAGAGCGAGAGCGAGAGCGAGAGCGAGAGCGAGAGTGAGAGCGAGAGCGAGAGCGAGAGAGAGAGAGTCACATGTGGCCTGCCAACTTAATCATTGATTATTAACGGGTTAATGCCAACCAAGTATCTTCAGTGTGAAAAACAATCCTGGACACATTGACTGGATTGAGGGAAGGTAATGTATCGTGTCGGACTGACGTATGTACACACTGAGCTATGCAATACATAATGACCCTGGAAAACAGTGCTGAAGTATGATGATGTCTACGTCGTTCTACAATCTACTTCTTTGGTTACCATTTGATGTTTACTGACCAAGCGGCTAGCTCAACTGGAGATAAGTGGGCGCCCATGCAGATGCTTATGAGAATATCCCATGCAACCCAGAATGTAGAAAAGACAGTGCTACCGCCTCCGCCCCCCTCTGCTCGACTTTTTTGAACTAGCCGATCCACCTGCTGGCGTCTGCAAGGAACAGTGAAGGGTGATGGTGGGTGGAGGTTCTATATAGACCACTTGTTAGAAGGTATGGTAGTAATAAGGATAGAAATACATGGTATTCCATGTACTGCTACGCTCACCCTGCAGGGATACATGGCCATTTACGGTGCAAAATTGCTGAGGCAGCCAACCAAAAGGACTCATCGGATTGGCCAGAAAGGACATGGTGTTTATTGCTGCCCTTATGGCACCAAACAGGGACAGGCCACCCAGTCGGTGAATTTGCCCCCAGCAACTGTCGCTCAACCGTGGCTGTAATGTCAGCACCACGGAGCGCAGCTTGAAAAATAGCCTGAGTGTGCCAGACAGCGTTGAAAATGGCTCAGGAGGCGCCCAGCGACGCAGTCAAGTGCCCACGTGCGAGAGGCAATGCACCCCGTGACTTGTCTCTTCTGCCAACCCCGGCTAAAGTTCCGAACCCAGCTCGCCCAAAACCCACCCCAGCTCTCCCTAACAAGCCAGACGCGTGACCTTGTTTCCTGAGCCTGGCGGACAGATCCTCGGGCTCCCAATAGTTCCATGTCGCACATGGTCACTGTAACCATGGTGCGCATGGTCACTGTCGCCATAAGGCACAGGAGAACACGAGCGGACCTGCCACCGGAACTTTTCCCAGCCCCGACAACGTCAGGTCAGCCCACAGAAGAGCCTGTGCATCTCTAGCAAGCCGTTGGAGCAACTCAAGTCCACCACATCCCCATATATATCCCCATTAGAAACATAACTCCGTTGGGAGTATCTGTAGCACATATCCCTGAGAAGGGGCATATGGCCTATAATACATTCTAAGCTACTTCCTGCAAGGGTGGGAATGTAAACGACATCCCCATATAGCTGTGATAGTCACTCTCGGAATGATGATGATACAAACCTGGTACCAGCACGACCTCATACAAACTAGAGCTGTCAAGTTGAGCTCATACCTCTGTACAAACTAGAGCTGTAAAGTTGAGCGCATACCGCTGTGAAGTCAAGCGTAGTCCTCGTGGCCTCCGCCACAGTACGAAGCAGACAAATAAATAAGATTGATGCGATGCCAAATCCACCGCCACTACTAACAAACTGCCTTCATGGGCACCAAAAGCCGCCAGCCCAATAGCTTGTAACTGCCATGTATCTCACGGGCCTTCCCCTTCCCCGCGAAATGAATCAGCTTATGTACACCCTTGGCGATCCCACGGCAACACACTACGGCTTCGCAAGGCAACCGCCCAAGCGTTGTAGTGACCAGTATAGTGACCAATGGGTCGAGTACAGTATACTACGGCTTCGCAAGGCAACTTCTTTATGTTGCATCACCCGGCCCGACTTGCCTGAGGGGTTGCAGCACCGCCAAAGCCAAACAAATTGGTGGCAACTGACGGCGTCGATGTCCCTGAAACACCGGCCAGGCGCGCATCCACCATGGATTTCATGCCACCCAACGGTGAACCACATCCACATCCACAGCCACAGCCACAGATGGCAGGCAGACAGATACGGATGGGTTAGATTGCGTGTGCACAGGGATATCTCTCCTGACCTGCCCACTAGCCCAACTGTGGCTAGCGATTTACCACCCGCTTGGCCCCTCCTCCCACCCCCATACCCCCTCACAGGCCCAGCATCCTCACATGCCCCCATGCCCCCATGCCCCCATGCCCCCATGCCCCCATGCCCCCATGCCCCCATGCCCCCATGCCCCCATGCCCCCATGCCCCCATGCCCCCATGCCCCCATGCCCCCATGCCCCCATGCCCCCATGCCCCCATGCCCCCATGCCCCCATGCCCCCATGCCCCCATGCCCCCACCCCACCCCATGCCCCCACCCCACCCCATGCCTCCATGCCACCCCATGCCCCCATGCCACTCCATGCCCCTTTTCCTTACCTGCCTGCCTGCCGGGCTCTCCCCTGCCCTCTCCCGTTCCCCGTTCTTCCTGACCCCTCTCTCCCCCCCCTGTTCCCCTCTGGCCCCCCATGTTCCCCCGACGCCGTGTGTACGCATGCGTCAGTGCGACGGCGACGCTACCAGGCGACAGCCAGCGCATTGGCTTACAATCCAGTATAAGGATGGCCATATACCAGGATGTTGTGGCGTGTTACTTGTACTACTACGTGGCGTCCTACATTCATGCATGCAAAGAAGCGTCCTATTGTTTGATACGCATACCCTACATCTATTGAGGGATTCTCCAGATTTCTGGCTTGCGCTGGATGTCTCATTGATCAGGGGCGCTAGAAACACAGCAAGTGCTACCGAGAGTGCTACGTTCATGTACTCCGCCACGCCTTCACTAAAGACACAATGAAGACTCCAGAAAGACGTTGGCACAAAAAGTTATAACACAGCCGTGCAGTACGATAGCATCATCATGTCTCGTCGTGGTTGCAACCCCCAAGCCGCCGAGGCCGCACGATAACCCCATACAATAATAAAAGGACGCACGCCACCGCCAGCCACCTTAATTAAACACGTCCCAGCACGGGAAGTCGAGGCCCCCGAGGGGTCAACAGCCACATGTTGGCCAAGCACAGGTAGCACAGGTGCGACGCGGTGTACTGGCGGTAAATTGGACGAGGTAAATGGGCGAGGTGAACTGGGCGAGGTAAACTACCCAGCGATGAAAAGCTACCAAACAAAAAGGAGAATTCTCGATCCCAGTACTGTCATGGAGAGGCAGGACATTCTGCCTGGTGGAACCGCAGGAAAGTGCAGCTGGACGCCGGATATTTGGAATCATGACCGTGGTGGGACTTGGGGGTAGATACCGAAACCTAAACCCTAAACCCTAAACCCTAAACCCTAAACCGGTACTCCACAGCGGGATACCTGGGTCCGTGCCGATGAGGCAAACCCAACTAAATAACTGCACGTGTATAGAAACCAGCACGCGCACCGAGCGGTGACCACCGGGTCATGGTGCAACAAGGAGAGCCACGCACTAACGGGGGGTGGGTGGAAAAATGGCCATTAGCGACGGGTTGCGACACGAAATGCCACGCACCAAATGCGGGGGTTGGCGTCGCCGCGCCACCAAACAGGCTGGGCGATGCGGGTGTGGCGGAACCAAAGGCCGACGAGGAGCCTGCGGGGGCCAAGCGGGGAAGATGGGGGGCAGACAGGCCAGCGGATGGGGGGCAGATGGGCCAGTGGGGTGGGGGTCAGACAGGCCAGCGGGTGGGGGGCAGACAGGCCAGCGGGTGGGGGGCAGACGGGCCAGCGGGGCTGGAGAGGGCCCCATGTTTTCCACACCAGCAGGTAGGAGGTAGATCAATAGCAATCAGAGCGTTACCCTGGAGACGATGCTAGGCGAAGACAGTGAAACCGCCAATCAATAACAGATGGGCCCAAGCGAAACTGCGCAAGGATGCTACTGTAGCGATCGAATGAAGATGAAAGTCCACAGCACGAGAACCTTGCATGGCCATCTGATCATGCAGTACATGGCTGGTAGAAAATCCCGATATGGCTAGGTGTAGAAAGTCCCGATATGGACGCATATCGAGTGGTTACGGGGCTTGACAAGGTTTTGAGCCTCGGGCAGGGTCAGTAAGCCTATATAGAAAAACAGAGGTAACCGCAAGAATCACATGATGCTCTCAGGTAGTCACCATGACAGTCACGCATGCTGTCTCTTTTAGTTCTCTTTATTCCCACGAGATAGACCCGTAAACCCACACAGCAGCATTGTCGTAGTAATTCCGGAACAGGGGCATTGTCATAGTACTTCAGTGTTAGGTATGACTATGGGTTCAGCGATTAGTACAGGTATGAGTAAATGCATGGGCGTGGGCATGGGCGTGGCGTCCGCGTGGACATGGCTTGCAAGAGAATACATTATTAAGGATGATCGAATAGATACAGAGGGACATTCTCACAGGCTTGTCAGAGGGTTGGGGCCGCCTTACCAAATGCTGGGACATTAACATCGAATAGTCATTAAAAGGAGTATTCAATGAGATACAGAGGGACAACGTCATAGGCATGCGGGCTGGGGGCAGACTTACCAAATGCTGGGACGGACGAGCCAGGGAACACGGGCGTGGATGGTGTGGCCGCGCCTGCACCGGTAAACACCAGTTAAAAAAAAAAAAGAGTATTACTTAAGTGGGAAAGTAAGTGCACAGGTGCACGCTGGGATGGTGTGGCCACGCCGGGGCCGGTAAACACAGAACAAGGCTACGTTACTCAATACAAAGCTGAAGCTCAGTGCGAAGGGAAATGCACAGGAAGGGAAATGGGCAAGCCGGCGAGTGAAGAGCCAAGCAGGGATGGCATCGTCGTGCCTGCACCGGGGATGTAAAATGATTACCCAGTTTAGTAAACAAGTCAGCCCGTGCACAGATAGAGACGCCAGCGGGGTAGGAGGCAAGCCAAGAAGCCGGGAGCGCGCCAGTGAACTCCACAGGTGGTTGTGAGAGGACAACTAGGTCTAATTGCTCGGGTACAGCAAGAAGAGCAGTAGGAAAGGAAGTTCAATAGGAAAGGTCAGTCAGCGCACAGGTGGATGGGGCGGGGTAAGGGTTGGGAGGGTGGGGGTGGGGCGGGAATCCCTCTCGTTTTGACTGGAAATGAGCCAAAAACAAAATTCATGCCACCAGACCCGCAACTAGCAGAGACAAGTGCCGATCCCCCCCCCCAACCCAACCCAACCCAACCCAACCCACGTGGTCACGTGAGTCACGTGACGTGAGCAAAACTTTGGGAGTAACAAGCGCCCGCGCTCATGCACTGACGCAAACCACAAAAACACACACTGGTTTCCACTGGATGCAAGCCATATAAACAGCAAACGCAAACCACAAAAACACACACTGGTTTCCTCTGGTTGCAAGCCATATAAACAGCAAACGCAAACCACAAAAACACGAAAGTCGTTGGAAACCAACCAATTGGAAGCACACGGGGGCATTGATACTTTGCAAACAAACGCAGTGCACAACAGACCGCCACGCATCTCTCAAAGACACCCTTGAGCGGGTCCAAACAGGTGGAACGCCAACCCCCAACCCATACATAGATACCAGTAGATAAATAACCCAACGTACCCATACATATATAGATACCAGTAGATAAATAACCCAACGTACCCATACATAGATAGATACCAGTAGATAAATAACCCAACGTACCCATACATAGATAGATACCAGTAGATGAATAACCCAACGTACCAAATGCCGGAGTGGTGGATGATCCAAAGAGGCTTGGTGTGGACGCTGGCGCGGACGCAGCGCCCACTGAGGCCATGGGAAAGGAACGGGAAAACGGCAGGGAAAAAGAACGTGGAAATATTGTCATGATTCTTTATTGAAAATGGAAAGAAGGGGAAGAGCGGGCCAACCCACGGTGGCCATGGGAAGGAACCGGAGCAAGGCAGGGGACAAGGAACCAAGGGATAGGGAAACAACAACAAGGAAAAGAAAATAGGGGAAACAACAGCCAAAACAACAACCAAAAAGTGAGTCATCACGTACTTCCCCCCCCCTCCCCCACCCCCCCAAAGCTACTTGTCCCTCTTATGGATCGCACATTTGCTACAACACCTGCGGCTTCAACACTTGCATTCCCCGCCCCCCCCCTCCCCCCTGACTAAGGGGGGTTGACTTGCAGAGCCGTAGCACTTGTCCCTGTTACTCACCGCCCATGTACATCACGGTCCCAGTCAACTGCGGCCTCATCACTCCCATCATGGCCCATACCGCCCAACGCTACGCTACCTTCCTCATCACACGCCTCCCTTGAATAGCCCACACAACCTGTGGTTCCATCCCCCCCCAGCCCCCCTCCCCCCCAAAAGAAAATGCTAAAATCTCCCTAAGCGTTCATCACTCACATCCCCCAAACAACGACCCGCCGCCCGCCGGCGCACTCCCAAAGAGCGGCGCGCTCGTCGCCGCGCCAAACAACGACGAACCCGTCGCCCCTGCCCCCGATGCCGCCCCCGATGCCGCCCCTCCCAGCGAGAATCCGCCCATCGACCCCGTGGCCCCCGTCGTGCTGGCGCCGCCACCAAACAACGAGCTCCCCGACCCCGCCCCAAAGAGCGAGCCCCCTGTCGTGGCCCCCCCGAATAGGGATGGGGTGGGTGCGGCCGCACTGGTCGTGCTCCCGAACAGGGACGTGTTGGGCGCAGGCGTCGACGCCGCCGTCCCAAACAACGACGGCGTCGAACTGCTCGAA
The DNA here is from genome assembly GCA_009746045.1 of Mesostigma viride. NCBI lineage: Eukaryota > Viridiplantae > Streptophyta > Mesostigmatophyceae > Mesostigmatales > Mesostigmataceae > Mesostigma > Mesostigma viride. The sequence goes on from RPFO01000231.1 coordinate 722,853, forward strand.
GTTGTTGATAAACCAAACCCAGGGTTGGCCCCCGGCATCCCTGGGGTGGCCAAGCCCCCCAGCTTGACCACGTGGCTGGTCACTGAGGCACCGGAGGTGGCGGATGCCAGCTCGGATTGCGCGGCCTCGCGACGGTCGGCCTCGGCGAAGGGGTCCCTGGTGTCCCCCTGGACGCGGCGAGCGGCCAGGAACCGGTCCTGCAGGCGTGTGACCGCCGAGTGAACCGCCTCCACCTGAGGAGAGGGAAAAGGGGGAGAAGGGGGGAGAGGGGGGGGAGGGGAAGGGGGGGAAGCGAGGGGGAAAAGGGGGACAGTGGGGGGAAGAGGGGGGAGAGGGGGGAGAGGGGGAAGAGGGGGAAGAGGGGGAAGAGGGGGGAAGAGGGGGAAGAGGGGGAGGGGGGAAGAGGGGGAAGAGGGGGGAGAGGGGGGAGAGGGGGGAGAGGGGGGGAGAGGGGGGAGAGGGGGGAGAGGGGGGAGAGGGGGGAGAGGGGGCGAGAGGGGGGAGAGGGGGGAGAAGGGGGAGAGGGGGGGAGAGGGGGGAAGAGGGGGAAAAAAGGGGAAGACGGGGGCCAGGCACAACGATGAATGATGTAGTCATATTAGTCGCAGAGTGAACCGCCTCCACCTGGAAAAAAGTGGGGAGGCAGTAGGGGGGGCGGACAGAGGTGTGACAGTGTACCACTCATGTGACAGTGTACCGATGAGTGACAGAGGTGTGACAGTGTACTGATGCCCTGAGATGTGACATCGGTGGATCCATCCCCTGTCTAGAGAGTGAGGACTAATAAACCGCCGGGGTGAAAAGGAATGGACCGCCAAAGTGAAGCGTAATGGACCGCCAAAGTGAAGCGTAATGGACCGCCGGAGTGGACAGGAATGGACCGCCAAAGTGAAGCGTAATGGACCGCCGGAGTGGACAGGAATGGACCGCCAAAGTGAAGCGTAATGGACCGCCAAAGTGAGGACTAATGGACCGCCAAAGTGAAGCGTAATGGACCGCCGGAGTGGACAGGAATGGACTGCCAAAGTGAAGCGTAATGGATCGCCAAAGTGAAAAGGAATGGACCGCCAAAGTGAAGCGTAATGGACCGCCAAAGTGAAGCGTAATGGACCGCCAAAGTGAAAAGGAATGGACCGCCAAAGTGAAGCGTAATGGACCGCCGGAGGGAAGCGTAATGACCGCCCCCACCGGAGAGAGACCGGGGGAGCCCAGCATAGGAGGACTAAGGCGGCGTGGGGGTAGTGCCGGTGTAACTTGGACGTGGCGTACACCGCATTTCCAACGCGGTGCTACCATGGGCAGTGGCCAGAACTGTGTGCCATGTAGCAGCACATGGGGCAGCCTCAAGTGCCAGTGTGAGCGGGTCCTCTACCTCATCATGCTGTGTTTGCGCCTGTGTAGCAGCGAAGGGGGCGCCCTTCGTCTTTTCCTGGACAAAGGGAGTGGGGTGGGGTTGGGGGTGGGGAGTGGCTAATACCATCCTGCATATGCATACTTTAATCAAGGAGGGGCTGGTATAGGTATAGCCCGTGACGATGCCTTCATCCATCCTCCACACGCCGCAGAAGTGTACGGTCCTAGGGGGGAGCCCCCCGAAACCGAGAAATTGAGGGGACACGATGGCAAACAATCCGCCCCGAACACACTAAATTGCACGCGAAAATGCACCGCACCTCCCTTTGCTTCGGTGGTACGTATTAATGTAGACCAGAACAGCATTTTCACAATACAAGGCTAGCTCCGGGAAAGAGGTGGGAAGCGAGGAGGAAAGGAGATATGGGAGGAAAGCAGGGCGGGGACCAGCGAAATACCCAGCGGAAAGCGGGGCAGTAAACGGAGGGAGGGAAAGGGTAAATGGAGCGAAATGGGGTGGTAAACAAAGGGAAGGAAAGGGGGAAAGAGGCGGGGACATGAACAAGGAAATGAAGAAAGGGCCTCACCCGTGCCGCTACATGCAGGAAGTAGTCGTACACGTTGCTGAAGATCTCCGGCAACACCTCCGCCATCGCCATCGGACCACCGCCACCCCGCCCACTCCCGCCGTACACGTTCCCTCCCCCCCTCCCCCGCCCCCGGTCGCCCCCCTCGCCCGCCCCCCCCGCCAGGGACGCCCCCATCAGTGCCTCCAGCTCCTCCACGCACTTCCTCGTCTGCCTGAGCCGGTCGGTCAGCTCGGCGACCGTCCTCGTGAGCACCGGGGACGGGAGCACCGGGGGCCCTGCCAGATAATCCCGGGGGATCATCGTCCCTGCGGTAGCTCCGGCAGCACCCCCCGATGATGCTGGCGTCTGCGCCCCCGGCAGACCTGGGCTGGGCAAGTGGAACTGGGTGGGGGTGGCACTGGAGGTGGTCGATGAGCTTGCGAGGCCGGCATTGGGGACGTGGAACCGCTGGCACACGCGCGCAAATGTGAAGACGGTCGACTCGGTGTCTCGGAGGAGCGCGATGACGTCGCGGCGGAGGGACTTGACGGATTCGAGCTCGGTGCCCAGCAGGTTGCTCAGGCCTTGCACTTTCTGGGGTGGGGGGTGGGGGGTGGGGGGAAGGGTGGCGAGTCAGAGGGGGCATGCATGTTATGTGCGTGTGGTTGTGCGTTAGTCCATGTGTGTAAAAGTGGAAAGCCCTTCCACTCCTGGGGGGCACGAGGGCTGGGGAGGGGGGGAGGGGGGGGGGGGGGGAGGGGGAATGGAGCCAACTGTCCAGTGGGCAAACTTTGAAAAACTCAGCATGAGCACGAGGGCACAGTTGAAAAGCAATGACGGGAAGGGTGGGTGGGTGGGGGGGGTTAGGGTTTGGGGTGCAGATTGCATGGGCGTGCACGGTGAGGTGCAGGCCATCTGCCGGGTCAACGGTGACTCTAGGGTTGGCGCCGGTGACCTGTGTCAGCCTGAGGCATCAGAATTGGGAAGGCCAGCAAGGGCAGCAAGGGCAGCAAGGGCAGCAAGGGCAGCAAGGGCAGCAAGGGCAGCAAGGGCAGCAAGGGCAGCAAGGGCAGCAAGGGCAGCAAGGGCAGCAAGGGCAGCAAGGGCAGCAAGGGCAGCAAGGGCAGCAAGGGCAGCAAGGGCAGCAAGGGCAGCAAGGGCAGCAAGGGCAGCAAGGGCAGCAAGGGCAGCAAGGGCAGAGAGGGCAGAGAGGGCAGCAAGGGCAGCAAGGGCAGCAAGGGCAGCAAGGGCAGCAAGGGCAGAACGGGAAGAACGGGCAGAACGGGCAGAACGGGCAGAAAGGGCAGAAAGGGCAGAAAGGGCAGAAAGGGCAGACAGGGCAGACAGGGCAGACAGGGCAGAAAGGGCAGACAGGGCAGAAAGGGCAGCAAGGGCAGCAAGGGCAGCAAGGGCAGCAAGGGCAGAAGGGGCAGAGAGGGCAGACAGGGCAGGAAGGGCAGAAAGGGCAGAAAGGGCAGACAGGGCAGGCAGGGCAGAAAGGGCAGAAAGGGCAGAAAGGGCAGGAAGGGCAGAACGGGCAGAACGGGCAGAACGGGCAGAAAGGGCAGAAAGGGCAGAAAGGGCAGAAAGGGCAGAAAGGGCAGAAAGGGCAGAAAGGGCAGAAAGGGCAGAAAGGGCAGAAAGGGCAGAAAGGGCAGAAAGGGCAGAAAGGGCAGCAAGGGCAGCAAGGGCAGCAAGGGCAGCAAGGGCAGCAAGGGCAGCAAGGGCAGCAAGGGCAGCAAGGGCAGCAAGGGCAGCAAGGGCAGCAAGGGCAGCAAGGGCAGCAAGGGCAGCAAGGGCAGCAAGGGCAGCAAGGGCAGCAAGGGCAGCAAGGGCAGCAAGGGCAGCAAGGGCAGCAAGGGCAGCAAGGGCAGCAAGGGCAGCAAGGGCAGCAAGGGCAGCAAGGGCAGAAAGGGCAGAGAGGGCAGGAAGGGCAGAAAGGGCAGAAAGGGCAGACAGGGCAGGCAGGGCAGAAAGGGCAGAAAGGGCAGAAAGGGCAGGAAGGGCAGAAAGGCCGGAGACGACATGAGCGGGGAAAGTCGTCGCCTTGCAAAGCCGCAGGGGGGAGGGGGAGGACATGCGGAAATGGGATGTGGGATGTCGGGTGTAGACATGGGGTGTGGGACGTCCGGTGTGGGATGTGGGGTGTAGGCATGCAGGAGTATTGGGGAGCAGGGGCTAGGGATGCAATAGCAGAAGGGGAGTAGATAAGTAGCGGAAGAAAGGGGAGAAGCACCCGGCCAAGCTAGTGGTTTGGGGCATACATAGGGTAGCAGTATCCAGGTCCCAACGATAAAAAAATACAGTGAACCCTCCTGACTTTGCTGGGAAAAAAATCAAACCTCTTGGCTTCACTGACCGTCTGACTTGGTTTTAGGGCTTACACACAGGCATTAGAAAACGAACCCATCTTGAAGGAAAAGTAACGGACTCAACCCGCCCGAATCTCTTGACCATGTCACTTGCCGCCTACACGGCGGTGCCATCAAAAGTCCCACCAACCTGGGTCAGGTTCTGAACGTCCTCTTCTGATGACCGCTGCAGCAGCGCGGAGTTGGACAGACGGGGATTGGCGTCCAGCTGGCGACACTCGTCCCTGTACTCGCGAATCTTCTCCCTGCCAGGTTGGAGCATGCAGAGGAGAAGCGACAGGGACAGAGTGCTAAGTAAATAGACAACGAGATCAGACGCAAAGATGCGAGACATCCAATTACCTAAGACTCGGTCCGCAGTCATGACCGATAGATAAACAGCCAGGGCTCAGTGTGGCAATGCAGTGCAACAAAATGACATCTTCAGAAAAAGCGACCGCCGGGAAGAAAAATGTATTACGTACTCAATTTTCAGCAGGTCCTTCTGACTCTGCTCCGACAGGTCCTCCCATTTCGTCGAGTGCAGGGCAGGCCCTCCGGGAGCTCCACCTACTCCCTTGGTTGTGAGCCTGATTAATCCAGGGGGCTGCGCAGGCTGCGCCTGGGGCTGCGGAAAGCCGAAGGGCGTTGTCGGCGTGCCGAACATGCCGACGTATCACTCCGGACGCTATCAAAATCCTCGTTTCCGCATGAAAATGCCGCAGCGCCGCAGTCACTATGTAAATGATAGCGTGCCTAGGGAGCCGGGGAAATGCCCATCTACAGAAGAAAACAATGGTTGCTCAAGGTCGCCAGCCGTCTAATCCCACAACCTTCGCTGGATCTTCTTCAACCGTCATGGCACGCCAAAGAGGACCGACAACGTTTCAAACGGCTCGACGCACCGTCTACCTGTTGGACTGCCATTTTCTGCAATGTTTCATCGCGGCCCAGGCGATATAACCTTATGCCTTTTGTGCCTGCCCAGAGCTGAAGCTTGTGAAAATTCTGAAGAATTGACAGCGGCGCGCTCTGGCAGTCATGATCGCCATGGGTAAATTGCGTGTGTGCTTCTCCCTCCTTTTTGTCCGAGCTGGGTGTCGGGATTGTGGAAATCGGCGTTGGCATTATTTTGGCGCACATTGCTGCAAGAGCGCAACTCAAACATGCGTTAGTTTATGCTGCCGCATAGCACGTATCCGGCCTCCGGTAACTGTTCCCGTATTAATGTTCCTTAAAAAAAAGTATTCAATTTGCAAGTACTATTTTTCTTTGGTCTTTGACGTAAATTTAGTACAGAACCCTTGCAAGACCTGCCAATCCGGCCTGTGGAAGTTGCTGGCCACGCAAGTTACTGTACGGGCGACAAGAGCGGCAGTCCCTGCAGCTGAGCATGCTCACTTTGCCCGGCCGTTGTACGGCCGCTGTACAGTACGAACGTACGAACTGAGAAGAGAGAACTGAGAAGTCAGCAGTCAGCGAGCGACAGATGGCAGCAAAATAATGAGGGTGCTAGACTGGCATAAATGAGAGCAAGGCCCGTCAGCTTTTACGTCTCATCAGGGCAAAGATTTCGGATTCGCTCGGTGAAATACCCGAGAAGCCACTGTAATTACTGTAGTCATTGGGGTGTGCCATGGATTCCATTAATTGAGGCTTTTGCTACAAACTTTGCATGGCCTTTATGGTGGGAGGAATCGCATGTTGAGTTTTCCCCCTCATATACTACGTCATCTGAGGTCGACAAGGCGCCCTTGAAGGTCTCCGAGCCTCCTGACGTTTCAACAGCGACTTGTCTAGGCTCGTGCAACAGGCCTTGTCGCGTAGGAGTTCAATCTCGTCATACTGCGAACGATTGCATCCCTCTAGGCCATTGTCGCGCATGATGGAGTTCGGTCTAAGTAGCGTTGACTGGTTTAGCGTTTACAAGGAATACGGCCCTGGTTTGGCTGGCGCGGTTTTCGGTGCGGGCTGGTGGTTCTGGGTGGACGCCTGTGTCCTTAGTGCGATGGCGGGAACCAAGGTTCCATTCGTGCATTTCCTCCCTGGCATCGTTGCCGTGATTGCGATCATCATGATCAATCTCGTGGACAAACGGGATCTAAACGAAAATTCGGTGTATGACGAAGGCGCGGGTTGCAGGTAAGGAACGGCATCGGTGAACGTTGCTCATGATGATCAAGCGCTAAATGTAGGAATCTCGTCGAATTTTCAACGCTGCCGATGCTGGTTGAGTTGCTAGACAAACAAACGACACGTATTAAGGGTTTGGTAATGAGGACCTTCGCCAGCGGTGGAGTATTCTTGACCTTTTGCCATCCTTCGTTTCCCTACTTGCGTGCTGCGCTTCGTATTTACGATTACTATAAGCACGCTGCAGTATATGCGCAACACATATACGGAATATATGCGCTCAATTCTTGGTTTTCCTCTCCTGACCTTCCAGGTAGCGGCGGGTAGAATAATTTGGGGTTGGCCTCCTGTGGCATGGAACCCGGTCACCTTCCTATCGCAGTGTCCCGGTACAGTGTCCTGCTGTTGTATACCTGCTGCTGATGACGGGTCAGCTCTCTATGGCGTAGAACCTCTTTTAGCATATGGCATCAGCTGCAGTGTGGCATCTCTTTATTGCATCAGCACCTGAAGTGCATCAGCATCTGCAGTGCATTAGCGCCTGCAGTGGCATCACCTGCATCGCTTCTCCCCGGGCTTTTGATAGTTCAATTTGGGGCCCGATAGTCCAATTTGTCACAATCCAGACGCTCATACCTTACTCTATTTCCCGCCCCCTGGCTCACCTGCACACGCCTCCGTCGTAATGACATTCTATTACACTCAATTACATTTTATTCTTCCGCCCGCCACGTGCCCTGCTCGCGTCTGCTGCCATTCATTTCCTGCGTCACGTACATGTACCTTTGTACACCGTAAGTTCATCTTTGTATCCTACATGCTAGCCCTATTATAGTATTCTAAGTATCCTACATGCTAGCCCTATTATAGTATTCTAAGTATCCTACATGCTAGCCCTTTCCACCCAAGTCTCTGCGCCAGGTCGCACCCACACTTTGATGATGAACCCTGTTACACAACCCTGGCAGAACCACCAGGGTGCTGGTGATTGCTGTACACTCCTTTTTTTCCTTCTCGCCCATCTCGTCCTGTTGGTGGTGTGCCTCCTCCCGCCAGCACACAACCTGGTTGGTTTTCCTACATAACTCATTTTTGTACACTGTAATCTCGCCCTGATGGTGACGTGCCTCCTACTCCTTGTACCGCATGCTTCCTCAATCCTCCCTGTACTGTCCCTGGGTGAAGCCCGTGTTGCCTTTCATCCTACCCCACACCCACTTGCAGTGTGGTATACTGCACTGCTGGTTACCACACATGACGCGTCTGTACTCCATGTCTAGTTTCCTTGGATTTGTTTTCATTATCCAGAAAGTTTACAACGCCTCTGTTGTCCCTGTCTTTTCGTTTGCCCGCCGATGGCCTCCCTCTTCCAGTCATCAGGTCACGCACCGCCCTATTTCTTCTTCTTTTTCAACATGTCATACATTTCTAATAATAAAATAATAATAATAATAATAATGATGATAATGATAATGATAGTAATAATACTAGTAATTAGTCCCCCATGTGGCCTTGGCCCCCTCTTGTCTCCTCGCAACATTTCGGTTCCCCTTCCTCTCCTACCTCGTCTTTGTTGATGCTGACCAACCGGGCTGTGCCCGCTTGCGCAGGACCATTTCTGGCACCCCCTTCCTTGCCCTCGCGCCAGGTGTCGCGCTTTCTATCGCACGTCGTCTCATTGGGTGGCCAATATTAGTATACAATAATATACATTAATATGACCATATTGCTATAGTGCAGTAATAATAATAATAGTAATAATAATACTCACCACACTAGTAACAGTACTGCAGTGACGAAACGATAATATTTACTGATATTCTAATGCCCCCCCTTCACACACATACACCAACTTGTGCTCTTGCCAGCCCGCGCGCCTCCCTCTCCCTCTCCTGCCTCAGCCCTGCTGCTCATCCATCATGCCACATCTTCCATCTCTACTCAACTTTATTCCTGTCGCCTTGCCAGTCTAATGTCTTCACGTCCCATGCATCCCTCTTCCTCTCCTACCTCAGCCCATTTGGTGCGCTGATAATGATCTTAGACTTCATAATTATATTAAGACTATATAATTAGATTTATAAGATAGTATGGTGCACTCATAATTGTAATTATAAACCCTCCTTCACTCACGCACGCACACGCATGCTTGTCCGTCCTATTTCCAGGCCACACGCGTTCCACTTCCTCTCCTGCCTCATCGCATTGGGTGCCCCACTGAAACTTGTCGTACCCCCCCTGCTTGTATACGCCCGCTCGTCCCATGGCCAGGTCGCGCACCTTCCTCTTCCTCTCCTACCTGATCTCCTTTGGCGCGCTGGGCGGCGCAACCTGGGTGCTGGTCGCAGGCTACGCGTCCAAGGCAGGGGTGGACACCTGGCCGGGCGTCGCCAGCATCATCCAGTGCATACTCATCATCACCAGGTGGGGGCTGCAGCCCATGCGGTGCTTGTAATACTTGAAACGTGTCATGGTCTTTGAGAGCATTCATCGTCACCAGGTGGGGGCCGCAGCAGATCTTGTTCGCCCCCCCCCCCTTCCCAGGTGCTGCCAGCACTGTACCCAGGGGGCATACTTCTCCTCAGCAGGTGGAGGCCGCAGTGCGCGCGCGTGATGGTCATGAAGAGTGTTACCATGTCATGATCCTTTACGGCAGGCATCATCTCCAGGTGGGGGACCTGAGCTGATTCAAGTCCGGACAGCAGCATCTCATGCTTCCGCTGTCTCCCCTTCTCGGCTTCACAAGTCCTACCCCTGCGCTTCACCTTTCTTTTTATCCCCGTGGCAAATATCAGCTCGGCGTGTCGCACTGAACGTCATTCCATGTATGCTCTGCATTTCTGATGTTGTTGCTTATCGATCGGATATGAACCAATTTTTTAAACTAGGAAAACAGATTGTTTGAGTCTACCACATCTACCACTCCACCAAAAACGAGTTGGATTCACATGGGGTGCTCTCGTCCCTTCCCTCCCTTCCGCAACGGTATCGTCTATTGGACATGTTGCATATCTTTTTATAAGAATATCCATGAAAGTCATTGCCTGCACCCGACCTCAATCCGTTGCTCTCCACCGGCAGGATCTGCTACACATGTCACGTACGTCATCATGTGGGTTCTGCCCTTTGCTGATGTTGTGGCCCGCCCGTGGCCTCCGTCTCCCCACCCTGGCTGCCCGTCTGCAGCGGCATCATCTACTGGACCTCTCGCCAGCTGGAAGCGTTCATCTAGCGCCCGCACTAACTGGTGGTGGCGGCAAAGCCTGGTCATTAAATAGCACCGGATGTGGCTGGCAGCCGGTCACTATAGCCACGCAAGGCTTGCAGCACAAACAACAGCGCTGCTCTTCGAGGAGCATGGCCACTGTGGCCTACCACTTTGATCCCTCCTCCTGTGCTTGGAGGCGGTTGCAGGAGGACACCATAGCCGGTCACTACAGCCGTATGTCATGCTATCTGTCTCAAGCGAGCACGTGAGGGATGCCATGAGTAGCGTCACACTTCCTATCATGCCAGCGACAAGCAAGCATCGGTGGCTGGTCACCTGATGGCCAGTCACCTGCCTTGGGGTAGCATCCGCCGACATTTTAACACACCATCCAACCCCCTCTGTAGGACTATCTGTGCTTAAAGGCTTGTACCAGTCACCGGCCTTGAGTAGTACCAACCTATCTGTGCACCTTCCCGACGCTGGGGATCTGAATCTTTTCTCGGAAAAGCACAGGTCATCCAACACGGGTATGCGCAGGTGTCTCGGCGCATGACCTGTCCTGCCAGAACATGGTGTGATCGGGAATATCTTCACGGTGTCTGAAAGCCTCTTGTTGGCTTCCATGCAGCCTGTTGCCTTTGGATGGGGACTATTGTTAGCACAGTGACCCCAAACCCATCGCACAAGGGTTGGGCTATGCGCCGATAAATCTACTCAGAATGGTGGCTTTGGGGGCCAGCAAGAAAAGTGCTTGTCGTCTATGGGCAAGCAAGCATCGTCTCATTGATGATGCCGGCCTCGCAGATGCCAGCATCACGCATGCCGTATTGCGTCTGTGAGCCCTTCCAAGGCTGCCAGGGCCCGCCAGCCGCATGCGACCGACCTTCTCCGGGCAGAAGCAGATGTCCTCTGGATTTTCGCTGTTTGCACCGTGTGCAGTGCTTGGACGTTTGGAAACATGGCATGGCTAACGTAATGACTGGCTAGCTAGACCCTTTCAGTGGTTTTCCATTTGCGGGTATTTCCTCATAAATGGTGGGAGAGCGATCGCAGCAATGGTGCTGACCACTAGACAATCGCGGCCAGTTAGGCTCGAGACACGCGCCCGGCCCACATGATCAACCAAGCTGTTTCCAGCCCCACCGTCTAGGTCATGTAGTACGTCGCTCTACACGTAAGCCAGCCATCGTTTCAATGCACAAGGCTATGCATTTCCATCTCCATTCATATTCATCATCCTGCACGACTCGAAAACGCGGAAAAGATAACGGCAGGCTCGAGCTACCATGGTCCGGATTCTCCCGATTTCAGGCCTGCGCTGGTTGTTTACTTGGTAAAACACCTGATGAGAACATCATCATTTGCATGAGGCAATGCGATTCTTTACTGAATGCAAGCTCATAAGTGAATAGATATAGGTTCGCAAGGAGCCCGTCTGCAACTGGATCCGGCCTGCTTGCCGACGCGCCGCCGATTCCTGAGTGGCATGCAGCACAGCTACCATATTATGCTGTACAAATTAACAATGGTTCCCCTGACGACCCCGCCAACTACCGAGGAGTCTGCATCCAGCTAGAGCGCCACACTCAAGTTGTTCATGCGCATGATCCTCAACCGCCTTCGTTCTGCACTCGACCGTCACCTTAGAGGGGAAAGTCAAATAGGCTTTCATCCTGGGTGCAACACCGTCATGGCCATCTTCGTCGCGCGTCGCCTCTTCGAGGAAATCGCTCTCCTGCAACCTGGTGAGTTTCCCGCCATCCTGATCTTCATCGACTTCATCAAGGCTTTTGATTCTGTCCTCTGGGACGCTCTATGGGCTGTCCTTGCTCGCGCTCGCGTCCCCACTCCCCTGATTACTGTCATCCGCACGCTGTATGAGGGGTCGACCACTTCGGTGCGCACTCAACACGGCTTTACCCCGCCATGTCCACTGCAGACCGGCGTCTGGCAGGGTTGCGTCCTGTTGCCGTACCTGTTTATTATTGTAGTGGATTATGTTATGCGCCAGGCACGTGCTCGCTTTGCTAGCATTGCAGGCCGTGCCCCTGCATGGCCCAGAGATCACGAACGAGCTTGGGGAAGGGGGCCGACTAACAAGCAGAATTTACTAGCTGACCTCATTTACGCCGACGACATCACGCTCATCGAGATGCCGGAGTCTGCCCAACTTTGGCTGGACTGCCTGGCGCTCGAGGCTCGGGCGGTTGGTCTAGAAATCAGCCCCATGCAAAACGGAGGCCCTGGCCCTCGGCATGGCAGGGCCCCCACCCACACAGTCCGCCTCTTAGACGACACCAAGTCAACTACCCTACTTCAGGCCGCTTCAAGCTGTTCGGCAGTTAGAGTTCCCGGCTGCGAGAACGACCTGACGACACGGATCCGGGCATGGCGTGGGCGCAACTCCATGACCACCGCCGCTGGTGGAGCAACCCCGCCCTACCCCGGATCGTCAAGCGTGACCTCTTCAAGGTCGTCATTCTGACGATCCTGACCTATGGCGCCGTGACCTGGACACTGACGCAGGAGCTGAAGCAAAGACTCGACGGCAACGTCACCAAGATGCTGTGCAAGGCCCTTAACATCCCCTTTGGTTTGCACATTAGTAATGCGGATTTGTACGCTGATTTGCCGTATGTTTCCCACATTATTAGACACAGGCGCCTGGGCCTAGCCGGGCACCTGGCTCGCACAGATCAGGTAGACACATCAGATAGATCGACTAGCTGGCACCAAGCCCGCCCAGCCTGGGCGATATGTCCGGCCTCACCTGGCGTGCCCCAGGCCGTGCGCGGCAGGGCCGCCACCCGTGGACTTTTTGTGATAGACTCGGCATAGACATGCACGTGCTACCCTAGACGTGACGGGCTCACACCCTGGCAGCCTCCTGGCCGGTTTGTCTGTAATCTGTCGAGGCAGATGGTACGCAAGGATAGATGGCAAGTAGTGATGAAGGAGACCACCCCGGGCAAGTCTGTGGGGGCTCCGCGTGTGACCGCGTACGTATGGCATTCATAGCGATTCGGGCCGTGGTGCCCACAACCCTGTAACTAGGACCTAGATAGCTTACACAATCCATTCCATCCCATGTTCCCCTCCCACTGAGGACTTATGCTCACGTGACGCAGTCACGTGCATGTCAATTAATTAATTAATTAATTAATTAATTATTTAATTAGTTAATTAAGGAGCCCGGCACAGTTAGTGCCCATAGGGATGCCAATAACTTGTTGGTATACGTCGCCCGCATTACAAATGAAGGTGTAATCAACAAGATAAGAGATCCAATGAACAAGGTCAGCCTTCGTGATGTCAGATCAAATGATAAGGCATAAGAAAATATATGTCCTCGTCCTCACGGTGCTCACGTATGGCGCCGAGGCGTGGACACTCACACCCACACTGGCAGCTAAGCTCGACGGCACGGTTTACAGGATGCTCCGACAGGTCCTGAACGTAGGGTTCTCCAAGCGCCCGTCATTAGAGTCTTTGTATCAGGGTATGCCTCGTATTTCGGACGAGATTAGGCAGCGTAGGATAGCATTTGTAGGACACCTTGCTCGCACCAGCCAGGTCGACACCGCCCTTGGTCTGGCAGGCCCCCAGCGGCTTGGCCAGGCTGCCAGGGCGGCATATTCTGACCTGGCCTGGCCCCAAGGGCATTCCCCAAAGGGTAGGGAAACATGTCACGAACTAGTAACGTCCAGATGTTGCTGGACAACCTAGTGGTCCCAGCCCAGTTTCAATACCGCATCCACTCTCTCTCCCTTCTTTGGACTGCCATGCAGAACAAGACGCGGTGGCAGAAGATTGTCAAGGCTCACACGCCCGACCCTGTGGGCAAGCCACCTCCCCCCAAGAGGAGGAGGCGTTTTGATGAGCAGTGTAGTTAGGATTTTTCTAGACTAGATAGATTAGCGTTAGGTTAATCCGATTACGCGGCTCTCTCCACTCCACCACCCATCAAGGAATATGTGCTACATGATCTCCCAACGGAGGCATGTTATAATTTAATTTAATTTTAATTCATTTAATTTGATTTGGCTAGGGCAATGACGCCATACCTGTTCATTATTGTGGTCGAATACGTAATAATGATTCAGGCGCGCAATCGGTTTGCTCGCATTGTGGGCCGGTAGGGAACCAGGGGTGCATGAAGGTCGCCAACAAATTCTGGCATGGCAGGACGAAAAGGGAGATTCGGCTAGCGGAAATCATCTACTAGCTATATGCAGACCACCCTCTTCGAGGACACTGAGCACGTGCAGACGTGGCTTGACTGCCTCGCAATCGAGGCCCGAGCTAGTGGTGGGTCTCGAGGTCAGCAAGCTAGAAGACAGAGGCCCTGGCGGTTGGGCTCACTCAGCCACGTACTGCCCGGCCTCTTTCTCCTTGATGGCTCTCATGTCCAATATAGGGACCGCGTCAAGTAGCTGCATGGGTAGCTTGCTCCCCAGCTGCGAGGCCGATGGGACCATTGTATCTCCCTCGCCCGGCACGCTTTACGTCAATACAACAGGGCCCTGTGGCGCAAGCCCTTGGGCAAGCTAGAGAAACAGGACCTGTTTAAGGTACTGGTCTTCCCTGTTCTCACGTACGGGGCTGAGACGTGAACCCTCACCGCCGACCTTGCCAGAAGCTAGACGGCGCGCGGTCCGACCAACATGCCGCGGTCAATTTTCCGTGTGGGGTACATATGCTGCTCACGTCCGCAGTGAAGTGAGGACCTGTACCTCGGCATGCCACACATCACCAGCACCAGCAGCGGCGCATGGCCGAAACTCACGTCCCTTGACGTGACGGGCTCGCACTGCATGACCACTTGAGGAGGCGGTTGCGGCGATCAGTAGGTACTAGCTGCACGCAGCTGCGCGTGTTGCGGGCGGGGGAGACCAACCTCGCGGATGATGACGTGTCAGAACTTATTGTGAAGAGGGGGCACGAGTTGCGTGCGCTGGTTCTCTCACGGACGAGGATCAGGGACCAAACGGTCGCGCTGGTGGCACGCCATTGTTGCGGCCCCCGGTTACGCAAGCTGAGGGTGGCGGATTGTCGCGTCATGGACGAAAGCATACGTGTGCTGGCGAGACTGCATGCAGGTGCCTGCGGTACCTCAACCTGGGCGGGTGTGAGGTGACGTCTCGGCCAGCCTGGTTTTGCTGGGGAGTGACGTGGACACTAATGCGCAGTGGTACTGGTGGTGAGATGGGACTTGACATCATCAGATCAGACGTTACGTGCCGGCAGGGACACGATGAGGTGGCACACGGGCTGCCAGATGTCTACGATGGATCATGATGATCATGATATTGGAGGCAATGGAATTGCCCACTATATTTAGTGCAACGTTGAGTCTCGCGGCATAATTAATGCGGCATAGATCATCATTATATGGATGATGATGGTGATGGGGCGGGCCGGGTTGAAGTACAATGCAAAAAGAAACAAAATTTCACCGACTCACCGACTCCCACACTACCAAAGTTCAAAGTTCACCTATACAATATTCATCAGTCATCATCTCGTTGGAACCGCGTGGACTGAGATTAAATAAGAGGGATCCCCAAAAGGTTAAAAAAGCTCCACGCGGAATCGAACCTGGATTAAAAATTAAATTAAATCAAATTATAACATTTGCGGGTATTTCCTCGTAAATGGTGGGAGAGCGATCGCAGCAATGGTGCTCACCACTAGACACTCCCGGCCAGTTAGGCTAGAAACACACGCCCTGATCAAGCATGCTGTTTCCGGCCCCACCGTCTAGGTCATCTAGTCGCTCCACACGTAAGCCAGCCATAATTTCAATGCACAAGGATACACATTTCCATCACCATTCATCTTCATCATCCTGAACGACTCGAAAACGCGGAAAAGATAACGGCAGGCTCGAGCTACCATGGTCCGGATTCTCCCGATTTCTGGCCTGCGCTGGTTGTCTCTTTGATAACATGCCTCCGTTGGGAGATCATGTAGCACATATTCCTTGATAGGCCAGGTCAGAATGTGCCGCCCTGGCTGGCCAAGCCGCTGGGGGCCTGCCAGACCAAGGGCGGTGTCGACCTGGCTGGTGCGAGCAAGGTGTCCTACAAATGCTATCCTACGTACGCTGTCTAATCTCGTCTGAAATACGAGGCATGCCCTGATACAAAGACTTTAAAGACCTATGCGTGGAAAACCCTACATTCAAGGCCTGACGGAGCATCCTGGTTACCGTGCCGTTGAGCCTGGCTGCCAGTGTGGGTGTGAGTGTCCACGCCTCGGCGCCATACGTGAGCACCGTGAGGACGAGGACCTTGAAGAGCATGCGCTTGCGGTGCTCGCCCAGGCCCTTGGAGCGCCAGTAGGTGTTGAGCGAACGTAGCCTAGCCCAGGCCAGGCCGATGCGGGTGTCCACATCGTCGGTGGTGTCAGGGAGCCCGCTCCCTAACAGTTTGAAGCGATCTCGGAACAGGACCGTCGTCAAGTCGAGCAGGCGCGGCAGCGGCGGTGTACTGGAGGCCCCAATCACCATCGCCTCAGTTTTGACACTAATCTCCAACCCCACCGCCCGCGCCTCCAGGCCCAGACAGTCCAGCCAGGTCTGAATGTGCTCGGGGCTCGCGATGAGGGTGGTGTCATCCGCATAAATCAGGTCGGCCAGGCAGTAGCCAGGTTTAACCCCGCCGCGCGCGCTCTCGTTAAGGATGTCCAAGCCTGGCTCGAACCCCTTAAGAGCAGTAAAGCGCGCACATGCCCGACGCATGACGTGATCCACGACAATAATGAACAGGTATGGCCATGGGGACAGGACACAACCGGATGCGAACCTGGATCTTTATATATAACTCTCCTGATCCCAATCTATGGCCGGCCAACTGCCAAAAAACTAGCACTGGTCAATATTGCGGAAATTGCGCTGGATATTCTATATGCGAGCTAATGGTGCATAGGAGTACTACACCAGTGGACATCCCCCGTCCGTGAGATGCAAGATCCGCCTCCCTGACCGGGCCTGACGTACGGGACTTCCGCCGGCAACACCGCCGATCATCTTAAGTACTACCAATGCACAACCATTCCAAGCACAGATATCGCTGGACGTATACCTCTTATTAAATCTAAGCATGCCTCTTTCCAAATCCAACTCCAAGCTCGAAGCCATTTTTTCACCGACTTGTCCAGTAAGTTGAATACCCGGCGTGCCCCATAGTGTCCATCTTCCCAGTAAAAGTCCTAAATTTAGGACCAAGTGGAATTAAAATATATACATGCAAACATTAAAATTTGACCCTGGCATTCGTGCCCATGACAGATAACACACTTTTTTAGTTTCTATCAAAAACCTGGGGTCAAATAATTACATTTAGTGCATGAATGGGCCCTGCCACCTGCCAGACCTCAAAGCGCGAATTTGGCCAAAATGTGGGTTTTAGGACCATTAGGACCAATTAGTGTCAACGCATGACCATGCTATCCACACGGTCCCTTGAGCATCTTACAAGCGCTAGGGGACCCTACGAGGCCTTGGGATGGCGGGGCAGCGTATAACAAGGCCATACCCTGCTGTGGCTGCCTCTATATATACACGTGCTTAACGGTGTCACAGATGGTGCAGGTAATGCAATATACGGTTGCATGGTTGCTGAGGTTGCCCGGCTTGAACATGGCCCACCCCTTGCGGTAAACTTTCTCTAAGCATATGCCAAACCTTCTTTGACATCACGGACATGCTGGCCACCACCCAGCGATGAAAAAACAATGCATTTGCATTGCAACTAACACATGAATGCAGCCAAATCAAGTTACAAAACAACGGTGTGCTAACATGCAACGCTTTGTGAGCGAATTCAGGGTGCATGTAACACGTAAACCATACTGTATATACTGTCTGAGAACACCCTGAACGACTGCAGGCCACAGGACCATGGTTTATAACTAACACATGAGTAAAACTGCTCTTACGCATGTGTGTTTTAGCTGCAGCGGACGACGAAGATAGAGACGTAAAAAATTGTATGACGTAAACCAACTATGTGTGACAGTTATGTGCACAGAGAACGTCCCCTCTTTTTAGGCATAGCTGGCTGACTCAAAACACCACGACAGCGTTGCCAGTTACACTCATGATCTAGGACACCCGGCACGTACCTGCTACTTACGTCGCCTCATTCCAGATGGTTGCAAAAAAGTCGCTGAAATCCGCAGCGAGGTCAGCTTTCCGAGAGCTGAGCGCACCAAAGCTGGCCAACCGGTTCGAAAATGATATAAACCACGCTTGTGCTGCGTTCTAGGTCCAAGAAATACCGAAAGTGAAGACCTATAAGGTGCGCTCGCTGCCCAGCCTGAACGTCCCTAAAACATGGTCGACAATGGAAATCGGGCAAGAATATCACGGCCCAGGCGCTCCCATGTCAAATACTCCGTTTCTAAACTCCAGACTATAATAAAAATCGTCCACAAAAATTTCCTGGCTTGATTCGCACCACCATTGCTAATACACTAACATGTTTGTGCCAAAATCGACCCTCCGCGAGCAGGCGATCTGCGACCCATTTGTGTTGTGCCGCTGTGCTACAGCGCTACACATAAAAAGTTGCGCAGAAAATATTCACAGCCTTTAAGCATAACTAACAACCTTTCGTTTTTGCTACTGGGCGCCCGAAATGATAAACGCACGTGAAAACGCCGGCCACGATTGTCAGGTCGCCATATCCACCTCACTTCATTCCCGCACCCACTTTTTCGCTCCAAAATCCAGGGGGGGTGTCCAAAAACAAGAAAATTTACACGACGCTGGATTCGAGTAGATCTCGCGAAAACAAGCATGTTTGCCACTGGTCGCAACCCCAGGGGGTCTCTAGGTTAGAAGTTACAGAGCCTCAAAAACCGTTAACTTAAAGGGTAGGTAGGTAGGGTGCCAGGCCGATATGGGTTTTTTACAACAAAACACTTGGATTTCTGCTAGCTCCCTGTATGGTCGGAATTTTGAAACGGCTTGACGGACAAACTGATAGCACTTGGCGAGCTGAACCCAAATCTGCAGTCAAAATTTTGGCAGGTACCATAGAGGGGGGGGGGTTGCCCGCAAGATGGTGCTGCCCCTTGGCACGGAAGTATGCTGCCGTCTGCCACCACTACAAGGCTTCCGCTGTCCAGCGCCGTGCCGTGCCAGTATCGCGTCGCGCCGGCCAATGACCCATTTTAGAAAACCGGAATTTTCCCATACACCAATATGCTCAAACGGTAGAGCTCGCGGAGCTGATCATTTTGCTCCCTAGGTCGACCCCTATAACCCTTGGGACCTCAGTGTTTTGCTAGGTATAGCGCCTACGTGCTAGGTAGGTAGGGTCCAAGGGCCAACTTTTGGAAAATTTCAGCGTATGTGTCTGATATTTTTGTTTCGGACACCCCCCCTGCCAAAATCGGTTATATTTTTGGTCGAGGTACCTACTTTCCCGCCATTATACCCGGTACCCGGGTACGGAATCCGGGTACCATGTGCCGGTACCACGGGTCGGGTACATCATGCCGGGTACGGTGGACATGGGGTACGGTCCATATAGTGACCCCCCCCCCCGGTACCTCGGTTTTAGTGACCACTAGGACGATTTAGGACAAAGTCCTAAATTTAGGACCGTGGGAGGATTAACATTAGAGTTAGATTGGCACTCCGAGCGCTGCCTCCATCCCATGACCCACTCGATTGAGGCTTCATGAGTCGACGCGATGCAGTCGCGTGCTCCATTAAAGGTAGCATCCGTGCCAGTGTCTCATGCACCTAGAACATGGAACTGAGCTGCAATCAATGCCCAACCACCCGGCACTCAGAGGCTAGCCAAAGTTGCTACTTTCGTTCAGTGAACGACTTGCCCTTTTCCTAGCCAGGCTAAATCTGGGCGAGCGCCTTTTTCCCCTCAACACGTACTCTAGGGAAACTTTGAGCCGGGGACAATTCAGGAAGTCTACAAAGTAAGATTAGCCAATAAATACATAAATAAATACATAAATAATGATATTTCTGTGCCCCAAAGCCTCCTGCAAATAGAAAGGGGTGTTCGATAGAGCACTTTTGGTGCATGAATGAACAACCAGTCGGATAACGTCTTCCATGGGTACTTCAAGAAGGCGACTTGGCAGTAGAATCAAGCCTCGGAAAGTCGCCGAATCATGTCAATGCTCTGCAGGTGGAAGCAGAGTGAAGCAGTTACAGTCGTGAACACATTCTGTATCAGCAACGAACCCGTGAGATTGTAGCACCCAGGAACAAACTGACTACGACTAATAGATCTGTCGGGACGAGAAGAATGAGCAGAGTGATCAACAGACTGAGAAAATGACAGAAATAAACAAAATTCCAGGGAAGTCGCTACTAGAGGATGTGAACAAGCGGCCGCTTTCGGCAGGGGTGGAAAACTCACACAGTACATAATAAACATACGGTGAGCATAAACCTGTGAACATTGACCATGCTCGTCCCCAATGCGGCAATGCACCTTTTTTTGGTTGCGTATATTTTAATCAAAAAGCAACAAAACATGATATGCTGCAATCCTGAAACCAGGCCTATGTGAAAAGTGCTCTCACTATCTCTGTACTAGGTCGGACATTTCGCAGCAAGAGGGAAGTGGGGCTCACCTGCAGGGTCTGCTCCAGATGAGACCGGCTGCACCGCCAGGCTGACGACCTCGCCCTGGCTCCAGTGGAGTTTTCACTGTACACACCTGCACCGCTGCTACTGCTTCCACAGTTGCCATGTCGGTGACTGAACGCCGACGCGGTCGGGTCACCTGGGCCTGGCCTGGGCCAGCTGTGGAGTGCCGCTCGTGTGGTGTCCTCACAGGCCGCCAGCACGTCGTCAAAGTCCCGGCCGTCGCGGCCACGAAGAGCCGCCTTGACCTGCTTGGTGGCGAATGGGATAACAAAGTAAACTAAGCCAGTGACGAAAAGTAGGAGGTGGGAGGCAGGTGGCTGAGGCAGGTGATGGAGGCAACTAAGTGCCGCCTTAACATGTTTGGCGGACTAGCAGGTATACCAAGGTCTTGGTCACTCTTAGAAAAAAATTGAGATTTTTGTGGGCGCGGGTTGTCAAGGCAGGTAAAGAAGACAAATGACCGCATATGAACTCACGCATAGTCGAAATGGGTTCTGAAGCCCCCAAATGGTACCTTCACTAGCTACCAGCACGTATACAGCCAGCGATGGGTGTATGATATGTGTCATAGCCAGTAGCCCTCTCCCCCACGACATGAGCACCCAAAGTGGTGCTTATATAAATCATAGCAGTGCTAGTATAAGAATAGGGGTACCAAATACGCCCTATGTAAAAAACGTCATGCCTTCTTTCCTGCAAACACGAGCGCCCAAAGTGGTACTCATAGTGTGACATCTTGTGATCTTGTCGAATGAGGGTAGGTATACCCAGCACGGGTTACGTAGGATGAGCGCCGTACCTTCTCGCCCGCGAACACGAGTGCCTAAAGTGGTGCCACAATCTATCAAAGAGACCACCGGCATATAGATACTAGTACCAGCATGGCATAGTACACACACAAGTATAGTAAACGCACCTTCTCGCCCGCGAACACGAGTGCCTAAAGTGGTGCCACAATCTATCAAAGAGACCACCGGCATATAGATACTAGTACCAGCATGGCATAGTACACACACAAGTATAGTAAACACACCTTCTCGCCCGCGAACACGAGTGCCTAAAGTGGTGCCACAATCTATCAAAGAGACCACCGGCATATAGATACTAGTACCAGCATGGCATAGTACACACACAAGTATAGTAAACACACCTTCTCGCCCGCGAACACGAGCGCCCAGAGTGCGGACGCGGCAAAGCACCGTTCGAGCGGATCGATAGATGCCAGCCTGCACCGCGATTTTCGCACCGAGGACAGAGGTTGGGTGGATATCCATGAGACAATCATTGCAGGCTGGGCGCTACTATACTATAGTGACCATGACGTCTATGAGACAACCAGCGCAGGCCAGAAATCTGGAGAATCCGGACCATGGTAGCTCCGGAGCCATGGTATAGTTAACTTCCAGACCAGCATGAGGATGGGAACGATTGACTAACCAGCGCTGACGACAGACCTAAAATGGTGGAATTTGAGGCTGATCGTGGATGCTGAAAGGGGGACACTTCTGCCTGCCTGACTGCCCGCCCGCCCGCCCGCCCGCCCGCCCGCCCGCCCGCCCGCCCGCCCGCCCGCCCGCCCGCCCGCCCGCCCGCCCGCCCGCCCGCCCGCCCGCCCGCCCGCCCGCCCGCCCGCCCGCCCGCCCGCCCGCCGCCCGCCCGCCCGCCGCCCGCCCGCCCGCCCGCCCGCCCGCCCGCCTGCCCGCCCGCCCGCCCGCCTGCCTGCCAGCCAGCCTGCCTGCCTGCCAGCCCAGCCTGCCAGCCTGCCAGCCAGCCAGCCAGCCAGCCAGCCAGCCAGCCAGCCAGCCAGCCAGCCAGCCAGCCAGCCAGCCAGCCAGCCAGCCAGCCAGCCAGCCAGCCAGCCAGCCAGCCAGCCAGCCAGCCAGCCAGCCAGCCAGCCAGCCTGCCTGCCTGCCTGCCTGTCTGCATTTGACTAAGCCTGAGCTAGAAAGGGCCAAATGGGCTACTGCTAGTGAAACTTGAGACAATCTACACCAGCGTCCAACCGGATTGGTGACAGCTTGGAATGTTTGGACACCCACCTGCACCCAGAGGGACAGATTGAGGCTAATTATGGCTATACGGTGCACGCTGTATTCGTGCTTTCCGCAACTGGGTATCCTTGTTTAATGACCATTTCGATAAGCGAACGGCATTGCCTCCTGGATATTTTCCCTTTATGGGGTCAATCATCCCCTGTATGTGGTCAATCAGTTAACGCTCTGTGTTTGTCACTTTCTTAGTGCATGCAAGCACGGGTGCATCTGCTCACACTAACACTAAACACACACATGCTGCTAAGGAGTATCCCTGGCCTTTGCCACCTACGGGGTGCGCCCATGCACGGGTATGTGTGCTGGCAACGACGCACGGTGCAAGCGATTCAGCCCTGCCCACCGCCACCTACTTGGGCGTGAGAAGCGGCAGCGCAAGGGTGCGCGTGGTAGAAGTACAAACACTAGGATGCTTTCAACCCTCAACAACTGGCCAACAACCGGGCCGACAGGAACACCTACTTGGACGTGAGGAGCGGCAGTGCCCTGGGGTTGGACGTGAAGTGGACCTTGTTGTCCGTGGCAAACGAGACGTTCCTCAGCTGACAGGTGGCAAGGACAAGGGGTATGTTGCGGGATGGCCATGGGCGTCGTGTGAGTGGGGTGGGCGGGGAAAATGGGATGTTAGTATATTGCATACGTGGGGGTTCTTTGGGGGTTCTTTGGGGGGGGGGGGGGAGTTGGCATTATGCGTGCTGGGGGGGGGGGGAGGTGCTTTGCGTTACATCGGGTTTGGTGGTTGCTGACCTTGTGTGAAGGGAGGGAAGAAGGTAGGGAGGAGGGGCATTGGACATGAAAGCATGTATGGGTTGTGGATTGTGGAGGCCAGAAAACGGAGGGCGGGAAGCAGTTGACTGCTGTCGGGGGCGGGGGCAGACCAGTAAGGGGTGGAACGGTTGGTAGTGTGAGAAACCGTTTCATTAATACTTTATTTATAATCTGCATGATTCTTTTCCAATCTCCTCAAAAGATATCTTTCCGCTTGCAAACTCTCTAGGGCCAGGAAAGAGGCCAAGGGCCAAAGGCTCAAGCAAGACTGATGGGAAACACAAGGACACAACGATATAGCGGGCCATAGGAGATGACACACGAAGGGAGGAATGCGACAAGTTTTTTTTTTTGAAGAAATTATTTAAAGCAAAGCATAAGGCATACCAAAGTGGATTGGGACGCCCACAAAGGATAGGCCATAAATAGGGTCGAAGATTGCAGCTGACTACATCCTAGCAGTGAGGTACTGGTTCTCAACGCCACATGGCGACCTATCTAAGGTGTACAAGGGACGAAACCCTAGCATTTGTGAGCGCACATTGCCAGTTGGTCAGGCCAAAGCCTTTTGGTGGTGGTCTGCTAAGACAGATCCAGGGTTCACAGGAAGCATAGTTACACTATCTTTTGTCTAGTAGATACACTTGTACTAACACCAACTCCACTATGAACAGAGTAGATAAATCACACCATTCCTCCCAGGGTAGTTTTCAAAAGAACCCATAATACCCTGTAACTAACAACCTTTTGCCATGGACTCACCAGCAGGAGTGCGGTGAGGCTGTTGGGGCGCGCGCCCTCTTCCGCAACATCCATGATCTGTTCAGGCGTAACGAGTTGGAGTGTTGAACCGGGTAGAACAGGTGGGGTAAGTGGCGGGGTCAGCTTTGCAGCATAAAGGGCGGGGAAAGATGCCATGACGTATACACCACAATACGCCAGCCAGCACCCTATGCCCAAACTGCTTAGGGTTTACCCAAGCCAGGCCGGTGTGGTGGGAGCAGCTACCACATCGAAAAGCAACCCCTTCAGTTGGGCTTCCGATTCTACATAAGTACTAGTAAGTAAGTAAGTAAGTAAGTAAGTAAGTAAGTAAGTAAGTAAGTAAGTAAGTAAGTAAGTAAGTAAGTAAGTAAGTAAGTAAGTAAGTAAGTAAGCAAGCAAGCAAGCAAGCAAGCAAGCAAGCAAGCAAGCAAGCAAGTAAGTAAGTAAGTAAGTAAGTAAGTAAGTAAGTAAGTAAGTAAGTAAGTACTTGCGTGTCATGCGCATGGGCATGCCACGGAGTACTATGCTAATCTCATTAGACAATAATGACACGAAAGTCACATATATCGTTTGCATCATGCCCCAACCATAAAAGTCACTGAAGGGGATATAACCCTCATCTGAGCTGTCCTCTACTGTAATGGCAGCTCTACTCAATGGGATTCTACATAATACAACCCCATAATACAACGACACAATACAACCCCACAATACAACTTTTCAACTGATCCCATCCCGGCCCCTCAGCATCCCGCGGACCAAGAAACGACAGCATTCTAGAAAACGGCTATTCAACAGGATAGGGCTGTTCCACGAACAAATATCCTGACCCCTCAGTATCCCCTGGAGTATAGTATCTAAGAAATGGAAGTGCTCTTGACCAGATGTGAATGCCGGTAGAGCCTGCGCCTGGCCCGGCATTTCCATACAAGCAAGGGCTGGGCTAAGACGCCTGTACGCTGTACAGTGTGCGTGTTACAGTGACATGGTGAAAATCAACAACAAGGGGTGAATGCTGCCTGTGTTGTCTATTATCAAGTGAGACAGCTATGGCCAGATGTCTATGTTCAAATGCAGCAGCGGCAAGGGGTCAGTTGGACAGCTGCATCGTATCATTACGCCGCATTGCACCCAAGAACGTGTGGGCCCTACGAATGGGCCGGAGCTAGTCAGAGACACGAGTGAACTATGACACTCCTGAGTGCGTTGGTGAGTGCATTGCTATTAACAGAGATGCACCGATGCTATTTTAGTTAGAATACCCACCCTGCGGTACCAACATGTGCATGTGCACGGGGCGGCACGTGGACAAACGGGCAGCCCCCTCGTGTGGCAGCTGGCGAATGGGCATAGTATGATTGATACTGGGCAGCGTGTTACCAGGAGGTCATCCCTGACAGCACCTGAGTCGCGGGGCAATGATGGAACGCAGAAAAGTACCTGGTTGACTAGCCCCCCTAGCGCAACAACTGGTAGCCGTGACGCACCACAAACAGGTGCCCTGTCAAACAGGCTTCTTAACGCAACAGCGGGTAGTAGTAGTGCATTTGACAAGTGCAAAATGCAGTAGTGCATTTGACAAGTGCAAAATGCAGTAGTGCATTTGACAAGTGCAAAATGCAGTAGTGCATTTGACAAGTGCAAAATGCAGTAGTGCATTTGACAAGTGCAAAATGCAGTAGTGCATTTGACAAGTGCAAAATGCAGTAGTGCATTTGACAAGTGCAAAATGCAGTAGTGCATTTGACAAGTGCAAAATGCAGTAGTGCATTTGACAAGTGCAAAATGCAGTAGTGCATTTGACAAGTGCAAAATGCAGTAGTGCATTTGACAAGTGCAAAATGCAGTAGTGCATTTGACAAGTGCAAAATGCAGTAGTGCATTTGACAAGTGCAAAATGCAGTAGTGCATTTGACAAGTGCAAAATGCAGTAGTGCATTTGACAAGTGCAAAATGCAGTAGTGCATTTGACAAGTGCAAAATGCAGTAGTGCATTTGACAAGTGCAAAATGCAGTAGTGCATTTGACAAGTGCAAAATGCAGTAGTGCATTTTACAAGTGCAAAATGCAGTAGTGCATTTGACAAGTGCAAAATGCAGTAGTGCATTTGACAAGTGCAAAATGCAGTAGTGCATTTGACAAGTGCAAAATGCAGTAGTGCATTTTACAAGTGCAAAATGCAGTAGTGCATTTGACAAGTGCAAAATGCAGTAGTGCATTTGACAAGTGCAAAATGCAGTAGTGCATTTGACAAGTGCAAAATGCAGTAGTGCATTTTACAAGTGCAAAATGCAGTAGTGCATTTTACAAGTGCAAAATGCAGTAGTGCATTTGACAAGTGCAAAATTCAGTAGTGCATTTGACAAGTGCAAAATGCAGTAGTGCATTTGACAAGTGCAAAATGCAGTAGTGCATTTGACAAGTGCAAAATGCAGTAGTGCATTTGACAAGTGCAAAATGCAGTAGTGCATTTGACAAGTGCAAAATGCAGTAGTGCATTTGACAAGTGCAAAATGCAGTAGTGCATTTGACAAGTGCAAAATGCAGTAGTGCATTTGACAAGTGGTGAACAGAGCCCCCTCGTAATGAAGAACGTGGTCAAACAGGGGCCCTAGTGATGCATCACAGACAGGTACCTGGTCAAACAACCCCCGCGGTACGGCAATACAAGCAACTACCTGGTCAAACAGGCCTCCTATCAATGCATCACATCTAAGCAATTGGTCAAACAGCCCTGAGAGCGATAGCGTCTTCATCATGTGGAGCAGTAGTGCATTAGAAATGCTCAAACAGCCCCCCTAGTAATGAACACAAATAGGCACCTGGTCAAACAGGCCTGCGAGCGATAGCGTCTTCATCAGGTGGAGCTGGCCATCGGCCCCCGATGAAAAGTTGAGCAAGAAGTGGAGCACGGCGCGCTGGCAACCGTAACCGGAGGCAAACCCGTTTGGGATTGGCAACAAGCGGCCAAAAGAGACATGTTCGGTATAAATAAATGTTAGCAGCGGCCAAGTAACAGGCTTGATTAGCAGCGGTATTTATGGTAACAAGTAGCAAGAACACGTCGCGTTATGAGCAGTAGCCAGAAGTGTGCCAGAAGTGTGCCAGAAGTGTGCCAGAAGTGTGCCAGAAGTGTGCCAGAAGTGTGCCGGCAGTAGCGAGTGGCTGAACTCAGAAGTGCCACTGCCAGAAGTGTGCCACTGCCAGAAGTGTGCCACTGCCAGAAGTGTGCCACTGCCAGAAGTGTGCCACTGCCAGAAGTGTGCCACTGCCAGAAGTGTGCCACTGCCAGAAGTGTGCCACTGCCAGAAGTGTGCCACTGCCAGAAGTGTGCCACTGCCAGAAGTGTGCCACTGCCAGAAGTGTGCCAGTGGCAGAAGTGTGTCAGTGGCAGAAGTGTGCCAGAATTGCGCCAGCATTAGAGAGCAGCAGAAGTAGGTCCTGACTCACCAGACCCACCAAACAAATGCCTGGGCCACAGCCTGTCCTAAGCAACATAAGACTTCCATGGACCACAAAAAATTGAGCATCAAGCCTGAACCATTACAGGTCTCTCGCAGTCCTATACACCCATAGCCACTAAATATTTTAATCCATTAATTTAACCATCCTTCACCCTTCACCCAAGGTGATCCGAGACTCATGATCTATTCATGATCTATTCACGATGTATTCATGATCTATTCATGATCTATTCATGATCTATTCATGATCTATTTATTCCATTATCAATTGCTAAGACAGCGGTGCACCCAGGCATCATCTCTATTCATTCCATCATCCATTGCTGAGACAGCGGTGCACCCAGGCATCATCTCTATTCATTCCATCATCCATTGCTGAGACAGCGGTGCACCCAGGCATCATCTCGCGCACAGCCCTGTTACTGGCCTTCCATTCCGTCGCTCGAGGTGGCCTATGCGGTAGCTTCTGCACTCGTCCACAAGTACAGTGCTAGATACTGTAGTGCTATGCATATAGTAGTGCTGATAGTATGCATATAGTAGTGCTAGATACAGTAGTGCTATGCATATAGTAGTGCTGATAGTATGCATATAGTAGTGCTAGATACAGTAGTGCTATGCATACAGTAGTGGTCTTAAAATGCTGCAGTGCTACAAGGAGAGGTGCAACTGCTAGCGGCTGGCTGCCGTTGCCCCTCGTTTCCTCGCCCATGGTCAGAATCCAGTCATGCGTACCTTGCCTTGTGCGAGGTCCGTCCTCTTGGCAATGCCCTTCAGCCCTCATCCAGACCAGCTAGCAGAAGGAGCAGCAGCTAATGGCCATTCATACACTTTTAGGACCCAGCCATGCTCACCTCTCGCACACGGTCTTGCTTCTTGGCAAAGTCCTTGAGGCCTTGTAGGCAGTGCCGCAGGAAGTCGGTCTTGGAGAGCACTTTGCGCGCTTTGGGGTACGACGCCAGCGACTGTTTTCCAAGATCACAGCGTGGTGGGAGAGGTTTTGTTAGGTTGCCAGCAACTGCATGGGATCGAGGCGGCAAAAATGGGAGCGATGGGTGGGAGCAAGGCTTTGGGGTATGATGCCAGCGACTGCGCAGGATCAGGGCGGCAATAGATGGAAGCAATGAAGCTTGTTCAAGGTGGTGATGATGCATGGCTTTGGGGTACAACGCTGGCGACCGTTCAAGACAAAAGTGTGGGGGAAAAACGGTTAGGTTGCCAGCGACTGTGCAAGGTCAAGGGAGTAAGAAAGTAAGAAAGTGAGCTGTATGGTGGCTGAAGGTGGTGGTGAGGGTGGTACCAAGCCTGTGCGGTGCCGCGGCAGCGACTGTTTTTCAAGACGACAGAGTCAGGGCGGTGGGGAAAATACCAGCGACCGCTTTGAGTGCCAGCAACCGCGCGGCACTGGGGTGGTGGCGGTGGGGCTGGAGACGGTGGGAGCCATACCTATGGAGGTGGTTAAATTGTAAAGTGGTCGAGGGGGTGGGAACACAGCTTTTGGGGTACGATGGCAGCGAATATGTACGACCGGGGCGTGCTAGTCGACTCATGATCGTAGTAGTCATGCAAGGGCAGAAGGCAGCAGGCCAACGGGCCTAATCAAGCAGCAAACCCACATTCAGGACAAACACACTTGCACGCACACATACACACACACGCGCGCGCACACACACACACACACGCACACCTAAAATAAGTCAAGAAACCCACCCACCTGCAGGGACATGAACGCCAGCTGGAAGACAGGCAGGTCAACAGGCGGTCGCCTCCACACGAGTTTCGTGAGGCCGCACAGCAGGCTGCGGTGGCTGCCGCCGATGAGGGCGGAGATGGCGGTATTATTGTCAAGACCGTCCACCAGGGCGTCCTTTGCGTCGTCGTTACTCGACAGGCAGTTGGCGAGCAGGCCCAGGACCTGCGATGATTGGCACGTGCATGGGGATCCACAAGCTGTAAGATCACCACCTATTAAATCCACACTTTCGATCAATTTGGCAAACAGGTTGGATTTGCCCCCAGTTTCACCAAGGGACTCCTAGTAGTATTTGTTTGTACTTTGAGCGAGCCTTTGATGGATTGGTTTGGCGGGCATGCTCCAAAGGCGAGGCTGCCCTTCTCTAGTACCTTTCTTGTGAGGGAACTACTGTGATTAGCCATGAGTAGAACAAGCTTCCCTACTACTTAATATGATAGATAGGAGCAGGACGGCCGGCCTCACCTCGTGGAGCAACGCAGGCCCCCGCATGATAGACAATAGACCGTGCTATAATGAATCACTTAATTTGATAGATAGGAGCAGGACGGCCGGCCTCACCTCGTGGAGCACCGCAGGCTCGGCGCACGCCATCTTCCACAGCACGCAGGCCGTGTCCAGCAAGCCTGCGCGGACGGCTGCCCTCTTAGCAGCAAGGTCCCCCAGCAGGGTGTGCTTGAGCTGCCAGCACATACATACAGCACACGGTTACAGCAGGCGCAAGGCAGGCGCAAAGTGCTTGACAGTCATGCGAGCATGCAACGTCTGCGTTAAGGAGCCATGTCCGAAACATCCTCAAGCAGAAGCAAGACCAGATGCACGACCTACATTCAGTAAGCTTCCACGCAGTAACCTTACATTCACATGACCTACATTCAGTAAGCTTCCACGCAGTAATCTTACATTCACATGACCTACATTCAGTAACCTTCCACGCAGTAATCTTACATTAACCCTATAGCAGTAATCTTACATTTACACGAACTTCATGTAGTAACCCACACGTTACAAGAGCCCGCACACAACCCGATGACACCCTAAAAACGATGCCCATGTGGGAACATAGTTCTTTGATACCTTGGCATAAAACGGGCCTTGGCAGCGCGGCGTAATTACATTGGGGTGAACGGCGTCAACAGTAACATGTGTGCCGAATGAGCTCGAGTCTCCGAAAAGTTGCCGGCAAACGTTTCCATAAAGCTAAAATTAAAACTTCAACTGGCATGATTAGGTTAAACTAGAAAGGCCCCTTCCCAGCCCTTGCCCTTACCAGCGAGAGTGACAGTAGCAGCTGCTGCAGGTGGATATCTCTCTGTGTGGGACCCTTATTTGCCGTCACCGCTGGTTTCCGCCCCCCAGGGGCCCCTTGCCCGAGACCAGATCTCCATGGATTCAAACTCCCTTTCGCACCCACGCCCTCCCCCTCCTCTCTCCGCAGCCCTTGCTGCTGCACTGGAGTGAACACGCCAAACACACGCCGTCTCTGCGCCATCTCAACCGCGTCAGCCATGCCACCCTCCCCATCGTCCTCCTCCTCCTCGTGCTCCTGCACTCCCTCTCCTTCCCAAGCCCTCGCAGCGCCACCTGGCCGACTAGGCTCCACCCGGCGGCCCACCATGCCTCCTTGACCGCTGCCACTAATGCCGCCATCTGAGCTGGCATCGGCCCACCCGCCATCCTCCTCCCTCTCATCATGGTCCGAGTA
The DNA here is from genome assembly GCA_009746045.1 of Mesostigma viride. NCBI lineage: Eukaryota > Viridiplantae > Streptophyta > Mesostigmatophyceae > Mesostigmatales > Mesostigmataceae > Mesostigma > Mesostigma viride. The sequence goes on from RPFO01000231.1 coordinate 753,606, forward strand.
AGAATCCTCCCCGCTGTCCTCGAAACGCGCCGCATCCGACGTCACCCCATCCCTTGCGCTACCATTACCCCTGCCCCCCGTCACCGTTTCAGCCCTGATTGTTGTTGCCGCCACCGGCCCATGACTCCCGTTGCGGAGAGCAGCAGGGCTCTTAACAGCTCCCGTAGTGGTCACTGTACCAGTTGCGGTCACTGTACTAGTATCAAACGCAGATGCAGGGCGAGGATGGAGAGCGGCCGGACCGGTCTTCCCTCCGCCCGGCCGCTGTTTTGTCCGGCCCGCAGAGCCAGCTGTCGCAGCCAGCAGGGACCCGGTGGCGGCGTCAGCAGAATTAGGCCGAATGGGGCCCCCTGTCTGCTTTGTGGTCACCGTCTTCTGACTGTGCTGCGCCGGCTGCTGCTGCTGTTTCGAAGGAATGCTGGCAGCGGCGGCGGCGGCACCCGCCTGGATGCGCTGCACGTGCTTTGCGGCGGCACCAGTCGCAGACACCCCCCCCACAGCTGCAGCAGAGGCCGCGGCGGATCGTCGGGCTGCTGCCGTATTCACCGAGGGGGTGGCGGCGGTGGCATCCTTGGGCTGACCCCTGGTAGTCGTCCCTCCAGCGCCCCGGTTATGGCTGCTGTCATCCAGGTTGCTGTTGTTGCTGCTCTTGCCCAAGGCCTTGCCCTTGGCCTTGAGGGAGAGCAGCGACAGGCGTGTGTGCGTGTCACGGGCGGACTTGAGGAGGTGGGCGAGGAAGTGGGTCGTGATGGCGACGCGCTTGGCACGCCGGCTGCAGTGATGAGTGGGAGGGGGAGAGGGCCATGCAGGATCAAAGGGGCTCATGAACCAATACATCCAACAGGCACGAAATAAGGAGAAATTCATTCAGTCATTGATTCCATCATTTCTTGCTTCACTTCCGTAAGTCAATAACTCATTGATTCGTTCCTTAACGCAAGTAAAACAGTCACGTGCAGGTTACATGTACGCATGATTGATACATGTATGCACGGTGGACGGATGAGCTGCATAACTACAGTAGCAATGTCTGCCTGACCGCCAGCTACGGACACAGTGTTCAGTGACTGCTTGACCACCAGCTACGGACATAGTATTCTATGCAGGGCGCTTCAGTCCAGTTAACTGCTAAACGTACATCCTATACACAAATTACTGCTATATTATACACATGAAGCCTTAGCGACGGGCTACTATAGTATAATACTACTGTTGTGTACAGTACTACACACAACAGTTTACTGCTATACTATACAGATGAAGCCTTAGCGACGGGCTGCTATAGTAGAGTACTACTGTTGTGTACAGGACTACTATACACAACAGTTTACTGCTATACTATACACATGAAGCCTTAGTGACGGGCTTGTGAAAGGCTCAAGTAGACAAAGGAGGTCTTGTGTTGTGGGACACATTGACTATAATGCTCGTGGGACGCTGATATAGGAAGAGCGAGCTGATAACATGATCAAGGAAATAGATGACTAGAATCCACATGACTAGAAGAAAGCCATAATAATGTCGTTTAACTGATACCACACTGTTAGTACAATTAGAGGAGATGGCTGAAGCTTGAAAAACAGCAGGGGCAACGTGCACTCAATAATTAGTAATTGATGGGGCAAAGCATCAATGTTCTCCTCCATCCGCAATCAACGCGTTAACAGATTAACAACCAATGTGTTGCACGATGAGGTTACCGATGTGTTTACCTTTCTAGTGGACTCCTGCATCACCCAATCGGCTCACCTCCAGGTCAGTAGATTGCGTAGTGCAGAGCCGGCGACCGCTCGATGGGTGAGCAGCTGCTGCGTGGTGGCGTTGTCGGTGACGTCGGGCGGCACCCGCATGAGCTGCAGGTACACCTGGATCGCTCCTCGCGACATCTGGTAGCAGGAAACGGCCCGGCACGTTCATCATGCCGATTAGAATACATGAACATTTTGTAAATGGACGTTTCTTCGATAGAAGCTTAGCCTACTATTCACACATAGAGCTGAGCAAAGCATCAAATAAGCCTACTATTCACACATAGAGCTGAGCAAAGCATCAAATAAGCCTACTATTCACAGATATAGCGGAGCAAACCATCGCATAAGCTTACTATTCACACATAGAGCTACTATCCAAACCATCGCACAAGGCCCTGCATCTTCCGTGATCTTAAGCAGGATACAACATGCGAACACAATCTCGTATGATGCTTAAACCCTTCCCCCCAAACCCTCATTCACCGAACCCCCCTGCCACCCCATAATTTGCCCCAAGAAGCACCACGTCCAAGAATGCGGATGCATCGTAAAACAAAGGGTTCATGAATGACCCTCAGCCACATTCCCCCCTCTTCTACCGCACCCTCGTGTCATCATTCATGCATGCTGATCCCGGTATATATTGTATACTACAGCATCTATATACTAGTATATTTCCACATTATCTACACTTTCTATATTTTTCATACTTTCTATATGTTCTTCCCTATCATCCTTAAATGTGTGATACATAGACGATGTAAACCTCCTTCTGTTTCGCTCCCCTGCATCCTCACCTCGTCCACCGATGAGTGCTCGTCCTCCCACGCGGCATCATCCTGCCGGGCGCCATCATCATCGTCTCGCCCAGCGCCAGCGGCCCCACTGCCGCCACCATCGCCGCCACCATGTTGTCCCCATTCATCCCTCGTCACCCCCTTCGATGCCCTACGCCAGCACAGCGCCGCCGCGGCAACCGCGCTGTCTGCCATCACGTTCCCCAGGAGCCGGAGGCAGGCCAGCCGAGACGCCAGCCCCCACTCCCGCCCCGTCATTTCCGCCCCCGAGGTCACCCCCCAATCACGTACAATTACCCCCTCTTCCTCCTCATCAACCGTGATGCGAGAGTCATGGGGGGGAGGAGACATGAAGATGCCAGAATCGTGTGGCGAAGGAATTACCGCGACCGGTTGCGCCTTGGAGACCAGGATGCTAGCGAGCGCGCGGCAGAGGCCGTCTCCGTGCCGGCGTATAGCAGCCACCACACATGCCCGTGCGGCGCCGCCATGCCATCCAGATGCCAGCCCAGACAGAGGCACGCCCCCCTCCCCCTTCCCCCCCTCCCATCCCCTTCCCGCGTTTCCCCCCCCAGCCAATTGGCCACCGTCCCACCCCCCTCCGAAGATATTGGCGACACCCCCCACGCCCGAGCCATCGTCCCCTCCCGCATGGACCAGCAGCGCGTTCAGGCCCAGGGACAGGTGGCGCGCCGTCAGCTCTCGCTCCTCCTCCATCTGCACCACCCATGACGGGGCGCCGGTAAGGGACAGGCCCTGCCCTTGCGAACCTGCGAGCCCACGCCTCGCGTCTATAGTGCTCGCATCGGCCCCATCACGACCATGCCCATGCTGATGACAGCTGTCACCATCCTGGTGGTGGTCCGGCCGCGTTTCCGCGCCATTCCCAACCAGATGCCAAGTCTGGCTTGCACCCCCCCCGGCGGAAGAGGCTGTCAAAGGCGAAAAAGACGCGCCACCTGTCATCCTGGCCGGCACCGTGCCCGATAAGTGCACAGGCCCCTGGCTGCCCGATGAATGTGGGGCCCCCTGCGTGCCGGAGCACAGAATTAGCGCCCGAGTCAACGCGTCCGCCATGCTGGCCACGTTCAGCCCCGAGAGATACGAGGCGGGACGGGAGTGAGCCCCCGGGTGTGCCGATGGGGGCCGATTGTATGACGAGTACAGAGGTGACGGCCGGTAGTCGGCCTGAACCCGGCTGCTCTCAGTATTCAAGTCACCCGTGCCGCTCTTCACAAACTTTACACCTTGTGCGATCCCTCGAGCGGAACCCTTTGCTGCGCCCCATTTCGTGTCTGTCGCCGCCCCTGCCCCGCCCCACACGCCGCTATGGCGGCTACTCTTGTTACCGTCACCGTCACTGGGATCTAGGCCCTTTGCACCCCGACTGGACCCACCCTCCAGGCTGTCGGCTTCAAACTCCTCCCCCCCCTCCTTCCCCATGCTAACATCATCATAGTCACCATCATCATCCTTGTTGGGCGTCCCCCCCACTAGTTCTTGCGTCTCCACGTGGACGAGAATCGCCAGCAGGTGCGCGACGTTGCCGGCCGCCAGAAGCGCCTCGGCGGCGTGAGGATCCCCTGGCCACGCGTACAGAGGCCCAGATCCCGACCAGCCTCCACTAGTGAATGGCATTCCCGCTTCACCCGTGGGATCCGCCTGGTTTCCTTGAGCGGCTCGACTAGCTCCGATGCTCGCGGCACGATCGCCTATCGAGGAGGCTCCACCTTGAAGGCCGCCACGCGCCCATAGCCCCAGCAGCCCCGCCCCACATGGCTGATTACGACCCCAGCCCTGGGGCTGGCCGCGACCTCGGCACTCACCCTCGCAACGAGCACCACTACTGCAATGAGCACCGCCGCCGTTGCCACAGCCTGATTGCCATGGCGGTTGGCCAGCGTTGCCAGGAAACTGGCTTCCCCATCGACCCTCATCGCACGTGCTGTCGCACTGGCCTTGTTCATGGTTGTGGCGGTCGCGGTCCGCGCCAGCTGGCACTCCCCCCCGAGCCAAAGCCAGCTGCGTGCGCCAGAACTCGAGCATGCGCAGGACGCGCTCCAGGGACCGCCACATGGGCGCACCGCCCCCCTCACGGAATGCCGGCGTGGCCACGAGGGCGCTGGCGTCTGTCACCGCCGCCCGGACCATCACGCTCGTGAGGCCCGCCAGCAAGCTGGCATTCGCCGCCAGCGAGCTCGCGTTCGCTGCCGGCAAACCGCCGGCATTCACCGGCGAGCTGGCGCCAAAGGCGCCTGCGGTTCTGGGGAACGAGCCGGCGACGACTGAAGTTGCCTCTTCGAGGAAGCCCAGGAGCCGGGTCCAAAAGCCCGTCACGTGGAGGGATACCGCGACGCCAAAAGGGTTGACAACCAGGTTGGAGGATGACGTCGCAGACAGCATATTTAAACCCTCCTCGTCCCGCGCCCCTGAGGTCAAGCTCCTCTCCTTGGGTACAGAGGCGATGCCTGCTTCTTCACGAGAAGCCTTTGCTACTTCCGCGGAAGAAACCGGTAGCGATGGGGACATCGGGGGCATGGTGAGCGCGTCGTCGGGGACGGAGAGGGACATGGACGCTAGCGCACGCAACGCAGCGAGACGCGCAGCCCCACACTCCCGCCCATCCGCCGCGATCCGCGCCACCGCAGCCGCCACGTCCGGCCACCCTTCCAACAACAGCTGGCGGGATCGAGGGGCGGTGACGGACGCCAGTTGAGCCACGATCGCCAGCACGGCCGCCCGCACGGCCGCATCTCGTTCCCTCAGCAGCCTTGATAGCCAGAACGTGGCCCCCACGTTCGCCCACGAGGCATCCCACACGGACGGGGGGAGGCGCGACTGGACCGCCAAGAGGCAGGCGAGGGATTCCCGCAGGAGAAGGGACCCCTGGAGGGTGCCCGCCAGGGCCGGCGGGACGCCACTTCCGCTGCCACCGCCGCTGTTCGGGACCCCCTCGCTGACTCCAGCGGGAGAGCTGGGAAAGCCAATGATGCTGGAGACGGCACTCGTCACGCCATGAGCGGCGACGAGAGGCTGGTGGGAGGTGGCTGTTGCAAGTGCGGAGGCGTAGGGAGCGGATGCCCCAGTGGCGGCGGTAGTCCCGATGCCAGCATACGCGGCCGCGCCGCCAAAGTTTGTGTATCCTGCCCACTGGGTGGCCACCCCTTCCACTAGGACCCGAACTGCGTCCGCGTACGGCCCCTGCCAGGGTGCGCCCGCTACCGCTCCCACTGGCCCTCCCGCCACCGACGGCCCCCCGGCGACCCCCGTGAAGAGACCGCGGCCGCCGCTGGTATCCCTACTGTTTCCTTGGGCCGACGTCGCTGGCTCAGGAGGGCCTAGGCTCGCCGCCACGTCCCCCGTCAGCTCCGCCAGCAGCCGCAGGCAGCGCGCCGCCAGGCAGCAGGCGGCGTACGTCCCTGGGGGGTCCCTGCGCCCGCCCGTGCCGGAAGAGGCACCCGCCCTCAGGCCGGACGCGGATGCCAGCATCCCTGAGAGGAACGTGACCAGGCCACCAGGGAGGGGGAACAACGACGGGTCGGCTTGGAGAGCTGCGGCCCTGGTGGCGATGATACCACGACCTACCGCCAAGCCTAGCCGTGGTTGTTGAAATCGGTGTAATTTTTCTTCAGGCCATGGGAGGGATGATGCCACCGGTGCCTTTCCTGTGGTGGCCGGGTGGCGTGCCTGTGCGGACGTCTGGTGATACCAGTCTAAGTCCTCCCTGTGCGAGGGAGTGGAGAATGTTGCCATGTTTGTGGCGGTAAAATACGCCCTCTCGCGGCCCCCACGGTCAACCCTCCCATCCATCAGGCCGCCCGCGTCGTCCCAGGGAAGTGGCTGCGGCGACGTTACAGTGACCAGCATAGTGTCCAGCAGCTCCTTGGACAGCCGGGGGTCGCGCCGGTCGCGTGCGGACGCCAGCAGGTCGCACAAGAAGAGGAGGACCGACTCGGCGATGCCCGGGCCGTCGCTACTGCTGCCGCCGGCACTGGCAGACGCGCCATTAATACCGACGCCGACACCAGCACCAGCGCCCGCAGCACCCGCAGCAGCAGCAGTACCAGCCGCAGTGCTGGCGCTCCTGGCGGAGAGGCCGACGTTCATAGCGGTGGTGGTGCTGGTACTGGCAGCTGCAGAGGCATCCATGGATGGCCACCCGCTGGCCCCTGCGTTTGCCAGGGTCCTGGGTGCCAGAAACACGGCGCCCGTCACTGGGTTCCTCTCCAGCAGGGACGGGAGGAGGCAGGTCATGGTGACCTCGGCCAGGTATAGGAGGGCGGACGCCGGCGGCTGGGACGCGGCTGGTGGAAGAGGCGCATCGGACAGGTTGGCTGCGCCTGATCGCTCGCCGCAGTCGTAAGCAGTGGTGACGGTGGAAGCAGAATGCACTGGGCCCGCTTCATGGCCACCCGGTCGTGGCCGCAGCCGCAGAATGGAGGAGAGCAGCGGGAGGAGCGCCAGCATGAGCCGCCAATCCTCGGCAGTTGCAGGCGGTGCCGACAGATACCGGCGGAAGCAAGGGATCCAGGGGGCGTTTGCCAGAAGCGTTGCGCCAGGTGACAACCAACTGCCACCCGCCGTGGGAATCCTGGATCCTGCGTCAAGCAGGGCCGGATCTGTCTGATGTAGTTTCCAACCAGAGCTCCCTCCACCGGCCAACGGCAAAGTCTGCGTGGATGCTAGAATTTGTAGCTGCCGCAACGCGTGCATGCACTCGTGGTGACTCGATGCGTTGGAGGCGGAGGCCATGAGCCGCTCGGCGGTGGGGACTGGGTGGAGTGCCGCCAGGACGGAGGAGAGATACGATTGACCTAAATGATGGTGGCCCTCCCCGGAGCGCGCTTGACGCTGACGTACGCGGTCATCCAGAAACAATTTCTCCTCGAGCATGCGACGCACAATCCCGTCCCCTTTGCTATAGTGACCGCCGTCGCCTTGGCTATAGTGACCGAGGCTGTCGCTGGCAGCATCACGAGGGAAAAACGAGGCGGCGCCAACACCGGGAACTTCTCCGTACATGGCCACCACCCCATTCCCCGTTTCACAGCTTCCCGGCCCCCCTGGCAGCCCGCCCTGGGCCCACGCGCTAGCAGGAGCCACGGCCCTGGGGTGTAACCCCCGTGGTGACCGAAACCTTCCCAAGAACATGCGGGGCACCGCCAGGGTGTCGGGGTCCACCCCTTCTGCAAACCGCTCGCTCAAAGTCACCCGGACATCGCCCGGAAGCTGTTTCCCACTGGAGAGGGATGCCGCTCCGCCGGACAAGGACCTGCCTCTGGCCATCGGATGGCCCTCTTCTCCCCCCACAGCCTGCGCGGCATCTGCAGTGGCTGCGACGTATGCCAGCATGACCGCCCCCCGCCCAAAGAGCAGCACGAATAGCAGCTGGGAGGCAACGTGGCGTACGATAGAATCAGGGTGGAGCACCAGCGGGCATGCGCACGACAGCACCACCCCGAGTCCCTGGCCAGGGTCCAGCATCCACCCGAGGACGGCGCCTCCGCTACTTGCATCCCGCACAGCCAGCGTGCGCAGGAGGCGAAGGCACGCCAGGCCAAGACTTCCCTCTGCTCCCTCTGGTGAAGTGGCCATGTCGGGAAGTTGAGAGAATGGCAAACCCTTCGACCAGTCTGGCTGGTTGGATGAGCTCACAGACATGCCCCCCTTCCTATCTCCATCCCCCCCCATACCTTGGCTTGGTATAACCCCCTCCCTTGGAAACGCCGACATCATCATTACCCCCAGACCACCCACGTGCCCACCCATCCCCTGGCCACCTGCCCCCCCACCCTGTGCACCCTGTGCCATCACGCCCGTCCTTGCCCACCCCGCCACCTCATCCACCAGCGAACGCAGCAACTGGGGGCATTGGCGGGTGACGGCCGCCAGAGCCCCCCAGTCGCCCAGCGCCAGCCGGTGCAGCTGCTCTAATGCTGACCGCCGGATCGATGGGTCCAGCCCGGCCTTGCCGTAGATCGCCAGCAGCTCAGACACCTGGCGCACGCGGTACTGGGACAGGAGCCCCGCCGCTGATGCTCCCCCTGCGGCCGTGGTGGTGGCCGCCATGCTGCTGCTGCCAGTGGTGGCGAAAGTGCTGTAGCTGGGCATGGTGGTAGTCACGCCGCCGGTGCTGGAGGGGTGGGAGGGGGTGACGGTGGTCAGGTTCCTGAGGTCGTCCTCGTCACTTGGGATGCCAGGAAGAACAAAGTCAGCTCCCTCTCCTAGGAGTCCATCCCGCGCCGCTGAATGATTCCTCCCATGGCCCTCTTCGCTGGCCGAGGCACCAGACACACTCAGAGAGGAGTTGCGGCCAGAAACGGCGCCTCTTGTTGGCCATTCGGAACCCGCATCGGCCGTTCGCGGTCCAAGTCCAACAGCAACCCCTTCTACTGGTGACTCAGGAGATCCCTCATCCAGCAGCCCCTGCAAGGGGTCCCCCAACACTCTCACGGCGGCCTCCTCGCGCCGCTTGTCCGACACCCTCCCCGAACCCAACTGGCTGTACTCCCTGACGAGAGAATGGAACGGCTGGCCGCCGGCACCCCCGTTCGACCCGGTTGCGACCCCAACCCCAACCCCATTAGGCCCGGTGGCTGCACCAAACCCACCCCCGCTGCCGACAGGAACCCCACTTTGGGTGCCGTACCATTGCCGCAGCGCCGCCGCGAGGGGCAGCAGAAACAGGGTAACCAGCGGATCCCTCGCTGAGGGCGGCCCACCACCGGCTCCAGAATTATTCCATGGATCATTCTCGAGGTTTCCACGATGCGAATGCGAGAAACCAGCCCCGTTCACGTTGATGGTATGTTCGGCACGCCCGCCGGGACCGCCACTCCCGCCGCCGCTACCGTCTACGAGCTGGGGGGCTGGATTGTGAAAATATTGGTTGCTGCTGCCACTGCCACTACCACTGCCAGCAGTAGCCCTCGCGACCTCCCGCGCGGCCGCCAGGAGCGCCGCGGCCGCCCCCTCCCTGGCAGGGCCCCTGGCCAGGAAGAGCGGCCGCAGGAGCGCCGACGCCCGCTCCCACAGGTGCCAGGCCGACGCTGCGGCGGATGGCGATGGCTTCGTATACGAGGATAGCCCGGGATGGCTTAGTTTTTCGGCCCCCAGAATATGCTGATCCTTGATGGCCCTCGGAATCGATGTATCCCCCTCATCACCGTGTGCAAACACCCCGGCCTCGGCGCCTAACGGCCCAGCCCCACCAGTGCCCTCGTTGGCGGCAGCGCCCCGCAATTGCGCCACCTGGCGGTCCGTGTCGTGCGCCAGCAGCGCGCGGCAGCCGCTGGCGGCTGCGCCGGCCTCATGGTGGGCGACCGCGCCGTCTAGCCAGGGGAGGAAGGGGGTGCAGCGCAGGCGGGCGCCATGGGGCAGCGACTGGAGCAGGTGGAGCAGCAGAGTGGCCGCGCTCTGCAAACGCATGTCGCATCGAGCAAGATCAAGCATGTCACATGTTCACCGGTCAGAGAGGGATAGCTGCGGGGATGCAAATTTGATGGTGGGTGAACAGGAGGCCATCGCAGTGGTGGGTAAAAGCTATTAATGAGAATGAGAATAGGAGGCCATCGCAGTGGTGGGTAAAAGCTATTAATGAGAATGAGAATAGGAGGCCATCGCAGTGGTGGGTAAAAGCTATTAATGAGAATGAGAATAGGAGGCCATCGCAGTGGTGGGTAAAAGCTATTAATGAGAATGAGAATAGGAGGCCATCGCAGTGGTGGGTAAAAGCTATTAATGAGAATGAGAATAGGAGGCCATCACAGTGGTGGGTAAAAGCTATTAATGAGGATGAGACCAAAGGGGGGGCAGCACTGGAGACACCATGGCCATTACGGGTAAAGTAAGAAGTTATAATTGACTATTATCGTCAGGGAAAAAAAATCTTTAGGGCGAGAAAGAGGCAGTTGCTGGGGAGCAGTATTTTTACCGATGAAGCAAGGGTCTCGGCGTCAGGGCAGAACGCATGAGAGAGGGACACATGAGACAGGGGACTCATGAGACAGGGGTGCCAGGACGCAACGAAGGACAGGGCGGGATCCAGGCTGCCAGCATTAGGGCTCATTAGTAGTCATACGTGACAAACAGACGACTCTTATTCTCTGTCAAAAAGTATCCTCGATAACCACTTGAACTCTGTTTTTTCTTGATTCTCAAGTTACAAGCAGAAATAACAAATAGGGGCGAGCATAGATAATTAGTACCACCTATGGACTTGAATACGGGCAAATACTGAAAGTTACTACCAAAGTCTGAGTACAACAGTAATTGCCACGCAAACACCATAACATAGCAGCAAACACCAGCTAGAGCCATTCACAGATAAACTCACGCCAGACACAAATAAACACCATACTACTACTACTACTACTACTACTACTACTACTACTACTACTACTACTACTACTACTACTACTACTACTACTACTACTACTACTACTGCTACTACTGCTACTACTACTACTACTACTACTACTACTACTACTACTACTACTACTACTACTACTACTACTACTACTACTACTACTACTACTACTACTACTATATTTACTATCCCCACGCCTGCCAAAATGAACACCATGGTTGTATATATGTATACTATATATATACTATACATCCTCACACCAACCAAATATCGATCCTGTATCGATAGTAGTATTTAATCCAATAACCGTGATTGCAACCCACCTTGGCGGTCGCATCGTCGTGCAGGCCCCCCATGACAACCTCTTCAAGCACCCCCCGCCGCGACAGCAACGCCACGCTGGCATCCGACACCAACTCATCCTGCAACAAGACAACATGATCTCCCTGACCGCCCGACCACAGACGTGACGGCTCCAGCAGCAGCGTAGCAAGCTCGTCGTAAACTGCCGCACGTAACCGGGCGCTCGGGTGCGCCAGCAGCGCAGCCAGCAGGCAGGCAGCCTCTTCTTCTGCCACCGCAACCATCGATCCCGCCTCCCTCTCCGCCATGCTCGCCTCATCCCCTACAGCCGCTCCTGCCATGGATGCTGCCTCCATCGCCCCGGATACATCCCCCCTTGCCGCCTCGTCCCCCACCGCAACTGATGCTGCATTGAGCACTGCCGCTGCCATCCCCTCCCCATTCCCCCCCCGGACCCAGTGTGACAACGTGGCGCTTCCTCTCAGCTCTCCACCACCAACGCGCTCGCCCCATCCCCCACTGCGGCTACCGCACCCATGGCTGTCATCGGTGCGGTCTTCCTTCTGCACACCCCCTTTGCTGAGACCGGAACCTGACCTCTGCTTCCCCCCATGTCTCTCACTGGCACCCGATAGGGCTATCCCCAAGACGTTGCCCGCACGGACACAGACATGCGTGCGCAGAATCAGCCGCAACAAGCCCACAAGAAGCGCCTGCCCCTCCGCCGGTCCCGCCTGGGACACCCAGGGCAGTGCGGCGCGCACGCGGCGCAGCGCCGCTAGTGCCAGAGGCCACCCGGGGGCGGCGCCAACACCATCGGTAACGGCAGCAGCAGCATCGCCTGCAGCATCCCTGCCTAAGCTCTCGGGGTATCGGCCCCGTCGCCCCCCCTGGTCAGGGAGTATGAGGGCGCCAGGGACTTGGGCTGAAAGGGAGGCGTCTCCCATCAAGGCGAGCAGCTCATTGGCGGCGGATTGGGCGGCATGGATAGCGGTGGCGGCCTCCAGCGTGCGAACACTTGCCGGGTGCAGGCGCGCCATGTACGGCAGCACCTGGGGGCCGGAAGGAGGGGCCAAACGAAGGGCCAGGGGGGGGGGGAGGAAGGAGGAAACAAAAGGAAATCCTAGTTCAGTCTTTGTTTGGGGGGGGCAGGCAGGGAAGGCGAGAAAATTGTGACATAGAGGGCAGGAAGGGAGAGAAGGGGTGGGGCAAGGTGAGGGGGGCTCATGAAAAAGATGAAACAGGAGTTGGGGGGGGCTCATGGAAAAGAAGGTAAAATGGGAAGTGGGGGTGGGGCATGAACTCATGACGAGACTTCGGCACAGGAAGGCCCCTTGCTGACGGTCTCTGCGTTGTTGGTGAATGACAAGGGCACCTGTCTTACTACTACTATCAAAGAAGAAAACGCCATTCATTAGTGTTCCGCGTTGTTGGTGAATGACAAGGGCACCTGTCTTACTACTACTATCAAAGAAGAAAACGCCATTCATTAGTTATCCGCGTTGTTGGTGAATGACAAGGGCACCTGTCTTACTACTACTATCAAAGAAGAAAACGCCATTCATTAGTTATCCTTCTCTAGCATGCATGCCACATAACAAGGGCACCTGTCTTACTACTACTATCAAAGAAGAAAACGCCATTCATTAGTTATCCTTCTCTAGCATGCATGCCACATAACAGCAACAAAAACCAAGTCAACCTGCCAGCTCACCTTGGGCAACAGGTCGCACCTGTATACCTTTTGATGCCTGTATGTGTCTGTATGTGTGTGTGTGTCTGCGGAGTACATAGCATATCAAAGACAAAATAGCCATTAGGGACATTACAATCATGCCATCCACCACTCACCTTGGGCTGCAGGTCGCATGTGACAGACGCCAGCAGCTCATCCACCACGAGAGTCTCCGCGAGGGCTTCCACCAGGGGCAGGGGTACCAGCCCTGACCGCCCGTCCGTGCTGCACAGGTCCACCGCCTCGGGGGGTAGACACCGGAGAAGCTCCACCACAATGCGGAGGACGCCGATCTCAGCGGGGAGAGGGAGCCGGCGACGGTGAGGGACGGTAGCAGAAGGGTGAGCGGTGGTGGCAAAAGAATTGAACGATGGAGAGGGAGAGGCAGATGGGGCCGACAACGGCGCGGTGGCGTGACAGTTGGCGGATGAGTGAGGATCGTGGCTATTAATAGCGCCAGAGGATCGAGTGGACACGGCGGATGGGTACTTGGAAGAGGACGAGAGAAGCTTTGGGACTTGGCTGTTGGGCTTGGGTGAGTCACCCACTGCCACCGTGGCGCCATGGTTGGGGTCAAGCGGAGTCCTGCTCGATGAAGGTCCTGCAGGGTTAGCTGTCGCTGGACGTGAGGAGGCATGCAGTGCTGCTGGTGTCGGCGATGATGCTGCTGTTGCTGCTGCAGTTGCTGCTGCAGTTGCTGCTGCAGATGAGGAGGGTCTCACGCCAGGTGTCGCGTGGGCGGCATCGCCTGATAGCTCGACCCGGGGAGCCAGCGACGCCCAGTGGGAGTGGATGTCCGACAGCTCTTTGAAGTAGCTCAGGAAGCGCAGGCGTGTCTGCGCACGGCGCAGGGGTGGGAAGGGTGGAACGGCGGCAGGGCACAAGAGGCGTTACGAGGTTTAGGGCATGCATGAGGTAGCTCAGGAAGTGCAGGCGCGTCTGTGGAGCGTGCCAGAATAGACGAACCAGGTTGGGATCCAAAGCCACAGGGCGTGGCATAGCAGGGCCCACGGGTTCATGCTTGATTTATTTCTTATATATGTTATATCATATAAAGAAGCCCATTATTATGGGGATCCAAAGCCACAGGGCGTGGCATAGCAGCACCAACGGGTTCACTGGGGTCAGTGGCACAGTTGCATAGCACATGGTCCTATGCAGGGTGGACAGTATAATGCTGTGGATGCACCTCTATACATCAGGTAAAATATAGATACACTAGTACATATATCAAGGACACAACCAGCGCAGGCCAGAAATCGGGAGAATCCGGACCATGGTAGCTCGAGCCTGCCGTTATCTTGTCCGCGTGTTCGAGTCGTTCAGGATGATGAATATGAACACTAGTACATATATACTTAGACCTGACATCGTGGTTCTGGGCTTTGAGGGAGGCGGCCGGCACTTGCTCATTGACGTTTCTGTGGCTCGCCCCTTGGCTCTTATCCATGTAGTTGGTGCATCCCAGGCGGCGGGCTACACGGCGGATCGGGCTGAGCGGGCCAAAGCTCACGGCTTATGGCGACGTTGGGCACCACCGAGTGGTGCCCTTTGTCTTGGAGGAGTTTGGGGCCATGGGGACCCTGACCGCCGGCTTCTTTAAGGAGTGCTGCCGGCTCCGGGAGGACCGCCTGGACCTGGAGGGCCAGCGGGCCCCTTGGTTGGCGCGGACCTGGACGTCGTACTGGCGCCAACGCCTTTCGGTAGCGGTTACCCGGGCTATGGCTGACATCTTGCTCCGCCGCACGCGGGCTGACTTTGCGGCGCAACACGGTCATTATGCTGTTTTACTTCATTCCGCGGTGAGGAGTGTCCCATGCCGGCTGTCGTTATTTTGTCGTGGTATCTCTTGTTAGCGTTGGCTTTGTTTATCTTTAATTGGGTGCTTTCACTCTCATGTAAGTAGTTATAATTTTAAATACATATATATCCATTGGGAATGATAAATTACGGAGGTGAGATTATAGTAGTATATATTTAGTATATACATATATCAGCTGATTCAGCTCACTCATATAATGTATACACTACTATCAGATAACGCATGATGCCAAGGATGCACCTGTGTATATCATTCAAATATATATACTGCGTGGTACGTATATGCTACTATCAGATAACATATCTACCACTATCAGATATGCATGATGTCGTAGATACACTTGCACGTAAAAGGGTTTCTTGCAGAACGTCATATCTATATTGTAGAACTTCATATCTATATTGTAGAACTTCATATCTATATTGTAGAACTTCATATCTATATTGTAGAACGTCATATCTAGCTCTGCATTCGACCAAGAGGTCAGCATCTGCAGCCCTTTCACACGCTGTTCTTGCAGAACAACTGCTGTGTTTGCCAGGTGCCGTGTTTGCAAGGTACGTCACCTGGAGTACTGAGTCAAGAGAAACGGGGTCTCCAACAGAGCACCATCAACTCATCCATGTCACGCCTTCATGGCCAAACTGAGAATACTCCAATATGTGCTCGCCGTTGCATAAAGCGCGATACTGGCACAACACTTATCCTTAGTATAAAGATTGCTGTAAACGAAAAGTTGCTGATATAATAAAGCGCGATACTAGCATCCCATTTGTCCTCGTGTTTAGAATAGAATGGCCAACAAGCTGCCACAAAATATGTACAGTCGCTCCAATAAACCTTTCGCCCCGCCGCCAACTCCCCCTGCCCCCTGCCCCCTGCCCCCTGCCCCCTGCCCCCCGCCCCCTGCCCCCTGCCCCCTGCCCCCTGCCCCCTGCCCCCTGCCCCCTGCCCCCTGCCCCCTGCCCCCTGCCCCCTGCCCCCTGCCCCTTGGCCCCATGCCGCTGTGCCCCCAGAGCCCAGGCCTCTATGCTACTTGCGGTTGCCAGTATACAGTTCTTGAGTACCCGGCACCCCGGCCCTCTTTTTTACATGCATTTGCCAGTATTTACTTCTCAACCCCGTGTACCCCATGCACCCGCCCTCTAAGGCACTTGCGGCTGCCAGTCTACAATTCTTCAAGTACCCGGCGCACCTCGTTGCTGAGAACAGGGGGCCCGCCGCCACCTGACCCTTGCGTTGGCGCCGGCACCCGCAGGAGCGGTACCACGTCCGCCAGAAGTGGCAGCACCTGGCCGAGGCGAGACTCGGCGCGCAGAAGCGGGAGGAGTGCTCGGAAGATGGCGTGTGCGGGCGCCAGCAGGGGGATTACTTCCAGGGTGGCCGCTGGCGTGCCTGGGACATGGCACAGACGTGACAACCAGAGAGGACCGCGTCAGGGAACAGTGTAACCGTGCGTAGAAACAAGGTCACGTTCGCGCGATGGCTGGTCGGTCGCTACGGCAAGGCACTGCCATAGGACTCGACAACCGCGGATAAGATAACAGAAGGCTCGCGCTACCATGGTCCGGAATCTCCGGATTTCTGGCCTGTGCTGACGGTCTCATTGATGTCATGGTCACTATAGTATACAAGTGTCCAGCCTGCGCTGGCGGGTCTCATTGATGTCACTACAGTAAAAACAGTGTATGACGAGACGCCGGCGGCATGACCAGCCCTTAGGATCCCCGGGGGGGGGCGGGGGGATATGATGATGAGACCAGTACAGCCTATGGGGAGGAGACCAGTACGGCCTACAAGGGTTGGAATGTGAAGATGTCGGCGGATCGTGTGACCATGCGCAGAGTTGGACGCCGTGAGCATGGTGGTGGATCAGATGCGGCCACTATAGCGGTCATTTTAGCGGTCACTATAGGAAGTAAGACTATACTCGAGGGACTACACCAGAAGCCTATACAAGAGGACGTTTACCAGAAGCCTATACAAGAGGACGTTGACCAGAAGCCTATACAAGAGGATGTTTACCAGAAGCCTACGCAAGAGGATGTTTGCCAGAAGCCTACGCAAGAGGACGTTGACCAGAAGCCTATACAAGAGGGCGTTTACCAGAAGCCTACGCAAGAGGACGTTGACCAGAAGCCTATACAATATGGCCTAGATAACGGCTTGAGCAGAGAGCCTACACAGGAACGCAGACTAGGACCGAGCGCCTCCATGGAACCGTACCCGTGGATGGGTCCGCTCTGCTGCCACTGACGCCAGGTGCCCCAGGGTCACCTGCGCCACCGGCCAGGAATGCGGGACATGCCGCAGGGTAGCTGGCTTGGAACTGCGTGCGCAGGCGGGCGCTGATGGGAAGCTCCCCCTCGTCAGAGAAGAGCCCTGCGTCCGCTCGTGGCGGTGACAGCTGGCAGACGAGCGCGCCTTCCTGCAGGTGGCGTATGCCGCTCTGGGGATGGGAGGGTCGAGGGGGAGGGACACCCAAGGGTGGGCGGTAGTTGTGTGTGGGGTGGGGTGGGGTGGGTGGGTTTGGTTCGGGTTTAGAGAGGGGTTGATTTTGGGGTGAGATACCGTAGTCATGCAAAAAGCACGGTGAAATATGCAAAAAAGAGTAGCCACGCACCAGGATATTATTCGGATGCATTGCCTGATGTTATTATGAGGGATAGTGGTTGGTGCGCAATACGCTTGGTCATCCGTGCACTTCAGTCCCAACCTCAGTGCCCCTTTCCTTGACTCCAATAAGCACCAAAGGAACTTCGAACTGACAATACTAACGATGTGCTAGTGCGGGCAACTATTGGTGTTAAAAAGATAATGCTTACTACACATAATGCTTACATAATGCTAACATAATGCTATGGCGCTAAATAGTGCTTACTGTCAGCTTGGCCAGCAGCCCCCCCAGGAACGCAACATGCGACACTATTTGAAGAGTGTTTAGAGAATATTAGTGTCGCCATCATGGTAAAGAAGTAGAAGGCTTACTTTGAGCTTGGCCAGCAGCCACTGGAAGAGCTATCGGATAGCTAACCTATGGAAAGCGATGCTACTCTGACGGGCACAGTGGTTTGGGATGCTTACTTTAAGCCTGGCCAGCAGCCAGTGCAGGAATTACAGAAATGCCATTTATAAGAAGTTACTATTTATAAGAAATTACTCCGGGCATGAGGGTAGAGAATCCTTACCTTGAGCTTGGCCAGCAGCCGGCGCAGGAACTCCAGCACCGGCACGTCAAACCCGAAGTCGTCCGTGGTGTACAACAACGCCAGGGCGTTCTGCAGGAAAGACAGCCACAGACAGCAATAAAAACCAAAGAGGAATAGCAAAAGCAAAGACACAGACAGCACTGAGACACCCAGATGGGAATAGCAAAAGCAAAGACACAGACAGCACTGAGACACCCAGATGGGAATAGCAAAAGCAAAGACACAGACAGCACTGAGACACCCAGATGGGAATAGCAAAAGCAAAGACACAGACAGCACTGAGAGACCCAAACGGGAATAGAGAAAGCAAAGCATGTCAACACTTTCAGAGGAAAACTTAGCAAGACATTTGCTGCAACTGGCTTTACTGGAGTGTTCGTTATGTTCAACTGTCAGCTCAGCTATTCACGGTCGAATCTTACTACACGTGTGAAGTGCGAGTGCCAGCTCAAATGACTCGTGCTCAGGATGGCGTATCCCCTAGAAAAATTTTGCAAGGCGGCAGTCCGAGTACTGATTGAGTTCAAGTGCCCGCTTTGCTGCTCACGTTCAGGATGGCGGGACGCTGCAGGACCGCCTCCGCGGGAAAGTCTGCCACCACGCACCCCGCCAGCTGGCGCAGGGCCTTGCGCAGCACGCGCGCATCGTCGCTGTACTCGAGCTTGACTGCGCGGGGAAAAAGGGGGGAAAAGGGGGGGGAAAGGGGGGGGAAAGGGGGGGAACAGGGGGGGGGGGAAGGGAAAAAAAGGGGGAAAGGGGGGGAAGATGGGGGGAAAGGGGGGAAAAAGGGGGGAAAGGGGGGGAAGATGGGGGGAAAGGGGGAAAAAAGGGAGGAAAGGGGGAAAAAAAGGGAAAGAGGGGGGGGGGAGGGAAGGGGGGGGAACCGACAGACCAGGGGAACGCAATAGGTCAGACGAAAGAGGATGGGAGAAAACCAACCGACGGCCGGGCGAGGGGAAGGGAGAAAAAGAAAGAAGAGAGGAAACGAGGGAGGAATGGGTATTCTGGCAAACTACGATGGCTGCTACAGTGTGACAGCACACACGCCTCATCGCCGTAATCCATCTCGAGCGTGAGCGACGGCGGACAGGTTGGATGGAGGAAGAGAGGGAAAAAGCGGATGGGAGGGACGGGTATTCTGGCAAACTAGAGTGGTCGCTACAGTGTGACAGCACGCATGGATCGATTTACTCAAGTTTGACTGCGTGACTAGCCGTGGGCAGGTGTGGAGGAAGAAAGGGAGAGAGGAAGAGGGGAGCAGAGGAAAGAAGGGGCGGGTATGCTGGCAAAACGAGCGTTGCTGCAGCGCAGTTGAGTAAGGGGATTCGTGCGAGCCTCAAGCTTGGTCCACAGTGCGACAAGCGGCAGCGAGAGTATGACATAGGTGCAACGACATGCAGGCAGGCAGCAGAGCTAGCAAGGGATGGACATTCAGGCAGAAGACGGTCATTACAATGCGATAGGAATGGGGAGATAAGGTACACGGTATATTGGGGTCCTTATGTATAGAGGGGAGATAAGGTACACGGTATATTGTGGTCCTTATGTATAGAGGGGAGATAAGGTACACGGTATATTGGGGTCCTTATGTATATTGTATTCTATACATATACCGAATTTGCCCCTCCCTAAAATGTGATGCCATCACCTTCACAAGAACAAAATGATTTCACGGAAGGGGCATTGCCTTGCTAACTGGTTACTGACTAAGACTGGCCAGGCCAACCTGATGTGCATTGACGCAACGAGGGGCATTGGTGGATGGTTGGGCAGGCAGATTATGAAATGCTTGGTGAAGAGAGGTTACTACCAAGGAAGAGAAGAGTGAGACTCCATGCATGGACAGATATGGGCGGCTGGCCAGCCAGGCGGGTTGTTGGGTGGACACGTGGGTCATGTCATTGTGTTGGGCAAAAACATTCCCTCGCACTGCCTGCAAAGACAGGTCATGGGGACAAACATGCCCAATAGAACGTGCATGCACGTCCAAAAGAATGCACAAGCATGCCCAATAGAACCCACCAGCACGCCCAATAGTGCCCACAGGCATGCCCAATAGAACCCCCCCACATGCCCCAAAGAACCACACTAATGCCCAAGAGAACCCACAAGCATGCTCAACCCAACCCGCGCGCATGCCCCTGCACGCACCGTTGATATCAAACAAGAACTGGTCATCCGCCGCCGAGAGGGGGACCACAGGGACCGCCGGGGTGCCCGCGACGCCTCGACCCGCGGCATCTCCACCGGCCGTCGATGCCCCCTGTGACAAGGAATGCGTCTCCACTCGGCTGCTCTGCAGCCACGGCATCGAGGGCTGACCGGCCCTCTGTCGGCCCGCTTCCATGGAGCCATGCTGGCCCATATTCAGGGGACCACTGTGGCCCATGCTTGCTGGACCGCCGATGACGCATCGGCGCGACATTCCCCCCGATTCCCGCGACGTCACAACCCGGGGGCCGCCACCACCCTCCAGGCCAAACACGTGCCGCGGGGCGCCAGGTAGCGCGCCCGGCTGCTTCATTTGGGTCCTCAGCCGGTCCCAGATGCCTCCCTGGTTATCGCCGTAGCCATGGCTTGCGCCGGGGCTCAGTCCATGTCCCTGGCCTTGATAATAAGCGCCCCCTGGCTGGTTTGACATGTGAGCCATTGCAGTGGTGGCCGTGGCAGCGGGGGCGGGGGCAGCGGCGGTTGAGGGCGAGAGAAGCACATGCAGGAGGCGTTCCACGGGGCCCGATAGCTCAGGATGCGCCCCATGCGCCTGCAGGTCGTTCAGGAAGGTGATGGCGCCCAGCTCGACGAGACAGGTGGCGGCACGCGGGTCCTGGGCAGACGAGTCAACAAGCAAAATTCGTGTGTACTTGTCACTTGCCACATGCGTAGTCATGATAATGGACTGGCAAACAAAACAAAAAAAATTCATGCCCCTTTGATGACAGAGATGAACACATCGTTACTGAGCCAGAACGAAAGAGAAGAGGAGATTCGTTAATAAGACAAAACTGCAAATGTCAATAAGATAACCATGTATTCGACCGTCTTCTCGTAGATGGCCACTGATAAAGGCTTATGTAAGAAATACTTCTTTACTTACTACAACAACTATGGTGCACATTCACTCCCCTAGTCTTTCCCTACTACTCTGAACGTCAGCCCATGAGAAAGCCGTAGGAAGCGGTAGAGTGCGTACCAGCATCCTAAAATCAGCCGGAGTCCCTTTTGCACTTACCATACACGCATCATACAAAATAGAAAGGGGGGGGTGGAGTGGTCCAGTGCTTAAAGACAGTTCTTGAGGGATGTGGACTTTGGGTCGACTGGACCCTACAGTGCTGCTTGACATAGGTATCCATGCAACAGACTCCAACAGCAATGAACGGGAATCCAACAAGCAGGATTGAAAATAACTATGTGAGAGAGACTATTGAAAGAGACTACAAAGATAACAAGTAGTATGAGACTGAGAGAGACTATTGAAAGAGACTACAAAGATTACTAGTATGAGACTGAGAGAGACTATGTGAGAGAGACTATTGAAAGAGACTACAAAGATTACAAGTAGTATGAGACTGAGAGAGACTATGTGAGAGAGACTATTGAAAGAGACTACGTATACTATACTATATGAGACTGTGAGAGACTATGTGAGAGAAACTATTGAAAGAGACTACGTATACTATACTATATGAGACTGAGAGAGACTATGTGAGAGAGACTATTGAAAGACTACGTATACAATACTATATGAGATTGAGAGGGACCATGTGTTACATCAGTACGTCACGGTGCATTTGATC
>RPFO01000231.1:777887-822887 GCA_009746045.1 Mesostigma viride
ATTAAAACAAGTAATGCGACTAGACGTGTGCGCGTTCTCAATCTCTGATGCTCTTGTTGGACATTGTGCAAAACATGAAACCGGACTATAGCTAAGACAATTGGAGTTACTATGCTAAGCATGATCAAGTGACGAGTGTGAAATGAAAGATGTGATCGGCCTACCTAGCTTCTCAATAAGAGAGTCGATAGTCCCCGTCGCCGAGGCCGGCGGGTAAGCAGGAATCGCTGCCTGCATTCTCCCAGGTTTCACATCATAACAGGCATGATTATGGCCGGTATTTTGTCATCCTCTTCAACGACAGCCATTCTCAAGGTATGAACGTACCACAGAAGACTAAGCCATGGCTGCACCAGAAAAGGCCAAAATGCTTTGCTGCGCGACTAAGCTGCCTCAAATACTAGGCCTTGTCTTCAGGGCGCGTCAAAATTGCATGCTTTCCTGCCTGTTGGCTCATTTCCGCCATAACTTTGCGGTTGCCTCCGGTCCGTTCTGGCAGCCAACTCCCGCGCGCTAAAATTCCCGGGCTTTTTGTTTTTCCCCCGTTTTGTGCCATCCGCCAGCATATAGCTCGCATGCCGCCAGGCAGGAGGATACCCCCCCCCACACACGTTTAGAATCCCAGGTTTAAGATTCTGAGACCCTGGGTGTGACATCCACTAGTGTCTAGTAGTAGAATGATAGTAGAATAAAATAGATTTAATTAGAGTCGAATCACAGTAGTAAGATTCTTTCAGATCAAGAGCCCTGGATTGATCGGACCCCAATCTTAAACGTGGGGGAGGGGGGGGTGTACCGCTGGAGGCCGAGTCCTCTTGAGTCCAGTGAGTCCACCAGTGCAGCTGACTGAGCTGAGTTAAAATTAGTGGGAGTAGGCAGGGATTAGCAGGGATTACCTACTGGCTATATTTGGAATAAACGTACACCTATTTACCTGGAAAATTAGTGGGAGTAGGCAGGCGAATTATTAGGCGGAATTATTAGGCGGTGGGAATACTGGGAAATAACGAAAAAGGCAGAAGCCCTGATATTTTTTACTTGTCAAACCGCAAGTTCCCAAGAGGTTCAACCGGCAGGCCGTGGGCCGTGGCCCGTGGCCGATACATAGGCGATAGCCAAGCCTGACGCCTGTTACAGGCTTACAGCAGTGTTTATATTCCCAATCCCAACGGTCCTCGGAAAAACGTCACGTGATTATCGAATTAGTAGCACTGCTTAGTACAGCTTTGAGCAACTTTCCTCCATTTCTTATTCCCAAATCCTGTGTTTGTGGGTTTATTTCATTCATCCAAAATTGACCAAACGTTCATTTTGACCGATGCACTGATGCAGCCGGTACGTCATGGTGCCCTAGGTAACTTCACTTTACCTTGCCATGATTGGCCGATTGTGCGGAGTCGGCTGTCCGCTATTCGCTGTCTGCATTCAGTTTGGACTTGACAAGTCACTGGGCAGGAACAACGCAACGCAACAGAGCGTCTCATTGTATACTCTGAAGCATCCTACCGGCGATCTTCTGCGCAGAATCTCCACAGGACTTGCAATTATTTTAACGCTTAGCTTGTCAACCGAAGTCTATTGGCACACTCGTTTTGCTCGGTGCACAAAGCGGCAGTGCAAAATGCTGTGCCTACGGGTTACGTAAATTCGACTTTCATGGAATACTGCCTGGTTTTGCAATCAAGCGGCCGTTCTTGAGATGGCGAGTTTTGCAACCTCCTCACGCAGGTTGCAACGCGGATTGCTGCAGTTGTTGGTTGTCTTCACTGAGTTGGATGTATATAGTGCTTGTTGCTCCTAACCATCGCCATGGATGGGCATCGCCAGTGCTCGTACGGGCGTTGCACCTCCACCAACGCGAAGCTGTTATGTGGCTCGTGTGGTACAGTTGTCTATTGCCAGAGAAATTGCCAGGCTTCGGACTGGCAAGTCCACAAACGCGAGTGCTCGTCTCCCAGTCTTCGAGACGGCTCGCGCGTTCCGGACGTCTCGCAGCTTATGGAAGGCGACCCGTCTCGCGCGGACGTCGTCAGGACCATCCAACGGATCCAGCGCCACATAGCCCGATTTCACATACTCGATACAAGATCTATCCAGTCCACGCTGGCAGCCGCCCACCGGCTGTTTCCTGGGCCGGAAGTCCTTCATTTTGTGCAGGGCTTGCTGTCTGCAAGCCTGCAAGAGAAAATGAATGAGACTTCGAAATATCTCATTTGCTCTCAGTTAGGAAACGGGGAACTCGCCGCGGCTGTCCTATTACGGCTTTGGTACGATGGTCACAAGAAAACAATTCTGCATATACTTACGGGCAAGCTGGTTGCGTTGCTTGCAACTATTTCTACTAGGCTGGCGGTGGGTGACTACGCTGCTGCCGGGCGGTGGGAGCTTTCTTTGAGGGATTGGAAGGACGCAGTTTCCTTGGTGCTTACGTAAGTATAAGTTTAGGTGTATTGCCTTTCACCCATATTATATTGCCTTTCACCCATATTATATGGGTGGGAATGGGCTGGGGTTTATCCCGATAAGACCAGCACGTTAGCACATGGTTTAGGCTGCGTGGGTTGATAGAATTTCTATTTGTCTATTTAACCGAGCTAGAGTGCGTGGAGGTTTGTGCATATCATCTGCACGGCCGAGCGTGTCTGTTTAGTTTTTTTCTATGAAGGTGTTGGTGGAGTCTCGAATAGAGCGTTGCTTGAATGTCCTTGCATTACACATGGCAAATCGAATAATGGTTATATGAGTTGCCTGTTCAGGAAGCATGTGACGGCGTTAAAAGGCATAAGCAAGGCCCTGGTAATGCCTGATGAAGGATCGCCAAAAAGCGAAGTTCTGCACTACATTCTAGGCTTGCGTGCATTCCCTTGGCGCTTCTTTCTGGAATATCATCATATAGGATGACCTTTAGGGGAAGGAATTTGTTTTTACTAAAGCCACATTTGGGTATTCAATGTTGAAAACTGGAAACATGTCAAACATGTGTGTTTGCATGGGGGGTGAATGGGTGGGGTGGGGTGGGGTGGGTGGTGGGGGGTGGGGTGGGGTGGGGTGGGTGGGGTGGGGTGGGTGGGGTGGGTGGGGTGGGGGGTGGGGTGGGGTGGGTGGGGTGGGGTGGGTGGGTGGGGTGGGGTGGGGTGGGGTGGGTGGGGTGGGGTGGGTGGGTGGGGTGGTGGGGGTGGGGTGGGTGGGGGGTGGGGTGGGGTGGGTGGGGGGGTGGGGTGGGTGGGGTGGGGTGGGGTGGGTGGGTGGGGTGGGTGGGGGTGGGTGGGGGGGTGGGGGTGGGGGGGGGCGCGGGTGGTGACGCAGGTGCCTGACAAGACCCCCAAGATACGGCACACGCAAGAAACCTACAAGCTTACCTGAAGCTTACCTTCAGTACCTCTCCGCACCTGGAAACATGGTCTTCGAGGATGAGATCGATCATCACGATTTGCTGCCACAAATACGCGGTTCATGTCTGCTGCCTGTGCTGATGCACGGCGACCTGAACCTGCTCCGTTGCTACTTGCGTCCGCACGGGGGCACCGGCAGCACCCCCAGCCTCTCCTTTGCTGACTACGGGGTGACTGCGCCGCTGTGGGTCGCGCTGGAGCATGGCAGGGACCCGGGCATGGTCCGCCAGGTGGCCGCGTGGTGGTCTTTGGAGCAGCGGCAGGGGCAGCTCGCCTGGCGCGGCAGCGGTGAGGGAGAGGATGGCGATGATAATGAGTTGATCCATCTCTTGGCGCGCGACAAGCGGTATTGGCCACTGATTGGGGAGATGGTGGAATTAGGGGGACCGGGCTGCATCGACGTGGATGCGAGGTCTCGGCGGGGCGAACGGGCATTGGAGGCATCGCTTCAACAAGGTCAGCTGGGGAGGGGGGCTGGGGGTAGCGGCGTCATTATTCGTTTTAGAGTTTTCTAAGTGTTTTCTTTTCTCAAGTGTCTCTTAACTATTCAGTTGTTTGTGATGCTGTGTGTGGAAGCGTTGCTTCATGAAGAGTACTTTTGGGGTGGGGTGGGATGGGCAATAATAGGAGAAAACAAGGTTACTGTAAATGCGGTTGCTCTAGCAATAGTAGCTGCCAGTATGTGATCAGCAAAGCCTACATGCTTCAGACCTAGCAGTTTTGGAGCCAGGCTAGGTCTAGTGAGGATGGCTTAGCGCACGGGTGTAAGGATAACCAGCTTGTGCTTGGCGGGGGGGTTCTTGCCGGGAGACTGTGTTTGTGTCAATGTCTCTTCACAACACCGAACTTTTTTGTAATCTCTCTCCCCCCCCCCCCTCCCCCCCTCCACCTTCCCACCCACCCACCCACCCACCCACCACCCCACCCACCCCCCCACCCACCCCACCCCACCCACCCCACCCACCCACCCCACCCCACCCCACCCCACCCCACCCCACCCCACCCCACCCACCCCACCCCACCCCACCCCACCCCACCCCACCCCACCCCCCCCCCCCACCCCACCCCACCCCACCCCACCCCACCCCACCCCACCCCACCCCACCCCACCCCACCCCACCCACCCCACCCCACCCCACCCCACCCCACCCCACCACCCCACCCCACCCCACCCCACCCCACCCCACCCCACCCCACCCCACCCCACCCCACCCCACCCCACCCCACCCCACCCCACTCAACCCCACCCCACCCCACCCCACCCCACCCCACCCCACCCCACCCACCACCCGCCCGCCCACCTCCCTATCATGCAAACAACATTAAGCAGGCGAGGATGCTGCGGAGCTATCTCTCGCTCTCGTGGGAGCGGGTGCATCCCTCGACATCATCACCAGCCGCCACCCGCTTCTTGGTTTAGCCCTGGCCGGAAGCAGGGGGGACGCTGCTCCGGCGCAAGAGTTAAGGGCATTAGGAGCTGCATGCTCCAGCAGCGTTATGCCGGAAGGACAGCCGGCTGTCGACTATGGAGGTCTGTTCTTGTCTCCGGACAAGGAGCAGCAGGCGGAGGACCTGAGAGGGAGTGGTGGATGGGGAAGTGGCGGGAAGAACGTGTGCTTGCGGGATGTGGCTGTGGCGATGCTGGCATCTGGACGGCTGAATTTGGAGGCCGAACTGCAGCATGGGGTGGGTGTCGGGTCTCATCACATCCGTTCATGTTGAAATGTGCTTATTCATTGTGTCTTCTTCTTTTGTGAGATGTGTGGATCTGTGATTCAATGAAGCCTTATCCCGGAAATGGGTGGGTTAATGTAGGCAAGGGGGCGGGGGAAGGGAGGGGGAGGAGGGGGAGGGAGGGAGGGGAGGGAGGGAGGAGGGGGAAGGACGAGTTGGAGAGGCAGGTCAGACTGGGACATCATCTAGGCGTGAAGCGTGAATGCAGTCGCGTGTGACCGTGCATGTTCGCATGCGCGGTGCATGTGCGGGGGGGTAAGGAGGAGGGCCTCTGCTCTGCCTGTTTTTGCGGCTGCGCCCATGCTTTTGTGGGTGGTAGGTGGAGTACCGGCAGGCACTTAAGACTAGGTCCTCACTCCACAGTTATGAGGAGTCTGACATGTTTGCTGGTCAAATATCTATTAATAATTCCCTGGTCATTTGTCTGTTCTTTCCAGCTTGGTGGTGCCGTCAAGCCCTTTTTTTTTCATGTTCTGGGCCAATCACAAGCCGGGCACCTATACTAAGTTGCTTCACGGTATCTAGTTATATGCCCAGATGAGCACATTCTGACCACCTAGATCCAGCTGGCTTTGAAGAGGCATTCGAGAAATCCAATCGCTGACTGCATGCGCGCAAAACTTTGACGCTAGGTGGATTGACGCCTGGCGGATGTTTTCTGATCAGAATACCTCATGTTTTATATATGTGTGTGCCACCTCTCATGTCTTATCCATGACCCTGCTATTCCACCTCTCATGTCTTATCCATGACCCTGCTATTCCACCTCTCATGTCTTATCCATGACCCTGCTATTCCACCTCTCATGTCTTATCCATGACCCTGCTATTCCACCTCTCATGTCTTATCCATGACCCTGCTATTCCACCTCTCATGTCTTATCCATGACCCTGCTATTCCACCTCTCATGTCTTATCCATGACCCTGCTATTCCACCTCTCATGTCTTATCCATGACCCTGCTATTCCTGCTTGTCGGTCATCGTCGTTCGCATTGACGTCATAACCTTCACAATTCAGCTTAGGCACGCGTTGGCACAGTCTTTGTCTTGTCAAATGCTCCTCATTCAATTCGTGTCGCGGGCGGCATCTGTCCTACCCATGCTGATGTCATCATCCTCCACAGTTGAGGCACGATCCAGCCATCATCCGCTTCCTCCTCTCGCGCCTGAGCCATCAGCAAGGCCGGCCGAGCGCGTCCCTGCACGCCGCCCTGGCCAGCTTCCTGGATTACCTCTCAAACACTCGACCACTAGCACCAGAACAAGCACTGGCAGACGTCTCCTGTCCCAGGTCGAGCGGCGTCCTGGTCATCCAAGGCACCCACCGACGGAGGTGCCACCGTGACTTTGAACCCTGTGCACCGGGAAACATCGCAACTTACAAGTTGCTGAGCAAAGCGCACATCCGAGAAACCCTCGTGCCCGCGGCCGAGGTCCTCAGGTCCTCCCGACCCAAGTCCTACCGGGCGGTCGTGGACGCTGTCCAGGCCCTCCTGTGCACGCTCGCGTCCCGCGGTGACGTTCGCCAGCTGGAGGACCTGCTCGCGCACATGGCCGATGCGGTGCCCCCCCTGGCAGTCACCCTGGAGCACCTGGGGGGGCCGCGGCGGGTCCAGGACCTGGTGGTCAGGGAGACCAACCGGGAGGGCTTTGGTCACTTCGACGCTCACAGTGACGTTGGTGGTGATGGCGATGGTGATGGCGACGGTGATGGTGATGGTGATGGTAATAAGAACCCCTCAGGTCCGGTAGCCTGCGCTGATGAGGCTGCTGCTGGTCGCTTAGCCTGTGATGGCAAGGTTATTATGGGTGTGCTGGCGTACGCGGCGGGGTCATACGGAAAGGACGCCAGGCTGGCGTCGCTGTCTCTCTCCGCAGTGACAGCGGGCGGCATATCT
Source organism: Mesostigma viride (assembly GCA_009746045.1). Taxonomy (NCBI): domain Eukaryota; kingdom Viridiplantae; phylum Streptophyta; class Mesostigmatophyceae; order Mesostigmatales; family Mesostigmataceae; genus Mesostigma; species Mesostigma viride. The sequence goes on from RPFO01000231.1 coordinate 784,913, forward strand.
TGCTCCTCTCTGCAACGGCTACTGGACATGGGGGCGGACGCGAGCCGGGTTGGACACTGCGCTGGCCTTGGTACGTGCGCCAACATGGCTTTTGTGGGTATCCGCTGCCGCCTGCCTTGTATGGCGCCGCCAGTGGGACGGGTACTGCTGGCCATGCGGGTGTGACATGGCAGGTGGCAAGGTGTGGGTGGATTGGGAGTACGGCGATGATAATGGTAGTGCCCTTTGGTTCGGTTGGAGCTGTATTGGCTACGGTATAACTTTAGACATAGAATTTAGTGCTTGCACGTGCCATGACAGGTGTTGTCCATGGATGCATGGCGCATGGCAAGTGACTTGATCATTCGATATGCCTATAGAGCTGCCTTGGCCAAGTATAAGGCATTAAATTAATCATCTGCTAGTAGGATGTCTACTCGAGCAGCCTATGTTGTCGTTGTCTGTGGGGTTGCTATATGACTTCTGTTACCACATGGGCAGGATATTGAACGGGGAGACTTGCAGAACTGAAGGGAGCAAAAATCCTGGATTTCAAAAGATGTAGGTCTGTCTGGGACTTACCATGGGGAATATCTTTTTCGTGTATTGTAGGACATACCAACTTTCTTTCGTGTGAAATGTAGGTTTATTCACTTATAAAGTTTTGACATGCCTTCTAAACTTATGAAATGATACAATGATAAACGCCTTTATATCAACGATGTGAAATAGAGTGTTTGTGCCACACCTTGCGCATGTTTTTTGAAGTCCACCTGCAAGGCTAGATGGGTGGGTGCGTGCATATTTGTGTGCTGGGGGCTGTGTATAGTAGGGATTGAAGGTTCCTCGGACGGACGCAGTACTAACGTGCTTCTAATTAGTTAAAACTTGTGTGCTCTTGGGCTGGCATGCCATGCCCTTGCGATGGTGGGACAGCTTGAGGTTTGAGGAGGTGGTCGAGTAAAATGATGTGTTGGGAGTTGCTTTTGTTTCATGAGCACAATTGCATTTCTCATCGGACCCATCCTCATGGGAAGCGTTCTTTACAGTGGGCATGATATTCCCTACTGTATTTATGCCTAGTGCGATTCGAGGAGGCAAGTGGGCATGATATTCCCTATTTATGCCTAGTGCGATTCGAGGAGGCAAGTGGGCATGATATTCCCTATTTATGCCTAGTGCGATTCGCGGAGGCAAGTGGGCATGATATTCCCTATTTATGCCTAGTGCGATTCGAGGAGGCAAGTGGGCATGATACCCCCTATTTATGCCTAGTGCGATCAGAGAAGGCATGCTCGGGACCACTCCGGCTAAGGCGTGGTGCACCCCTGTAGATGCATTTTATTATGGCGCCCAGCGGGGGCTGCCCCTCGGCATGACAGTCGGCTCGGTAGGGTCTGCAACGGAGTGTATGTATCTATGGAAGAACAGTTGTGCATTTTCAAACTAGGCTGCCGGCAGGCAGGCAGGGTAGGATGATGACATATGGCAGGCCGCGCCGCTACATGTCTGTATGGCAACATTTCTTAAACTTGCGCTGTCCTAAACCCCGAGCATGAATTACCTTGTATGTTTGTATAATGGTTATCTATTTGCATACGATCCTCGTAATTTCAGCCTATCCCCCTTATTTCCTTGTTATCTATTTGCATACGATCCTCGTAATTTCAGCCTATCCCCCTTATTTCCTATGCCCCGATCCACGATCCCCCATCCCCGATCCCTTTCCCGCCCCGGCCCCCTCCCCCCGCCCCCCTCCATTTGGAATGAAAACAATTGGAATGAAATTTCACCACGTGTGGTGTGGCAGGTGAGCTTCCCCCGCTCCAGGCAGCACTTCGCGAGCGCAACCTCCCCCTCGCGAAACTACTCCTCGATTGTGGCGCCGACGCGAACGCGGTGGCGGGGGCCAGGCCCGGCAGGCCAGGGGGCGATTCCACAGCGCTGCACGTAGCGATGGGCAGCAATAGCCTCGAGGGCGTGAGGCTGCTGCTGGACAAGGGAGCTCGCGTGGATGCTGCAGGGGATTACCTTGTGGGGCCAGAGACGGATGCCAGAATTATCCAGGTACCAGCGATGTGGGTCGTGTCCATGGTTCAATTGCGTGGCCAGGTGTGCAGATGTCTAATGCCCGCTGCATGCTATCTCTCATCTCCTGCATTATGTCGATTTTCCGGTCTGTAAAATAATGGAGCTTGTGCTCGTCGCAGTATAAAGTACGTGTGGTGGCGTTGGGGCAGTGCATGTATCAATCTGTGATGAGTTTGCAAAGGGAGCTCATAACATCTTAAGTGACCTCATGACATAATGTGACCTCATGATTCGGGCATAATGTGATTCGGGGTCCCCTCGCGGAGCATATGTAAGATGGTGATGCCTCCATGGCCCACATAGACCCTGCATCACGCGATAGCAACCTTTGCGCGTGCTTGCTGATCCCCTCACGGCGGTTGTGCTGCGTGAACTAGTTAGGCCATGGCAGCTATTGACTGCTGGACCAAATTTTATTTTATTTTACACAGTAGCATTGATGAAGTGCATTTCACGACCTGCGAATTTCATTAGTTGTCAACAGTACAAACACCTTGTGGCCTGTTTCAGCGGCGCTCTTCATGTTGTGCAGTTGTGGATGTTGACCCAGTGCGTCCTGTTACCTGTAGCCTTCGAGCTTGATTTGCACAAGTTGCTTGATTTGGTTCCTTGAACTTTCCCTCATACACGGTTCTGCATGACGAGTGTACAAAATAATAGATATCTTGCTTTTGCCATGTACTTGCTGTGGAGATCGTGCATATGGGCATTTCTATGATTCTGGAAGAATTCAACACGTGACTCGGCATCCCACTGCATCCGCCTGACCTTCTCAGGGCACAATGACGTACCGACAGCCCCACTCCAACGGGAAGATCTTTTTCTCCCTGAGTACCGCATGGCACCATCATCATGATGTCCCTCATGCCACATCCTGTTTCCCTGTTGCTTCATTCGCTTCTGGGCTCCACCTGCCCCGCAAACCTGGCTGAACCGCGGTCTGGTTTTCTGGGTGTCAACTGCGGCACGGTCCCCCCGTTTAATTGGGGGACCAAATGCCAGCTTCTATCAGTGGCGCGCGACAAAGCGATGCGGGAGCAGAGGGAGGAAGAGGAGAGGAAGAAAGCGGAGGCGGAGGAGGTACAAAGGCAAGAGAGCCTCAGGGAGGAGGCGGAGGCCGCCGAGAGGCAAAAGGTGGCGGACGCCCAGGCAGCGAGCCGCGCAGCCAAGGCTGAAGCCGCCAGAATAAAAGCAGAGGCAGACGCCGCGGCTGCCGAGGAGGCACGGGAGAAGGAGAGGAGAGTCAAGGAGAGCGAAGCCAGGGCGGTGACAGCGGCCAGGATGAGCAAGGCGGAGAAGAGGGTGGCCGAGGAGGTCGCGAGGAAACCGAATGTGGTGGCACCGGGTAGGGCACCGATGTCCCCCAGGGGTGGGGGCCATGGTGGGGGTGAGGATGATGCCGGGCTGGGGGGTGGGGGCGCAGCTTCCAGGGGTAGCGTAAAGGCCTTGCAGGACCACCTTTTTACTTCTCCTAGTGCAGCGGACCTGGGTGAGGGCGGCGGGACGTCAGCAGCAGCAGCGGGACCGGTGCCTGTGCTAGAGACAGGTTTCTCCGACACTACACGGGCTGCCAGTGGCTCCATGAGCCCTGCGCAAGCTGGCATTTCCGCACGTACCCACACGGCTCCAACAGGCGATCCTGCTTGCTTTATCCCTTGTGGTGTGGCGCCTCGACCCGTGACGGCGGCGGGACCAGGCGGCGCGTCCCTGAGTGATAGAAGCAGTGGACAAGTTAGCACTAGCGCTGGAAATGGCGGCGATGATGACGGTGATGACGGTGATGATGATGATGACGACGATGGTAGTAGCAGCGAGGAAGAGGATGAAAGGGTCGCGGCTGCAATGTCAAAGGGGAAAGGCAAAGGCGTTGCTGATGAGCCTAGTAATCGTGACATGTCGGGATCAAGCCGTTTCACCGCGAGAGAGGCGTTGTCATCTTTCGACTGGGACTCCATGCCCTGGGAACTGGAGATCACGCCCACCGCACGTGACGAGTGGCAGCAGTTGGACGCAGGTCTCCAGCCGGCACTGGGGGCCACCCTGGCAAAGCTGGCCAGGGGCCGGTGGGTGACAGGCCGCAGCGCTAAGCTGGCAGCGCCTGTGAGCTGGCCGGGGCTGCCGCCAGGTGTCGCGCTCATGGTCGCTCGGTTCAGCAAGCGGCATGGCGGCGGGCGGGTGCTATGGGAGAAGGCGGTGAGGGCATGGCCCGGCCTTTTGCTGATGGGGTTGGGGTTGGGGTTGGGGTTGGGGTTGGGGTTGGGGTTGGGGTTGGGGTTGGGGTTGGGGTTGGGGTTGGGGTTGGGGTTGGGGTTGGGGTTGGGGTTGGGGTTGGGGTTGGGGTTGGGGTTGGGGTTGGGGTTGGGGTTGGGGTTGGGGTTGGGGTTGGGGTTGGGGTTGGGGTTGGGGTTGGGGTTGGGGTTGGGGTTGGGGTTGGGGTTGGGGTTGCACGTGTGAGGACTGTGGGAGGAAGAGAGTATCACCCCTGAGTTGGTGTGGTTCCATCTGTCGTGGTAGAGGGCGCTTGTGTAGTGGGAGGGGGCGCTTGTGTAGTGGGAGGGGGCACTTGCTGCGGGAGGAAGCACCTGTGTTGTTTTAGAGGGCGCTTGTGCTGTGCGAGGGGGAGCTTGTTGTTGTGGAAGGGGACGCCTGTGTTGTGGGAGGGGGCGCATGTGTCGTGGAAGAGGGCGCATGTGTTGTGGGAGAGGGCGCTTGTGCTGTGCGAGCGGGCGCTTGTTGTTGTGGGAGGGGGCGCCTGTGTTGTAGAGAATCCCTCATTTGCTCGTGTTGGCATATTGGGGTCTAGTGGTCTGCTGGATCATGCTTTTAGGGCGTGCTTATTCAGGGCTTATTACAAACTCATATTGCATGGGGGTGGGGGCTTTAGTAATTAAGGAGAAGCCAAGTGTGTTAAAGGGCTTTGTGCTTGCATTTTAGAATCATCCACAATTTGTTCCCGGCCAGCCCTCCTAGTCACTGCAAATGCTTATGTGTTAGCTTGTTTGTGTCTGATGCCCCTCTTGTATAAATAGTTACTTGTCTAATCTCCCTCTCTGGGCTTGTTACCTCAGACGTGTCCTCTGAGCGGATCAAATAGTTTTATTAGCATCTTAATACACTTATTATTGCATTACATGTGTTGATGTGTACTTTGTCAAATAGTTTTATTAGCATCTTAATACACTTATTATTGCATTACATGTGTTGATGTGTACCTTGTCAAACAGTTTTATTAGCATCTTAATACACTTATTATTGTATTACATGTGTTGATGTGTACCTTGTCTCCAGGTGTCCTTCTCCGCGCGCATCGCGGCATACACCGAGGTCATCCGGGTGTGGGCGGTAGTGGGGAACCACAACGATCTGAAGCATGCCATTGAGGTACAGTAAATTTATAGTGTTGCTACTGGCAAAGGTCATACTACTGCATACAGTAGTTCACTAGTACCTTGTATTACCAGAGTCATCGTGACTAATCGTCTGGGGTAGCCTATCTGGGGAAGTAACTGTTCTTTGGCCTTGGAACTAAGCATTACTAATTGGGGCTGGTCACCTGCTAATTGGCATGCTGAGCTTGGAATAGTGTGCATGGGTCATGGGGATTGTACTCATATTGCATCTACGAAGCTGTGCTGCTATTCGGCTGCTTACGAAACTGAAGTGATGATCGTCCTATTTAAATTGCCACGCTATAGTGCTCTACTTTGTCTTCCTAAAAGACTGGCCCACGCGCACCTGCTTGATGCCGTGGCAACCGGATCCCGACCACATTCGTGCACGCAGCTGACATTTGTTGCACCTGTCCATCTATTCCAGTGCTCCTCGCTACCTCACTGTCAGAACGTTGCCTGCCGGAATCGCATCCCAACCAAGCCGCTTGCTGTGATTCGCTGTCCTTCCTGTATTCATCTGACATCTGCCACCCAACATGGGGCACTGGGTGCACTGTCGCTGGTCCTTGATTCTCCTGACATCCGCGTGCCACTGAAACAGAATGTCACCGAAGCGCACCGTCGCGGCCGGCAGGCATTATGGAAAAAGCGCCTGCGCCGAGGAGGGCCATCTCCCACCTCGGACGCAGCCAGCGGCAGCGGGGGTTGGGTCACCCACGGACCCGACGGGCCGATAACCTCTCCCAGGGTGTTCTACTCCCTGGAAGATATCCGTGGTGATGGCACGGAGCAAGCGGGGGAAATGCGAGACGTCCCTGGCACATCGGGGGAGTTTGGTGACGGGACGGTCCTCTGGTACCCGCTCGTGAGCCCCCGCTCGCACGACGCGTACACTATAATGAAGCTGTACAGCGTCTCCGCTGGCATGCTGAGGAGCCTGCTGCTGCATCCAGATGACGTCGCGCCGGACGCGGACTTCGCGCTCAAGGTCTCCAGGGAGGAGCATGCGATCATCACGGCGGCACCGCCGCGGCCATCCTCGATGATCCTGTTAGGGCGAAGCGGCACGGGCAAGACCACGTGCACCGTGCTGCGCATGTGGGGGCTGTATAGTGCGTATTGGGACGTTGCGGCGTCGCCGCTGCTGACGGGCCAGGGCGGGGCGGACTGCGGGTCGCACCTGCACCAGGTGTTTGTCACCGTGAACCCGGTCCTGCGCTCCGAGGTGGCAAAGTTATTCCACGGGCTTGAGCGGGGCCGCCAGCTCGCACTGGAAGATACCCTAAGCCCCGACATTCAGGGTGGCTCCAACAGGACGTTGCCGTCCGCATCTACGGGCAGGAACCTCTCGCCGCCTGCCAGGGACGCCCGTGGCAGTAGCAGAGCGTCTGACAGCCCAGCGGTACCTCGAGGGCCGAGGAGGGGCGATGGCAGCGGGGTAGCCGGGCCCCTCTGCGGGAAAGGGGGAATGAGCAACGAGGTCGTTGCCAGGGCTGGCACAAGTGAGCAGGCGACGGCAACACTTCATTCGCTCTGTGCGGCGCAGGAGCATGACTTCCCGCTATTTTTAACCAAGCGCGATTGGCTCGTGATGCTGGACGGGACGCTGCAGGATCCGTTCTTCCCTAGGGAGCCGCCCGACGGCGATGACGACGACGATGCTGAGCATGCCGGTGGCGATGATCAGGGCGCTGCCCTCGGGGCGCGTGCTGGCGCAGATTTGGGCAGGTCCCACGGACGGCTGACGCCAGAGGGCGCGACCCTGGCCTACGGAGACATCAACCTGCAGGGTCTGCTCAACATTCCGGACCGCGACGACGACGCGTTGTGGGGGTGGCTCGAGGGCAGCAGCAGTAGGGGGGCGGGTGCCAGCAGCGGGGCTGCTGGGAGGGGAAATCCCACTGGACGAGCGGGCCACGACCCGAAGAGCCGAGAGAGGAGCCAGAAGGCGAGCAAGGTCGCAGGGATTGCGCGTGGAAAATGGTTGGAAGTGGACTATAGTTATTTCGTGGATGAGATGTGGCCGCAGATGTGCTCCTCGGTGGCCAGGTGGCAGCAGACTTCCGGCTCCCAACCGCAAGGCCGTCAAGCCAAGCAGCGTATGCCAGCATCGGGGTCGTTGATGCCAGGTCATGTTGAATCCTCCGTTCAAGGGAGCGGGGATGTATCCGCAGGGACGGGTGCCAGCATGAGCATGAGTGCCCCAGAGCACTGGGGCGGCCATGGTAGGGATTGCCACTTGGCACTCCACCCAGCACTCGTGTGGACCGAAATATCGTCCTTCATCAAGGGCAGCGCGGGCGCCCTGGACGCGCCCTCTGGCCACCTGTCCTTGGAGGAGTACGAGTACCTTGGTGCCAAGAAGTCGCCCAGCTTCGTGGGCTCTCGCGCCATGGTGTATGAGCTGTTCCTGGCCTACCAGCAGCTGCTGCGGCAGTGCAGGGGGTTCGACCTGGCGGACATCGTGCGGCATGTCTACAGGGGGGTCACGGCTGGCAAGCGTCACCGGAGCACGCCTGTCATCCACAGCGTCTTCGTCGATGAGGTGCAGGACTTCACCGAGGCGGAGCTGAAGCTGTGCGTGCGTGCGTGCGAGGATCCAAATGGGCTGTTCCTCACGGGTGAGTGAATACCCATGGGCATTACCCTGCCCTGAACCATGCACACCTGAGTACTTATGCTGCATGGGATTGTCTCTTACTGATGCTATTGACATGCATGGAAGTAATTGATTTCTAGAGACCCCGCGCTCTCTGCCTAAATCTACGGCGTGCTCGGGCAACCTCTGCCCTCCCTCCATCCAAACCCTTAACTAATCTACGGCCAGAGTTGGGAGCTGATGTGTGCACACTTTCAGCTTTCTCTCAAGACCTTCTACACATGTTACATCTGCACATGGAAATGTCACATAGTAGTACATCTGCATGGTGGGCATACCGCAACGTTTTCTTTCGCAATATGCATGTGGTTTTGTCAATATGTGCAGTATCTATCCTGCTTGGGGGGCGTCTAGCTATAAATGGGGAGAGGTCATATCAGTATAGTAATGTCGTTTCCAAGAAAAAACAGCTCGGAGCACCCATGAAACCTGTGTTGCATTTGTGGGTGCTTACGCTTGCGGGAGAGGGGGGGGGGGGGGGGGGTTGGAGCGGGGGGTAGGGGCGGGGGGGGGCAGGGCGGGGGGGGGATGGACATTGTGCGGATGCGTGCATGTGCACATGAGGCAGGGAAGCGGAGCAGTAAGTGAGGGCAAAATTTGCATAGTTGCTATACGTTGGGCTGGGCTATAGAGTCCAGGCAAGGTGTATCTGGTCAGCTCGGTGGGTCCATCTTAGGGTTCAGCCAGAGTAATGACAGGGCAGTGGAATGCGAGCGGATTGATATTTATTAACTTCATGCGGGCCGAGTGGTTCAAGATGACCCCAAAGTAGTGGCAACAGAGAATTATCGCATAAATGCGTCAGTCTACGGCTAACAGGAATTTTTGTGGGAAGGAGTATCGCATGAATTGCGCCGTAAATGGGTACAGCTGTGAGGCATTAACCCATAGTCCGGGAATGGGTTTTTGGCATTTTTAGACCCCTGAAAATGGAAAAAATCATAACTCATGGGCCACAACTCCAAATACCCCCAACCAAGGTGCTAGGAGTATTTACACTTCAAGGGCTTTCAGAAAATGCAATAATATCCCGAGTCCATTCAGTGCTTTGCAAGATATTTACTGCCAAAGTTGGACAAAAGACGATCATTTTCAGGCAAGGGAAATCCCCTTAGTAGTTTACCCCTGCAGGGAGGGTTCTAAAAAATTATTATGGGGTTGGACAATGCCAATAGATAGTGCCACCATGCTTTCCTTGGGTCAGACCGCACGGATAGCCCATCTGACCTATATAATGCGCTCACTTACGTGTGTGGGTTACGCGCGCGTAAGCAGCCATCCATGAAATGCCACACACTTATGCATTGTATACAGCCACATAGGACTGTAAAAAGTGCTGGGAAACAAAGAAGTGCTAAACCAGCACTAACGGAATGGCATCCTCCAAAGAAACACCACAAACTGAGCAGATTTGGGGCTAATAGCACTCATACAGCAGGCATGGAAACCTGCTGCAAGAGGCACTGATACACTCGTGTAAAATGGATGTATAAACGACAGATTCCCGTGCAAACGACATGCAAACACGTTGCCGTACCTGGCTTGATCACGACCTTTCCGGGTTCTGCTGGCCGGGACCCTCATATCTCACACTGGCTAATGCTGTCCAGGCATAGGCCGCCATAGCCGCATAATGCATGCATCCGACATGATTACCAGGTTGATGTTCTGTGCAAAGATGACCTATAAACGCATCCGAATTCACAGGGACGCTGCTGCGGATGTCCCGTACCAAAACTGGGTGCTCGGGCTGGCGCAGACTGCCGGGCCATAAGAAGAAAATCGAAATATGGCATGCCATTACTCATCTGGTACTGACGACCAAGAAAGCAGTAATGTCCTACCTGTATTTTACCAATGCTATACATCTGGCCACCCCTGACCTACGAAAATCACGCATCATCATTCTGAGCAACATTCTGAACCATTACACGCCGCGAGACCCAAAATTTCCTTGATAACGGCACGCTAGCAGCCATATCTCGTTACGCGCGCGCGCGAGTGAAATTTTCCCGCCAAAGTCACGTGATACTGTCTCAATACACGTTGTATTTACCAGGCTATGGCGAATATTACCCCCAAACCTATGCATCACCTTCGTCCTGAAGTGTTCCCAGACCCACCGGACCACTGACATCCGTCACAGGTGGCGCGGCGCTCCGGGAATTGAGCGCCGCGCCACCGGGAGTCAAACAGTGCGATATATCGCACTGTTTCCGGACTATGGGTTAACTGCCAACCTATCCTCCGTACTGAAACTACCTGGAGATTGTAATGCCGACATCACTTTGCATCATGACTATATACATGTGGCCTACTTCTGCACCTAGTCTTGCTAAACAATGTGCACAGTCTACGTGCCCCCATTCTATGGCATTATAGTGTGCGTGGCATCGCTGCATGTGTACCATAATGCCGCCTGCTCGCATTGCTTGACCCCCGGAACGGTGGCCCACCCCTGCTTCAGGCGACATGGCGCAGACCATCACAACAGCTAACACTCCGCCGTCATGCATCCCTGGCTCCGTCGCATTCCCTTTTGTAACGCAGGCGACACAGCGCAGACCATCGCGCGCGGCGTGGCGTTCCGATTCGTGGACCTGCGCAGCCTCTTCTTCGAGGAATCGCGCCATAACCCCATGTGCAACATGCCCAAGGGCATCCGCACCCTGGCCACCAACTACCGCACCCACGCAGGGATTCTCGACCTGGCCAACGCCGTCGTCGAGCTGTTGGTGGCCTTCTTCCCCAAGTCCATCGATAAGCTTCCGCCCGACCGGGGTCTGTTCGAGGGGCCCAAGCCATGCCTCGTGACGGCGGAAAGTTTCGATGACCTGTGCATGCTGCTGCTGGGGGCTCCCGAGCTTGGTGGGGAAAAGCAGTCAATCGACTTTGGCGCGCACCAGGTGGTGATCGTGCGGGAGGGGGGCAGCAAGGAGGGATTGCCGGAGATGTTGCGCAACGGCGCGCTCGTATGCACAGGTGCGATTGCTATATTCACTATGACAATTAAAAGTGCACCCACCCTTCACTCAAGTCTCGTAGTTGTATCAAATGATCCACCGGTCCGTCACATAGTAGCAGTTATAAGAAGGCTTTTATTCCCTCTATGATGCTTGCTTGTGCATTTGGCTTTTTACGATCTCCTTGGTTATCTTGGCATGTCTTTCCGTAGACGATCTTTTTGCTTTGGATGGTTTATAATAAGACTTTTCTTTCGCTTATGTTAGTGCTGGTGCTTTTGGTTCTTTGCCGTATCCTTGGTTATCTTAATGGCAGGCCACATCCCTTTTTTGGTAGCCAAGTCTAGTAATTTTGTCCTGATGGTTACATAACTTGTCGATAATGATGAAAACGTTTGGTGCACTCTGTGCATTCATGATTGGCTTTAAGATGTAGTAACGTCAGCACCAACGTTGGCTTTAAGATGTAGTAACCATGGAGAACCTCCCCCCCATAGTCAGCCTCTACTCTAGCTTTTCTTTCTCAGCTCTTCATCCCTTCAACTCCCTGGTATTCCTTTACCCTGTGTGATGGTTTTCTGATTTCCTCGCTCTCTTCCCCAGTGACCAGAAGGACCTGACCATTGATGTCCCCATTCCTTACCGATATATCCCCACATACTTCCCACTCTACCAGTCCCCCCATCAATAGTATACATACAGCCTAATGTGTGCAACCACCCTCCTCTGAATTCGGTGCGCTTTGCGACCATAGACGCGTATTCTGTCATCTGGACACTCTGCTTTTGTACCCAGAGCATCTAAACTACTAGTAACACCCTCAACGTTATGCTTCCTATAGAGTCATCCTCTATCCTATAGAGTCCTATTTCTACTAGTAACACCCTCAACGTTATGCTTCCTATAGAGTCCTATTTCTACTAGTAACACCCTCAACGTTATGCTTCCTATAGAGTCATCCTCTATCCTATAGAGTCCTATTTCTACTAGTAACACCCTCAACGTTATGCTTCCTATAGAGTCCTATTTCTACTAGTAACACCCTCAACGTTATGCTTCCTATAGAGTCATCCTCTATCCTATAGAGTCCTATTTCTACTAGTTACACCCTCAACGTTATGCTTCCTATAGAGTCATCCTCTATCCCATAGAGTCCTATTTATTTTCAATAATATAGCTACTTACATCAGAGTGAAGGCACCCACTTAAAAAATAAACAAAGCCAACGCTAACAAGAGATACCACGACAAAATAACTACAGCCGGCACGGGACACTTGATCCACACCGTTGAATGTTCAAGTAAAACAGCCTAATAACCATGCTGCGCTGCAAAGTCAGCCCGCGTGCGGCGGAGCAAGATGTCAGCCATAGCCCGGGTGAGCGCTTCCAAAAGGCGTTGGCGCCAGTACGACGTCCAGGTCCGCGCCAACCGAGGGGCCCGCTGGCCCTCCAGGTCCAGGCAGTCCTCCCGGAGCCGGCAGCACTCCTTTAAGAAGCCGGCGGTCAGGGTCCCCATGGCCCCGAACTCCTCCAAGACAAAGGGCACCACACGGTGGTGCCCGACGTCGCCATAGACCGTGAGCTTGGCCCGCTCCTATATATATACTGCCTATGGAGTCATCCTCTGCAACCTTAAGTCTGGCCCCCTTCCCCGCTTGCATCTGCGTGCATCCCGTGTGTGGCTGAATTCCGAGGACTTTGCTGAAACTCGAGCCATGCAGCGTCTGCATGAAGCATCGGTAGCCCTGTGGGTGAGCAAACTGCACATAGTACTATGGGGATAGAAATATAAAATTACATTATAATAATACAGAATTGTAGTAGTAGTGTTGCCTGAGACAGGCATTGTGAGGTTCATCCAAAGATTTCGACACTTTGTTAATTATGGGGTTCATCCAAAGATTTCGACACGTTGTTAATTAACCCTGGCGCTGCGCCGCTTGGCGTTGTGTTTGCATGACATGCACTCGTCTGACACATGCTGTTCTGACGCAGTATTCGAGTCCAAGGGCCTCGAGTTTGACGACGTGCTCCTCTACAACTTCTTTGCCGACTCCCCTGCGCACAAGGAGTGGCGCGCCGTGCTATCCTACGTCGAACAACTCCAGACGCGCGGGCAGGCATCGTCGACCCGCTCAGCGCTGCACATCGCCGAGGCGCATCTGCGCCCGCTCGAATTCGACCCCAACGCGCACAAGATCCTGATCTCGGAGCTCAAGCACCTGTACACCGCCGTCACACGCGCGCGGGTGAACCTCTGGATCTACGATGAGGATGTCGAGAAGAGGGCACCCTTGTTCCACCTGCTCCAAGTGTGGGGGCTGGTGCAGGTCGCGGACGATAGCGACGAAGGGGGCCAGGGGCGGGGCCCACGCCGGGCAGGCCTTGCGGGCAATGGCAGGCCGACGTCGCGATTCGATTGGCAACGGCAGGGTGTTCGGTTCTTCGCTAGGGAGGCGTATGACCTGGCGTCCCAGTGCTTCCAGAGAGCCGGGGATGAGTTCATGACGAGGCGGGCGCGTGCGAGGCACAATCTTGCCGAGGCGCGTGGGCGGGCGTTGCTGGGAGCAGCGGCGCAGTCGGGTGGGGGGGCGAGTCGCGGCGCGCCAGGGTCGGGGGTGGGGTACCGGGAGAGGCGAGCCCAGCTTTACTTGCAGGCGGCGGAGGATTTCTTGGGCTGTGCGAGGGACAAGGCTCGCGGCGTGGACGAGGAGTGGCAGATGGCAGCGCTGTGCTTTGACAAGGGAGGGAAGACGACGCGTGCAGGGAAGGTGTTGTTGGAGGCTGGCCAGCCGGTGGAGGCGGCTGGCATGTTCGTCAAGGGGGGTTGCTGGAAGAGGGCAGCTGAGGTTTATGAAGCCCAGGTGAGTTGACTAGCGGGGCAGGGGCGTGACGGCCCTGGCATCATAAGGCACCATATGGCACCATGTGATCTCTTCTATGCACTGTTGTCGATCTCTTCTATGCGGTGAAGATCAATAAGGCACAGCCTGGTCCGCCTTGGGAGGCTGGGCGTTTCGCTGTAGTTTATGCCCTGTTTCTTCTACAATCGGGGGGATTATACCGGTCGATGATCATAATGCACCGGTGCATGCCTTGGAGGCTGGGGTCTGTTGCAATAGTAACCTTTTCTCGTCAACGTTGCGAGGCATGAAGCGCAGTACGTGCATTCTCGGGAGACGCCGAGTCACATGCGGCTCGTTCTATCTGGAGTGCTGCAGGTAGCCTTGCTCAATCTTGAATTTTCTGAATGCTGGTGTTTTCAAATGAGATGTTGCTAATTAGAGTTTGGTCCGGTGGAGAAAGGAGCCCTGGATCAATGTGCGCGAACTGTGCTCTGTCGAACCACTGAAATCATCAGAAAAGAGTGGTATCACGTACGGGGGTATTATGTGCTTCTTGCACGCGCCACGCATGAACAAGTCAGCCTGTGCTGTGCATTTGTGATGTATTTGCGGCGCTTTTGGGGTGCTTTCCTGGTCATCATGAATCATTTTGTAAAAGTGCGATTGTGATCGTGTTGCTTGTTGTACATATATTCTTCTTAATTGTATATTATATTATTGTATATAATTGTATATACTCTTCTAAATTCGCAGGGCATGGTCGCCGACGCAGCCAAGTGTTGCATCGAGGGGAGACACGTGGCGGATGCCATGGGAGTGCTGGAGCGGGCGGGCAGGGTGGCCCAGGCAGCCCTGGCGCTGCTGACACACTGGCGCAAGGATGAGTCCGGTAGGAGGAACCTAAACTTAGACCGCTGCGGGGGCTTTATGTGTACTGAAGATAAACGGGGCCCTTTTGTAAACCCAGTCCTCCTGTACATGAACAATGACGTTTCAGGTAGCATTTGCCTTAAAATTGACAACACTACTATGTATCTGCACGCCATTATGATTCTGCATGCAAGTACGATTTTTTCATTGTAGTATGAAAATAGTTTCTGGCCTGCGCTGTTTGTCTCCTTGATAGTTTATTACCTTTCTAATCTTTTTGAGCCCTTCCGTCGTACTGGTATACATTTGTCATCACATATGGCGTTGGCTCTCGGGGACCGTCACTACGCTCGTGGAAGCTGCTTCTTGAGGCAGAAGCTGCTTCTTGAGGCAGGCGATGTCAGCAGAAGATGAACCCTACAAGGACAAGTATATAACATACTTCCGTGGCTGCCGGGTCAGCACAGTGTTTGGCATCGCCGGCGCCATTCTAGTCTACAGCCGAATCCAGTTAACCGGGGTGACCCCTCTCTCACTGTTTCTTGGCCAAATCACCATGACAAGAATTTTTTTACTATGTACAAGTGTCGCTTTATTTTTTATTCTCCTCTGGTAAAACCAACCTTAATATCCTGCCTAATCCTTTTTTATCCTCGATCCTCGCAGGCCTCCTGGGTAAGCGAGCGCTTGCGTTCGTGGACAGTCACCTTGCGCAGCTTCAAGCGTTCAAAGAAGTCTCGTTACGCGAAGTCGAGGACTTGGCCGCCCGGGTGGCCGTGCAGGAGCTTGCCTCCCAAGAATGCAACACCCATGCAAGACGGGAGCATTCCCCTTCTATAGCTGGCGAACCTCACCGAGACGCCAACGACCAGTTCATTCGGTCCGCACTGATGCGGATATCTTCCAGCTGGGAGCAGATGTCCCTGGCGCACGGCACGGGCCGCATCGAGCTCCTGGCGGAAGAGTACGAGCAGGTGGGGTGGACCCTGCCGGCCGCATCCGTGTGGGCGCAACTGGGAGAATTCCACAAGGTGATTGAAGCTCTGGACCGCGGGGGTGTTGTCGTTACGGAGGCAAGCATGATCCAAGCCACACAAAGGCTGCGGGGGCTTTGCGCCCGAGCAATGGCTTTTAGCATGCAAACCGGCGGTCGCGGAATTAATGCTGTCATACGCTGGCACGATGATGCCGGCACGCCCCTGCCTGGCCATGGCGGGGCGGTCGCGACTCCAGCTCAGCCTGATGGGTTACAGCTGGCGGGGGTGACAGCCAGGCAGGGGTCCCTGGCCTCCGCTGAGGATGAGCCGGCCACATCTTCGGGCTTGTCGCGGGGCGAGGAGCAGGCGCTGTGGCGGCTAGCCCTCCAAGAGGCCCGACTAGAGGCCCGACATGATGCCCGACAAGACCGCTTCCTAGTAATTGCGAAGGATGCTCATCTTGGGGCGGTGGAGGCTCGGCTGGGGCTCGCTGTGTGCCAGCGGGACGAGGTGGGGGTGCGGAGGGCGGCAGAAGAGTTCCAAGCAGCCGGTTGCTTTGTGGGGGAGGTGTTTGCTCGCGCCGCGCTGGTGCGGATGCTGGTGGTGGATCCCGCGGAGACTCCACCCGCACGTGTGGCCGCCGGGGTGGGAAAGCAGGAGCAGCCGCGGCAGGAGGCGTACCACTTGTGCGGATCCACAAAGCAAGGCGTGGACAGGGGGCAGCCGAGGGTAGGGGGATTGGGTGGGGGCGAGATGACTAACCCTCCCCTGGACGCTGCGGCAGCGGTCGCGGCGGCGGCTGCGGCTGTTGCTGCTGCGGAGGCTGCGGCGGCGGCGACGGCGGCGGCGGCGGCGGCGGCGGCGGTGACAGCTCCCCCAGATGGTGCGAATGCTACTGCTAGTGTTGCTGATGCTACTGGTGCTGCGGCTGCTGCGGCAGCGGCTTCTGCTGCTGCTACTGCGGCAGCGGCTTCTGCTGCTGCTACTGCGGCAGCGACTTCTTCTGCGGCGGCGGCTGCTGCTGAGGCCGCAGCGGCCGCCGTGGCGGTGGCGGCTGCCAGGATTAGGACTGTCGATGCAGTCCTTCAGATGGCCAGGCTGGCTGCCATCGCTGCGGACCTGGTGGACTCCCTGACGGGACCGACATCCGCGCTGGGCAGGCAGGCGGTGGCGCCGGGGGCGTTATCCACAAATGCAGCCGCGTCTTCCTCCACGGCTTCCAAGCTCGCTCGCATCCACGCCGGCACTAGCAGCGGCGCCGCAGGCCAGTCGGCGGTAGGGGCTTCCAGCTGCATGGCCAGGCTTGGGGGGCCCGCGACACCTGGCAGCTCCGTGGAGCGGATCCGTGCCTTCTACGGATGCCAGAACCTGCCGGGGTCGGAGCATCTGGGCCCGTCGGCGCAAGTCCTCGGGTTCAACCCGACGGCGTACCGGCTGTGTGCGGCGCTGCCGGGAAAGGAGGAGGACGGAAACGCGGCCACGGCCGGGAGAGCTGCAGGGGGAGGGAACAGATCAATGCAATCGAATGAGAGGCTGGGGCATGGCTGGGACGAGGGAAGACCTGCGGTGCAGAGAGATAATAAACAGTTAGGTGCAAATAGGGATGAGAGAGGAGCTGCATGCCTCTATTATCAGATACCTGAGCATACTTACATGGAGGATTTTGTGGGGAAGGGCCACCTGCATACTTCACGACCGCCCTGGACGATGCCTACCATGTCCCTGGGGATGTCGCAAGTCGACGCCCTCCTCCTCCGTGATGTGCTCGCTGAAGTGTCCGCGGCGGCGTTCGCAGTCCGGCCAGCGTTGTCCGCGGTGGTCGGATGGGATGCCTTCCCCCCGGGCTGGCCAGCTGGGGTCTATGAACCCAATGACTCATCAGGCACGAGTCGTCAAGGTTCGCTTGCTCAGGCCAGCAAGCCCGCGAGAAACGTGCTCGAGTCTGGAGAAGCTCACAGAGGCACGGCTGCGGATAATGGCAGGCCTCTTGGTGGCTCGGAGGGCGGGTGGCTAGCCCAGTTGCGTGGGGAGCTTGGCAAAGAGGGCTGTTCCGCAACCCAGATGGCTCGGCAGCATCGTCCCGCTGACAAAGAGGACCTGGAGGGTCCATCATACGTGGAGCCTGATAGCTTGTCCGCGCCGGTGGCTTCGAGCGTGGAGCAGCAGCAGCGGCGGCGGCGGTTGCAGCAACAACGGCAGCAGCAGCAGCAGCAGCAGCAGCAGCAGCAGCAGCAACAGCAACAACAGCGGATAGGCGTCAAAGCCGCGTGCGCGGTGGCCGTGGTGCAGTGTGCGGCGATCGCGCGACACATGCAGCGTGTCATGCGCGACTGCAACCAGCGCGACACGTCGGCCGATGGCTCAAGGCCTCAGGCAGGGGTCCCAGGCAGCCAGCTGGCGAGTTCAAGGCAGGAACCCGAGCATGCAAGGTGGGAGTCGGTTGCTCGGGAGATAGCACCCCTGGAGGACATCAGCAGGGTGCTGTTTCCCTCTATGCAGCGGCAGTATCCTTGTATTCGAGCGGGGATGCAGAGACTGAGCCCCCCGCAGACACAGGAGGTTTTGACTGGGAGGTGGGCGCTGGTCGGGCCAGGGGCCCCCCGGAAGATGCCGTGGCAGCGAGCGTGTCTGCCAGGTGGCGACGCCTCAAAGGATCACGATCGGCCGACGGGACAGAAAGGATGGGTCCCTGATCAGGAACTGAACTGGGCGGCGGTACAAGAGGCTGCTTTCCAAGCGCTGGAGCGGGGGGCATGCTAATTCAGAAAGGAATCGGCGTTCCAGGTGCTGGCTAGAGAATTTGAAGGGGTTGCCATGCAAACTGTGGTAAGAAGTATCCAATGACACTGGCAACCATGCCAGATCATGCAGCGACGAGTGGTGCACAACCGCACGTTTCCAATTATGGTTCCTGTTCGGGTATGTTGGAATTGTGGCGAACAATATGTCTGGAGGAAGCCGTGCTGGTATATGCCAGGGAAGCCACATTTAGTCATTTACTTTCCAGTTAAGTCACCACTGCCAAGAAGGAGATATGGGGATGGCAGCAGTTGCCGGCAGAATCATGTGCTCTATATTTTGGCCACTAGTAGGTCACCACCATCATGAAATGCTAATGACGTAGCAGACTGTGTTTAGTTGGTTCATGGATTAGTTCCATTCACCAAGTGCCTGGGCATGCCAGCTAGAATATCAGGATCGCTGCTGGTACGTTGAGTTTAGAATGAAATCAGTGGAGCTTGAATCAGCTGGAGGCTAGGCCCACAGCGGCCAATCTGCAGTCAATGGGTATCAGTGTTAGTTGCGGTTTACTGCAAAGCTGCAGCTAGTTAAATCAGCTGGGGTCATTCTTCCTGCTCAGGCTAAATCCTATAATAATGTTAGTTGCGGTTTTCCAAAGCTGCAGCTAGTTAAATCAGCTGGGGTCATTCTTCCTGCTCAGGCCAAATCCTATAATAATGTTAGTTGCGGTTTACCAAAGCTGCAGCTAGTTAAATCAGCTGGGGTCATTCTTCCTGCTCAGGCCAAATCCTGGAGGCAGAAGGAAAAGCTGTGATTCCTCTTTATGGTGGCCGGCCTTAGATATTACCTTCCAACCAGTGCACAGTCGACCACTAAGTCCTTGTACATATTATATTATTCCACGGCGCCGGCAGTGTGCACAGCATTAATTAACTAATTAATAGACTCGTGACTGCGTCACGTGAGCATAAGTCCTCAGTGGGAGGGGAACATGGGATGGAATGGATGGTATAAGCTATCTAGGTCCTAGTTACAGGGGTGTGGGCACCGCGGCCCGCATCGCTATGAATGCCATACTTGGTCACACGCGGAGCCCCCACAGACTTGGGGGTGGTCTCCTTCATCACTACTTGCCATCTATCCTTGCGCACCATATGCCTCCATTAATTAATTAATTAATAGACACGTGACTGCGTCACGTGAGCATAAGCCCTCAGTGGGAGCGGAACATGGGATGGAATGGATGGTATAAGCTATCTAGGTCCTAGTTACAGGGGTGTGGGCACCGCGGCCCGAATCGCTATGAATGCCATACTTGGTCACACGCGGAGCCCCCACAGGCTTGGGGGTGGTCTCCTTCATCACTACTTGCCATCTATCCTTGCGCACCATCTGCCTCCATATTACAGACAAACCAGGAGGCTGCCCGGGTGTGAGCCCGTCACGTCTAGTGTAGCACATGTCCATGCCGAGTCTATCACGAAACGTCCACGGGTGGCGGCCCTGCCGCGCGCGGCCGGGGGCACGCCAGGTGAGGACATATCGCCCAGGCTGGGCGGGCTTGGTGCCAGCTAGTCTACCTGAGGTATCTACCTGATCTGTGCGGGCCAGGTGCCCGGCTAGGCCCAGGCGCCTGTGCCTAATAATGTGGGAAACATAGGGCAAATCAGCGTACAAATCCTCATTACTAATGTGCAAACCAAAGGGGATTTTAAGGGCCTTGCGCAGCATCTTGGTGACGTACGGCGCCGTCGAGTCGTTGCTCCAGCTCCTGCATCAGTGTCCACGTCTCGGCGCCGTAGGTCAGGATCGTCAGAATGACGACCTTGAAGAGGTCACGCTTGACGATCCGGGGTAGGGCGGGGTTGCTCCACCAGCGGCGGTGGTCATGGAGGTGCGCCCACGCCATGCCGATCCGTGTCGTCATGTCGTCCTCGCAGTCGGGAAGCCAACTGCCGAGCAGCTTGAAGCGGCCTGAAGTAGGGTAGTTGACCTCGGCATCGTCTAAGAGGCGGAGTGTGGGTGGGGGCCCTGCCATGCCGAGGGCCAGGGCCTCCGTTTTGGGGCTGATTTCTAGACCAACCGCCCGAGCCTCGAGCGCCAGGCAGTCCAGCCAAAGTTGGGCAGACTCCGGCTTCTCGATGAGCGTGATGTCGTCGGCATAAATGAGGTCAGCTAGTAAATTCTGCTTGTTAGTCGGCCCCCCTTCCCCAAGCTCGTTCGTGATCGCTAGGCCAGGGGCACGGCCTGCAATGCTAGCAAAGCGAGCACGTGCCTGGCGCATAACATAATCCACTACAATAATAAACAGGTACGGCGACAGGACGCAACCCTGCCAGACGCCGGTCTGCAGTGGCCTAATAATGTGGGAAACATAGGGCAAATCAGCATGGCGCGCATGATCTTGCCCTGCGGGCTGGGCGCACCTGCGAGGAAGGGCCGAGATCTCTTGCTATGGATTATGCGTTGTATCTGTTTTGTTTTGTGGCCGGGTTGGTGCTTGGGACGGCTGACGGTTGTGGGCTGCATGTGGGTTTTCTGTTCTGTGCTGCATGCCTGCTTGCTCTTGGTTGTTGCCTTAATTTTTCCTCTTTGAAGTTTCGCACGGATAGACTGGTAAGCTGCTTTGGCGTACATGTTGTGCACATACTTTTTCCCAGGTTATTAATACGCTTCATAAAAGCATACGCTTCATTTAATTAAATTACGCTTGCTATTCAAATGCAACATGTGGCACAGTACTCAAATGTGGATTTAGCATGCGATACACGTGCACTAGCTAGCATAAATATGGCCGCAAGGGGGGAGGGGGTTCAGGACGCACTTCGTGTGCCAGGGTGCTATGTGACCGTGACCCAATGAACAACCGATCGAAGCATCGTTCTGACTTCTGCAGCAAACGTACAGCCTGCCCGCAAATTTTGTAATGGCAAGACTGTTGAAGAAACCACTACAGCCTACAGGACAAAGTCATGCATCGGAGGCAAGGTAACGCGACCAAGCAGACAGGCCTCATGCAGCAGTAGGGCGCAGCTCCGGCACTAACAAAATTCAAGCAGGGGAATGCCTGATAACAATAGCTTATGCAATATCAATGGAAGCCCGGAGTGCCACGGCTCGATTCCGAGGACAGGTGCATGGTATGCGTTGCATCGAGCATCCCTGGACAAAGGGCGCGAATCCATTTCCTGCTGTACTAGCTAGCAGGCTGCGATCATGTGCGTCGAATAGACATATGTTTCCGGCAGGATGGCCGGGCAGGAGTCGGGACGCTACCGAGTACGTTCATTGTGTATTAATTCTGGCAACGCTGACGTTGAAATGATTTGCGACGCTCCAATCAACAGGAGTGGATGGGAGGCCAATCTCATGAAGCGATGAATGACAGCATTAAGGAGCCAAATGGGCTGGCAAGTTGCTGTCTCTATTATGGAAGGCCAATTGAATTTACACTCATTTGAAGTAGGACCTCTTTTGGAAAGAAAAAGCACCCATTTGCTCGTGTCAGCCTCTAACGAACCGCATCCACTCATGGGAAGCAAAGCATTCTTTGGAAACACGCGGTGCCACGCGCCCATGTCAGTCTCTCCCAATGGCCGGCATGCATTCAGGGGAAAGTACGACCTCCTTGGAAAACCACTGGCAACATGCGCGCGTGTCACCCCCTTCAAGTAAAAAAAGCATGTGTGCATGGGAAATGCGACCTCCTTCAGATAAAGTTGGCACCATGCGCTCTCAAGAACATTCGTAATCCATTCGTAATCCTCTCACGAACAGCATGCATTCATGGGAAGTAGGATCTTCTTCGGAAACCCGTGGCACCATGCGCTCTCGTAATCCTCTCACACGCGTCCACGTCCACCATCGGGTGCTCCACGCAGGTTGCCTCGACCTGTATGGCCGCGTCGCGGCACGCCTGGCAGAATGCCAAGGACGTTGCCAGCGAGAACAAGGGGGGGGGGCGCATGATCGCGGCGTACGTGGCTTCATCATGAGCGTTCACGCCAACTGTCACCATATCGATGAAGCCTGTGAGGGAACTGGCGACAACGGCAGGATCTAGGACTTGACCGGCCGTCACCATGCGAAGCCGATATCCATCCCTCTTCAGCAAGCGGACGCTGTCGAGAAGGACGTGTCGGGCCTCAAGCGGGTCGCCCAGCCCGGCATACGTTATCGAGACACGGTCCCAAGCCTTGTACTGGGGATTCGACGGGGCGCTTCGGACAGCACAGGATACTTCCTCGGCGGTAGGTTCGTACCCGGGTGGAAGCGGTGTAAAGCTGGCAGCAAACGGAAAGCTGGGGCCTCTCGAGGCCAGCAACGTTGTCGTCAAAGAACGATTTGTTAAGCTAACATAAAGCTCGTGGCCGACCAGGTAAGTGCAACTGGACATCTTCGAAAAAGAAACCTGCTTGATGTGACGGATATGACGGATATGAGGCTGGAGACCTGCCGCCCCCGAAGAATTATCTTGGGTGTGACCCTAGACCACTTATTTCGACGGCGGTCATGACGAAGGCTACCAAATTACCGGTAAACGGTGGGAGAACCAAATGAGCGAGATGATGCAATGCCTTCTGAGGCACCTGTTCCCCTCTCCTCGCAACAATTAAGTAGCTGATGCCCAACCGTTTCTTCAATTTGTCGGCAAGACATCGGCAAGGCGAGCAGTGCATGGCCATGTTTGATAGTTGTTACCAACGTTTTGTAAACCACCGCTGCACTTTACCATATTTTTTATGCCACGTGGCCCCGGACCCAGAGTCGCACTCTCGCAGACACGTAATTACAATAACTCACGTAAGTACAGCTGGCAGCAGTTGTATTTCTTACGCGCGAACCTGCGCAACCTGACATTTCGTAATCGTTTCACAGTGACCACAGTCAGCAGAAGGACGCGTTGTCCTGGGTCCTGCACACATGACGAGGAAACAGGTGGCAGCCTGGTGGCAGCAATGAAAGAAAACATCAGTCCAGCACTCGAAACGCGGGTAGTGTGAGCATGGCGGAGTCTGGTAAAACGTCGCGGAATTCGTGAGGTAGTGTTGACATCACATCCACTTTTGTTATTGCCGGTCGTCAGTTTTCCACAGAAACTGCTTGGAAATAGCTTTCCTGATCTGGCATGATGGCAGGCTACACGCTGTACCGGTACCGGTCCGAATGGGATTTGCCGTCGTTTGACCCAGACTGCATGCAAGCAGAGCTTTTCCTTAGACTTGCAGGTATCGACTTCGAGGTGGAGCTGTGCAAGAGCCCGCTGCAGTCGCCGACTGGGCGGCTGCCTGCTCTGGAGGACCATGCCATGGGCGTTGTCGTTGACGAGGGAAATGGAAGCATTATGGATTACATGCGGGAAACGAAAGGCATCAACTTGGACGGGTGGCTATCGGACTCCGAAGCCGCAGACTTGCTCAGCTACAAAAAACTCCTGCAGATTGACCTCGCGACCGCCACGAAAGCGGCTGTGTGGCTCGAGCACAAGAATCTCAACAAGCTGGCCGCCCGGCTGTACTTCGAGGACTCCAATTTCTTGCTGCGTCTCGTGCTGTGCAACATGCAGAAGAAAGACGTGCTGCACAACCAGCTCCCCTGGGGTAAAGCCACCGATGTCCCGGATCTATACGAGAAATCCGAGGCTGCTTTGACCGCCTTTGCTGCTCGCATAACCTCCCAGGACTACATCTTCGGGGACCGGCCGACGAGCCTTGATGCCATGCTTCTCGCCCAGATATTATTCCACCTGAACGCCAACATGCCCGTAAACACGATCTCGGCGCAGATCAACGGCCACCCCGAGCTCCTGCGCTACGCTAAAACCTTCCAAGGTCGCATGGGCATCGGCCCCCAGGTGGCCGGATGGACGGACGCCAAGCATGCGGGCAATAAATGGGACCAGAAAAAGAGGGGCGCGGGCGCCAGTAGTGAGGAATCTGGCAAGTACTACGCGCGGAAGGAGGCCAGGAAGAACGCGCCAAAGCCGCCCAAGAGCGAAAAGGAGCTAAGGTTCCGGAGACACAACCGTAACTTTTTCATCGTGGCGGGCACGGCGGTGGCGGTGTACCTCGGCCTTGCCCAGATCAATGCAGCGAGTTTGCTGGAGGAACTGGAGGATGAATAGTTACTAGTCTGCACAATAAATATTGGCAGGAATGTTATTATTATGGCCAGCATTATCATGTATTGTTGGAGGATGAATATTGGGCATGTCCTTTCTGAAACTGGCGACTAACTCAAACTGGCCAATATTATTGTGTGTTGACGTTGCTATTTTGTGTTACCAGTATTATTATTTCTTTCTGGAGGAGTTGGAGGATGAATAGTTGGCAGTTTCCATCATTGAAACTGGCAACGACATTATCACTGGCATCCTAATCAATTCTGGCAGCAACGTCAGCGCCTCGGTAGGTGAACCCTCAGTGGTGGGCCTGGCCACACGGCAGCGGATGCATGTCGACCTTGTATGTGTCTCACTTTATATGACTATGTGAAACAGCCATATAAATTCCACATTTCTGGCCTGTGCTGGTTGTCTCTTTGATATACATGTCTGCTGACCTGCGCTGGTTATCTCATCGATATACATGGCTGCTTGCTCAATGCCTACCCAAATAAAGGTTCATCCTAGGATCCTTCATCATGTGCATACAGCTTCGCAGTTGGTTAGAAATGTAAGTTGCAGGCGCCATTTATGGGGATGTACATGCATGCATGATGCGCGTACTCATGATGTGTAGTACTCCTGCGCACCGAGCTTACGTAGTACATATGTACCTAGCAGAATTTCGGAATTCAGCTGGCGCCACTCTGTGGTAAGGAGTTTTTTCGCAGCTGGCTTATAGTTTAGGATGCATATGGACCAGGAGACTGGCCCCTTTAGCCGTGGAAGCTATGCCAGAGGAACTAGTTTCGAACGGCCCAACAGTGTTGGAGCTGAGCTGATCGAGCTTTCGCTTTTTTCGTGTACCGGCACTAGCTAGGCAGCATTAATTTGGTTGACTATTTTCTGCCTGAATTGACAATCAAGGTATATGATCATACCATGGTCCGGATTCTCCCGATTTCTGGCCTGCGCTGGTTGTCTCCTTAATATGATCATACTTGTCGCGGACCGGCACTGAACGCAAATGGTTTTCACCTTTGCGGCGTGCCAAATCAGAATACTTGTCTCTGTTGTCTCCTTGATATATGATCATACTCCTTGATATTCTGATCAGACACTCCGCAATATTCTGATCAGATACTCCTTGATATGATCATCACTACCAAGCAAGTGATCCGAATATCGACATGTACACCATGTACACATGATCTCGATCAGCTCAAGGTTGTCATTCTTACGATCCTGACCTACAGCGCCGAGACATGGACGCTGACGCAGGAGCTGAAAAACGACTCCTACCAGAATCGGGCAGTGGGGACAGAAGTGAATGGATTCTCCACTGCCGTTGGACTACATGTTGCACATGACAGTTTAAAGCTCACCAAGGGTATAGGGTCCTTGGGTCATTAGACGCAGGATGTAAACTACGCAGCTGGGAGGGGCAGGGTGCCCAGTGGTGGACGAATGTCCGACGCTTCCACCACCACGTCATGCATTCCCAGCTTGTCCAGGATCCTCCTGCTTGCCTCCGCAACTGCAGAGGTGCAGGAAGCACCCGCCGCGGTTTGTATTCGGTGAAGGATCGCATGTGTTTGTGGAAGGAAATATTGCCGGTTGTTTCCCACCGGTCCAGGTTTCAGGACCATTTGCATCCGACACAGATTAACCCGGGCATGATGAAAAGGAGGAAAAGACAAATGGCGAGGCAGTGATTTGCAATCCCAAGTATATCTTGCGTTAAGGCACAAAAACAGAGTATTCTCTGGCAGACAACGTCCATGCTAACATTAAAAAATGCTTGCTATGCCGTGCATTACATTACCTATGCGGTTCCTTGCCGTTTCTTGCCAAAGAATACTGTAAGCAGCGGGCAGCCATCAAAGGCCAAGAGCTCATGCCTTGCTGCCCTTAGCCCAGCAACCACATTTCTACTCTCAAGAGGCTAAGAAAGTCACGAACAAGGAAGCTGTTCAAAGGATGCGACTATGCAACGGTGCATTGCCTTTGGAAGCTACACGAGGCACAGTCATGAACAGGCACTGCACTACGATCATAGCCTGTGATGGGAAGCCGCTACGCCATCCCGACAAGGTGCGCATAAAAGCGACCATGCGCATTGGCATGTATCACGCGGCACCTGACAAGGGACCCGACTGGATATGTGTCCCAAATCACAGTTTCAGTACCCATTGCTATAGCTTCTTACTGTAGCTACTACGATGTCTATTATTTCCTACATAGAGCTAACATTGCATCCTTTTTATATGAAGCATTCTGCCTGAACAAGCCCCCTTCACACCTTCCCCTCCTCTCCCGATTCTGTGCCCCCCGCCCCCCTTACATCAAACCACACCCCACTTAGGTTTATATAAACTCCCCCAAGCGTTTGCCTTGCCTGTCCTTGCTGCCCAACAGCACTGCATCACATTTACTAACGACCGTTCCGTGATTTCGCACTACGACAGTCAGAATGAATCCTTCCCCTCATCGCACCTAAGGCCACACGGAGTGCAGTGCCGCAGTCCCTATAATGGCGCATGGCTGCGGGAAAGGCTCCTTGCGACTCTCTACCATGACCACCCGCGACTGCTTTTCTACGGCTTCGCAAGGCAACCCCCAGAGACTAGATTTGAACCGCTTTTCAAGTCTCTCTTTCCAACGAATCCGTTCTCGTTACGAGACAAAGTGTGAGTGACAAAAGAATTGCCGAGCCAAAGGGTGATGAGAAAAGATTTAATTGATGCGTCCAAGGAGGATGAGAAAAGCTTTAATGAATCCAAGGATGATGAGAAAAGATTTGATGAGCCCAAGGAGGACAAGTGGAAGGAGGACGAGTGGAAGGAGGACGAGTGGAAGGATACAGGCTGCGTCGGGGTCATCTGGCGAAACCGAGTGCAGCGGCCCTGGCCCTGGCTGCAGCACCGCCGAGGAGTCGAGCGATGCGTCCATAAGGGTGATGGCCACCACCACGTCCGCGGTGGTCACCAGCGGACGGCACATGAGCCGCGCGTGGGCTGACAATGTCGGCCATTGGTGGTTGTTTGCCATCGGTTGGACCCCGACATGATGATGGGGAAACCCCGTTGAATCGTGAGATGGACGTGCGATGATGGGATCGAGACGATCGGGACACGCAATGGGAGGGGATGCGAACGATTGAGGCATGGGCGTTGCGATGAAAACGTAATGACAGCGCGATTTGATTTGGTAGGTTAGTCGCACAGCAGGAGCGGCGTGTGGAAGAGTTGCACGAGAAACTACGATTTGTCAGGAAATGATCGTGCAGCTAGGAGAGAGTTCACACAATCGCACGAAAAGAGCAACCCACTGCCACACTGGGCGGGCGGTCTCTGTTACAATGTTTTTCAGCATCGCTATTTTAGATCAAGAAATCACAATCAGCTCTAAACAGACAAGCCACTGAACAGCCACTTCCACCAAGCATGGCAAGTGAGGGGGCTGCAGGTGCCACATCGATCAATTCCATGTAGCTAGCTATTAGCACATCTGTTGTGCCCTAAAAAAAGATGCATGCATGAGCTCTTACGCATTCATACTGTTCCCTGCCATTACGGATAAACCATGATTGGCTAGGCAAGCGGGGGGGCGTATGGGCGACGCATCGTAAAAATAATACCTGTCACCCGCATCTGTGGTAGATGCAGGGCTCGCAATTAGGGTAAACACTGCAAACAAAATACCATACAAAACTCCCACTTGGTGTGGAGGCTACCGTTGGGCATGCGAATGATGCACAGCCGCCTACCGCGGGGCGCAGCGGCATGTTACCAATGCGTGCCTGTGGCTAGCCGCACCAAGCAATCTAGCCGCACCAGCACAGGCTCGCTAGGACACCGAGACTGTCTAAATAAACCGAGACTGTCTATATAAAGCACAGGCTCGCTAGGACACCGAGACTGTCTATATAAACCGAGACTGTCTATATAAAGCACAGGCTCGCTAGGACACCGAGACTGTCTATATAAACCGAGACTGTCCATATAAAGCACAGGCACGCTAGGACACCGGGACTACCGTGTATAGGCATACATACATTACTGCTGTAGAGCTACTGTAGATGTGTGTTGACGATGCTCACCCGTTGCTAGCCGTACCAAGCTCTCCAGCAGCCTCACGGTGGTCCTCGCTGCGTGGTTGAGCATGGTTGAGTAATACAGCATGGGTAATGTGCGCAACCACACACATGTGATACTGCAGCATGGTTACATACAGTGGCCGGGCTCGTATGATCCTCGCCACGTGTGTTTGAGCACAAGAAATGAGCGTGTACCCACATGGTCAGGCCATGCAGCAGGAGAATGATCGCAACCACACACAGACACACACACAGACACACATGCACATGCACAGGCATAGACACATAGGCACAGGCACAGGCACAGGCACAGGCACAGGCACAGGCACAGGCACAGGCACAGGCAAAGGCACAGGCACAGGCACAGGCACAGGCACAGGCACAGGCACAGGCACAGGCACAGGCACAGGCACAGGCACAGGCACAGGCACAGGCACAGGCACAGGCACAGGCACAGGCACAGGCACAGGCACAGGCACAGGCACAGGCACAGGCACAGGCACAGGCACAGGCACAGGCACAGGCACAGGCACAGGCACAGGCACAGGCACAGGCACAGGCACAGGCACGGGCACAGGCACGGGCACGGGCACGGGCACGGGCACGGGCACGGGCACGGGCACGGGCACGGGCACGGGCACGGGCACAGGCACAGGTACAGGCACGGGCACAGGCGCGCACATACTCTCTCTCTCACACACACACACACACATACACACACAGACACACACACAGACACACACACAGCACACACGCCAAGAAGCCGGAGTACATGCCCCTGGACATGCAGGAAACCGTAAATAAAGGCTTTGTTTCCTTAAAACGGACACCCACGGATTGGCCAAGTGACTGTCAATGAGCTGGCACCCTTTGTGATCAGTTGGAAGCGCCCGCACTGCACTGACATGCTTCTGAGATGGCGGTTGGAGGCGGTGACTGGCCCAGTTACACAGCGGTGGACACTGCGGTGTTCCTGCCATTGTTTATTTGTTTGTTTGTTTTGTTTCTTGTTGTGTGGCTAAGCGAAACTTAGAAAGGAAGTACGCAACTATGAATATTTCACCATGGTTATGGCCTTGGCATGGGCCTTCCCACGTATTTGTCGTACAGCCTTCTCTACTAACAGGCTTTTCAGCAGACAAAAGCAAACATGATTTGGGTGATCATGCGGCTCGCAGGCACAAAGAATATGCACAAAAAACAACGGTGACAGGCCAGATTGGCAAAAGAATGGACTGCACCAATACAATGTAGCAACTTAGTGAGAAGAAGCACTAGGCAGCACCCTCCATTGACTATTGCAAGCTTTCGGCTTAATAAGCTACTTCTGTTGCGTTAACATGAACCTTGTTATTAGCTGGGGAAACAAAATGCTGTGCCACAAAATGGGCTGACAGAAATGTCTGATGCACTCCTCGCGCCTGTAGCAGGGCAGGTTATGGCATCAAACGCTTTGAAGCCTGGCGTAGGCGTAGCGCTGCATCACTGAATGAGCCGACGCTAAAGACAAAAGAAAACAACGTCGTTGCGCTGATGACAGTCCCGCGGCCGACCATTGGCCTTGCTTCCACTTTAAAATCTCCCTTACCTGCGTTGCGGCCATCGGCCGAGCGTTGCAGGCGGTAGTAGCGGATTATCGCGTCCTCAGCTGGGGGGGTCATGTTCGGGTGGAGCGTCTCCTTGACGAAGCAGATGTACCTGCAGGGTAATGGGGCGGGAGAGCGGTGGGGAGAAAGAAACGGATGGAAGGCGTCACCAGGGAAAACCTTGTATGAATGGGGGAAAAGGAGGCGCTTGGTTTTGGGGAAGGGCAATATTCATTGAGAAGGACACGGGTGAAGTAAGAAAAGGGAAAGGGGCCTATGGTGAAGACGAAAAATGTTACAACCACAAGGAAAATGCTTCTTACAACAACACAGATAGGCAAGCACACTCATGCACATGCTGACGCGATACACGCATATAGGTGTTTCAGAGAGCGAAGCTGCGATGCTCACGTTGCACTGTTGCCAGCAAAGGACTAGGATTGTGCTTTCTTCTAGTTGCCTCCTTTCCTCGCGAACTCCGTTTCTTACACATGACCCTCACTCATGGGGCGGCCTAATTAATTCTTTTACACCTAGACTGCGTCACGTGAGCATAAGTCCTCAGAGGGATGGATATGGGATGGGGGTGGATGGATCTAGCTATCTAACATCTAGTTTACAGGGTTGCGGGCACCACGTCCCGAATCTCTATGGTTGCCCAACGTAGTCACACGCTGAGCCCCCACACTGACTTGGGGGCAGTGTCCTTCATAACTGTCTGCCAAGTATCTTTACGAGTCATCTGCCTCCATATTACAGACAGCCAGGAGGCTGCCTGGGCCGCCTGATACTTACTACATAATGCTTGCTCAAGCTCCAGTACGCTGTAGCTGTCGGTGTCCCTTATCATATGTGTCGTTTCCCACGAATCTCCTGGTGCTACCCATCACACGGACCTTGAAACAGACTCTTGCGCACTACCCAATACAGAGAGTCCGTGAAAGCTTCCGACAACGTGTTCATGCTATTTGAAATTTGCACGAGCACCAAGGGCTGCGCTGCCTTCCCGTCGTTACTATCACCAAGATGCCCTGCAGGTGCATCATATGCCCAGCAGGGTGCGCGCAGGAGGATCACAACCATGACATGGCTTGCACGACCTGACTCCAATGCCGGTTCCTCATCGCTGGGTAGAACTCCACTGCCACTCAACCATCAATGCATCCGCCCAGAATCGGGGCAGACGGGCAGGCAGTGTGTGTAACAGGCACGCTTCGCCGCACACAAGACCCAGCTAGATTATTGCTCCACATTTCGCTCAGCGATTCGTGCATTAATGATTCTGCTGTCGCAGGCTGAACTTCACGCATGGTTCCACACTTGCATCCCGTCACTTGGGTCATCGTAAGTCACTTCAGGTGACACTAACCGGAAACGACAAGCCAGGTCTCATGCATGACTTCACATGGCTCTGTGAGCCTTTGCGGCCGGTCGATGGCCCGCAGCCATGTCAACCGTAGAGGCTAGCACCCACAAACAAACCACTCTTCTTCATTTATACTACTGAACTTCTACTTCTACTTCTACTTCTACTAGTACTAGTAAAGATCTTTTTGTGCGTGTCTGCGGCCAGTTGGTCTACGGACCAAAGCTACATCGACAACAGAAGCAAGCACTTGCACACACAAATTAGGCTTCAATCACGGCTTTTTTAACACAGCTAGTTTACACACTTTTGCAGCCGGTCGATGGGCCACGGTCTTCTGCTTGCATCCCCCGCTGGCTCGCCGTCGGCAGCAGCCCCATGGCTGGCAGCCCCATGGTCGGCAGTCCCGTGGCTGGCATCCGCATGACCCATGGTGGTGGGGGATGGGTTGTTGCAGTGCTGCAAGCAGGACCAAGTGGGGCACATGGGATGCATTCCATGTGGGCAGTATCGGGCGCGTGCATAGGTAAGGCTTGATTTGCAACGTTGGGCCCCACACGCAATGCGATCAATAAGCCTGTCGGACAACCGTTGTGGAAAAAAAAAAACAACTGACCGACTGACTGGCACGCACTGCTAAACCACCTGGCCATGACCTACGCTAGCCTGAAGTGTATTCACCCTACAAAGGCACGTGCCACTGCATAGTCCTACCCATACGAACGCTGTATACCGGGGTCTTATGGACCCAAAGATGGACTCATTTTCGGGATTCCTGGTTGCCCCCTTCCCTTGAGCTAGTAAATGCTCTTTCCTACCTCCAGTAACCGTTCCTGGCGGCACTGTGGACTTCTCTTCCCACGACTGTTTGTCACCTCGACGTGCAACACGTGTCCCTGGTCACCGCACATGCGGGACAATAAATCGAATAGAATCTCTCTTGTTGGCATCCTTGTTAGCAATTCATCTAGGCTGGTGGGGCTCGTGAGAATAATCATTATGTCATGTGACTGGGGTAGAACGCCTGGGGTGTATTTTGTACGACACTGGTTAATGACACTATTAAGATCATCTTGTCGCTGAATTAGGGTAACCAATACCACGACCACGCGTGATGTAACAAAGCCCATGTTCGCTTCGCCCCTCGTGCAGCCAGATGCCAGTGTTACTCCTAACGTGTTTTCTGGACGATGTGGCATGAGCACCGCATTATAATGCTACTTTGACGCCAAGCCTTCCCCTACACTTCCACCACTCTAGTTACAACATCCGGCACCACTCTTAAACTCGCTACAATAAGCGCCACCCTTTGAACACTAAGCACCACCAACGCTAAGAGCCACCTTTCAACGCTAAGAGCCACCTTTCAACGCTAAGAGCCACCTTTCGACGCTAAGAGCCACCTTTCAACGCTAAGAGCCACCTTGTGGATGCAAAGCACCACCCTTCCAACACTAGGCACCCACCTTTGAACGCTAAGCAGCACCTTCTCAACCTTCATTTCCCTCTGTCCACTCCCCTCCACAGCCCATCTGGCTCGTTTGGCTCACCTTCTGACAGCTCACGTTTGGACAATGGCTTCTCAAGACAAGCCCCCCGTAATGCGTGACAGCACGTCTCCCCCCGCATGCAGTGCTCCGACCCAGAGCCACCACATTGCGCCAACGACTCACGTCATGCCGTGACCTGTCTTGTCGTCTCTTCCAGCAATCAACCGCCTGTTGGATGACGTGGCGCGAGAACATTCTGTCCCACGCACATTTCTTGCTACCGCCATGCATCTAATTTGCCACACTGCTCGTTTTCTATGTGACTGTGGTTGTGTCCTGGCGACTTTTGGCCCACCTTTTGGATGATGTGGCGAGAGAGCGTCTCATCCCATGCAGGGTCCTGCTGGTCCAGCAGCACCATGACCAGGTCGAAGCGCGACAGCAGCGGGCCGGAGATCGCGCAGTTGACAGACAAAGCTGCGGGATGACGTGAGGCACCACACAATAAGGCAAGACGGAGGCACATGAACGTTGACAAAGCGATCAAGAGACGGCCGCGCGACATGGCAAGACGAAGCATGAAGCAACAGTGCCTACTTTGCAACTGCCCCTACATTCTTTCAAGACGTAGCGGGGCAACGCACAAGTCATGATGGAGCCATCAGGAGTTTACGTTAGGCACCAGGAGTGGTATAAGGTTTGGCATTGGCAGGATGAACACGGTGTTGGAATGGACGAGAATGAGAGTGCTGCAATATCAAGTGCAAAGGCAAGGTGGCAAGGCAAGGTGGCAAGGGAAAGTGGCAAGGCAAGGCGGCGAGGCAAGGTGGCAAGGCAAGGTGGCAAGGCAAGGTGGCAAGGCAACACACCAGGCAGGTCGGAACTGCAGATATACGTATAATATAATACATGTAGTAGTATGATAAAATGGTACTGCTATATATCCTCCGCAGTGGAAATATACGTATGAGAAAACACCACGCGAGGCACGTATTGGCCCCAACCAGGCTCGAGGACGCCACGCCCCCAGCACCAAGCACGGGCGTTCACGCCCCGACGCGACCCCAGGGGTAGCGAACGGGAGAATACTAGACAAACTAGATAGTGAACGGGAGAATACTAGACAAACTAGATAGTGAACGGGAGAATACTTGACTTTCTAGATGGAATTGATATTTGCATCAGGAAAGGCAGTCACATGCGACTACTTTACTGGCAAGTCTCATGCGACTACATTCCTTCGAAATGAAACTTCATCTTGAGTCGACCGATCATCTCACTTTCCACTTGGCCGACACGTTTGGCTAACCACTGTGCTGATCACTCACAACCGCCCGAGCTTTTATCATTATTACTATTACTATAGATTTAATTTTACTTTTTTTTTTGGTAAGAGATGCAGGCATCCCTTGGGCACTCACAGTCGCTGGAGCTGTAGCGCCCTTTTGGGTTGCAGGCGCCGAACACGGTCGTCTCTGTTTGTAGCGTGGTCACCAGGCCGGCCTGATGATGAGCAAACCCGGGCAACGGGCAGCACGAAGACGAAGCAATCACATGGATGGAGTCGCTTTTTGATGTGATACCATGATGGAGAAGAAGCAATGGGGAGAGCAAACGGGACGGCAGTGTGGAGAGCGAAGGGGACGGCAAAGGGGAGAGCAAAGGGGAAAAAGCAAAGGCGAGAGCAAAGGTTGAAAGAAAGGTGAAGAAAGGGCACGGGTGAGTGGCTTGTCATCACGAATCGTACAAGGTGAGATGCCACCACCTCCTCCCTCCCTCCCTCCCTCCTCCCTCCCTCCCTCCCTCCCCCTCCCTCCCTCCCTCCTCCCTCCTCCCTCTCTCCCTCCCTCCCTCCCTCCCTCCCTCCCTCCCTCCCTCCCTCCCTCCCTCCCTCCTTCCCTCCCTCCCTCCCTCCTCCTTCCCTCCCTCCTCCCTCCCTCCTCCCTCCCTCCCTCCCTCCCTCCCTCCCTCCTCCCTCCCTCCCTCCCTCCCTCCCTCCCTCCCTCCCTCCCTCCCTCCCTCCCCCTCCTCCCTCCCTCCCTCCCTCCCTCCCTCCTCCTCCCTCCCTCCCTCCCTCCCTCCCTCCCTCCCTCCCTCCCTCCCTCCTCTTTTCTCCATGGTTCCATCCCTGGTCCGCATAGCACCCCCTCACCATGGCCACGCGGAGTGAATAAAGGCATGCTGCTCCCTCTTGACTACAGCAGTGCCACCCCACTTGTAACCTTGGCCACGCCGGGTGTCGGCTGCTCCCTCTGACCACCGCAAAGTCCCCGTTAGTTCCCTCCGACCTTTGTGACCCCCTTCCTCCCTTCTCTTGTCATTACATGCTACCCAAACACCTGCTCACCTTGGCCACACGGAGCGTTTTCTGTTCCATGGGCTATGCTACCCCAACATCCCCTCACCTTGGCCACGCTGAGCGTTTGCTGCTCCATGGCCTCGTGAATGATCGACCGGTCCGCATCGCGCATGCTGGTTGTGTGGGAGGGAAGCCAAACAATAGGGGAGGGAAGGCAGAGGAAAAGGGGAAGGCGAAAGAGGGGAGGAGAGAGAGGGCAGGAGGGAAAGATAAGGTACCCTCAGCTAATCTCGTCGCGCGGAGGGAAGAGGAGAGGGCACCAAAAAAGGGAGGGGCAAGAGGGAAGGATGCGAGCTGTAGGTGCAAAAGCAGTTGCAAGAACCGGCACCGATGCAGAAGAAATTACATCGACAATACACGAACGCTGAAAGCGGTTTCAAGCCCATTACTGCAAAGACGCCAATAGCTTTCGCAGCAATGGTTGCAGACCAGCCAGACATGCCAAGGGAATACAGCGGAGCTAAAGTCATTCGTTCGAACACCTCGCCCGCTTTGACACTGGTCCCATCAGGTGACCTTTTTACTCTGGCGTAGCACACTGACAAGACTAGCAGAGTCGTCTGTGTAGATGGATATAGCTATAACGATGCGCCCACCACTTGAAGCCATAAAAAAATTCCAAAAAATCAGTCAAAAAGCGCATGCTTCCTGTAAACGAGGAGCACTGATGCACATGTTTGATATTAATGCTAACACCACCTCAGCAGCGGAGCATGTCAGCCTATGTTTTCACCAGCTGAACTCGTGGACACATTTGTTTAATGCCAACGCCAGCATCCACCCACCAATTGCACGCGTCAACAGATTTGCTTCATAGTAATGCTAGCTGTCACCCACCAGTTGAACTCGTCGATGCAGCAAATGCCGCCGTCCCCCAACACGAGCGCGCCCGCCTCCAGGTGCCACTCGCCTGCGACACGGGCGCAAGGGCAACACGCACGGATGCCGGAATACATAGGAATAGCCAAGTTGAAAAGCAGGTCAGTGGCAAGTTAGGGGCAGGTCAATTAGCGGCCTGCGAGGCTGAAACACAAGGGGCAGCAGGGACGTGTCCTGGCGACGCAAGTATTAGAATCAAAATCATAACTAAATTGCGTGACGGCGGCAAGTATAGTATTCGCATTTGTCAACAAGCAGGCGTCAGCGGCAAGGTGTCGTGACAGGAGCAGCGGCAATTGTCGTGCCAGGCGGTGGCATGGGAGCAGCACGGATGCAAGGAAAGGAGGCGGGCGTCCTGACAGGTTGTGGCATGGGGGCAGCTCGGATGCAAGGCAAGGACAATAAGCAGTTAGGAAACACAGGCACTGCTCACTTTGCGAGGTCGCCCGATGAATCAAAATAAGAAGCACGTGACTGCGCCATGTGGCTACCAATAAAGGAACCTTCCACCCCTATACACAACGAGTGGGAATAAACCTTCCACCCCTATACACAACGAGTGGCAATAAACCTTCCACCCCTATACACAACGAGTGGCAATAAACCTTCCACCCCTATACACAACGAGTGGGAATGAACCTTCCACCCCTATACACAACTAGTGGGAATAAACCTTCCACCCCTATACACAACGAGTGGGAATGAACCTTCCGCCCCTATACACGACGAGTGGGAATAAACCTTCCACCCCTATACACAACGAGTGGGAATGAACCTTCCACCCCTATACACAACGAGTGGGAATAAACCTTCCACCCCTATACACAACGAGTGGGAATAAACCTTCCACCCCTATACACAACGAGTGGCAATAAACCTTCCACCCCTATACACGACGAGTGGGAATAAACCTTCCACCCCTATACACAACGAGTGGGAATGAACCTTCCACCCCTATACACGACGAGTGGCAATAAACCTTCCATCCCTATACACAACGAGTGGGAATGAACCTTCCACCCCTATACACGACGAGTGGGAATGAACCTTCCACCCCTATACACAACGAGTGGGAATAAACCTTCCACCCCTATACACAACGAGTGGGAATAAACCTTCCACCCCTATACACGACGAGTGGCAATAAACCTTCCATCCCTATACACGACGAGTGGGAATGAACCTTCCACCCCTATACACGACGAGTGGGAATAAACCTTCCACCCCTATACACAACGAGTGGGAATGAACCTTCCACCCCTATACACGACGAGTGGGAATGAACCTTCCACCCCTATACACGACGAGTGGGAATGAACCTTCCATCCCTATACACAACGAGTGGGAATAAACCTTCCACCCCTATACACAACGAGTGGGAATGAACCTTCCACCCCTATACACAACGAGTGGGAATAAACCTTCCACCCCTATACACAACGAGTGGGAATGAACCTTCCGCCCCTATACACGACGAGTGGGAATAAACCTTCCACCCCTATACACGACGAGTGGGAATGAACCTTCCACCCCTATACACAACGAGTGGGAATAAACCTTCCACCCCTATACA